>CM024762.1:130060124-130147213 GCA_014218235.1 Colocasia esculenta | reverse complement strand
GGAGTTCAGACATAATGTACTATCGTTAAACGGCTACTGTCCCAAAGTGACTATTGCCATACTCGACTAGTGCACCGTGGTGCAACCATACATGTTATCTCTTTACACGCTATCTTGATATACAAGCTATCTCATTACACGCCACCTTGATACAAGCTATCCTATTACATATCATTTTGATACACGCTATCTTGTTATATGGTATTTTCTCTATCATTCTAATTTTGCAATATTCTTGTGAAGTGTATTATCGTTCACATGTTATCGCATGCTATCATTCTAGTATGCCATCAATCTCTTATCATGTACTATTTCTCTCTTGACTATACTTGATCGTTCTCTCTAGTTAACCTGTGTTACAAGACATTAATCACTTAAAGCATGCTTGTTTACACGAGATATTAAGTCCTACTGAGCGTTATCGCTCACCCTTCGTTATTTGTTATTGTGTTTCCAGGTAAGTCAAGTGATGACCTTACACACATCAACGGGATTGAACTGGAGTGATGAGCGTCCTGGAGTCATAGCGATGGAATGTCCTTAGTACCTTAGAGTCTAGTTAGATATTTGCTTTATATTTCTTTTCCAATGTAATAATGTCATTGAGCCCTATGTTTTGGCTCTAAATTAGTGGTTGTAATAGTTTAGATGAATTATCAATAAAATGATGAGTTTTATTGTAATTATTGTTCATTAGTTGCTCTGATATATGCGAATGTATGCGCATTTTACATTACCATACACGTTGTTCATGCCTCCCCGATTTATTCCGCTGCTAAATTGGCGGTGCATGACAAAGTTAGTGTGCACTTTCCTTTTCATCTTGCTTTCTCGATTGTGCTTAGAGAGTCTACACATCGACGAGTCATTAAATGAAATATTGAATTGAACTACAAACATACCATTATGTTACCCGTTTGTCCCCTTAACAATCGTATTCATAATACCTCACTCTTGAATATGCTCTTGACATGATATTCTTAGAAATGTTAGTGAACAATGTTTTTGACAAGATCTTACTAATATTCCCAAATATCTTGACGTGACATTCTTAACTCCTGAAATTATAATGTTGGCCATTCTTGAGTTATTATTGTGTGTACTGTTTAGTTCTGTCTAGCACTAAACGGGTCTGATTACTCATACTGGACTAAAATGCACTCTAACTGCTTTATGTGATTGGGCATAGAGAGTGTCCAAAGGGCTCCAATCTAATCTTGGGGCAGAGAGCCACCCAAAAATACCTGCAAGGGCTAATGACAGTGCTTGCATTTGCACCAGTTCTGTATGTTCTGATTAAGCTAGGCATATGTCTGATATTATGTTACATTGTTATCTGTTGATTCATACAGTCTGTTCTGTCACTGTCAATCTGATATATGTTGATCTATACTCTGTGATATGATAATTTTGTTGCTTTGCTTTGACTTGATATTACTACAAACCCACAATGTACATTTGGATTAAAATAAAGTACATGCTCGTCTCATAAAAAGCACATTCTTGATCCATGTTTGATATGATTAATTTATGTTCTTAGATTACTATTTACGCGTTAAAATTTTGGATCTACTATCTTGCTACATTATTGACTTTGTGATATTCTACCAGAACTTGGTCATCGATTTTATTGTACTTGTGATTTAGCTTGTTATGCTCACGTCATTTTGAGTAAAACATTAATCACTTAGAGCTCTTTGATAATGAGATAAGGAGACCGGGTATAAGTAAATCGGGTATAAGCTATTCACGTTTAGGGGTTTTTTGGTTGAGATGGTTTAAATGAGGGATAATTATGTAAGGGATAACTTTTAATGTGATGTGATGTGACATAGTGTGTATAGTTATCACCCCTTTATCCCTAATTTGACACCATTTGCTTGTGTATAAATGCACACACATGATTTTCAAGAGTACAATAACAATATTTAATGAGATATCCCTAGGGATAACTTTTATCACCCCCACATAAGAGAGATAGTTATCACCCCTTTATCACCCTTTTATCCTAATAACGTTTATCACCACACATTAAACTGCTTGTGGGCATAAAATTGGTGATAAAAGGGGGATAAACCCCCTTATCACGTTACCAAACCGGCCCATCATTGTTCGCATATTGAGATATAAATCTTACTGGGCGAGTGCACTTATACCTGTTTTCCAAAATATTTTCAGGTAGCGAGGATGAGGAATAAAGCTTATTGATGGGACTTGTATGCTAAGCGTAAAGTACACTTTAGAGAGTCATTATTAATTCTAGCTAGTTAGTGAGAGAATGGTCATCTCATTGTAATTTTTACATTTTTTTAAGAGAGAGGTAGATTAGTAGTAGAGAGCTGTTCTTTTTATTTTCACGTTGGAGATTATAATGTTCGTTTATGATGAATAAATGAAGAGACTTTGATTATTCAATTGTGGGCCCTACTTGTATTAGTCATTTGTCTATGGCTTCTGAATACTTACTCATCACGTTTCCTGATTAATTTGCTACTAAAATCGGTGCGTGATAGAGCGCCCTACGTCCTAGAGAGGGAGTGTGACGGACGGGGGTATTTATGCCCATTAAGGCTCCATATCCAGATCCGCCTCCCGCGAACGACCGAAGTCTCGCAAGGGAGCTCACACAACCGTCCAGTAAGATTAAAAAGACAAACCACAAGAGTATAAGACACAAGAAAGTACATGTGCTCATACCTGCATATAACAATTTACAATTGTCCCATTACATTAATACATGTCCAATTTAAAAAGAGTACAACTACCTGGGGCATACCCCGAGGGAGCACAAGCTCACACAACACTAACTACTAAACTACTGCTGGTGGTACAAGTCTGACGCAACGCCACTGCAAGCCAAACACACGGCAAGCCCTGAAAAGAACTGTAGGGGAGTGAGCCTCAACAAGTCACTGGCTCAGTAGGGGCTACCCAAAACAACACCGTAACCACAAACACCTCAACCCCAACGGTCTCACTGGCAACACCAATAGCCAAACCATTTCATGCTCACATCATGACAATAATAACAATAAAACATACTCATGATGATAACATAACGTTCTCAAAAGAAAAGTAGGACTACGGGACTAACATAAAATCATTAGTCAGCCCAACTACTAAAGTGCCTAAGCCACAGTCTCACTGGCACACTGCTACAACAACTAGTTGCCTAACTATAAGCCTCACAGGCAGGTCACTGCCTAAGCTGCAAGCTTCGCAGGCAAACCTCAAGCACTTGAATAACAGGACTGCTAACAAAGAGCTGGTCCTTTATACTCCAAAACACACTACATCGGATACTACATACAAGTAACAGAACTGGCTACCACGAAGCCAATCCATAACACACTAAAACTATAATTGGAATCATACCCAAGAAGAGTAAAACTCAACAAGTGGAAGGTCTCACACGGCCTCCACGGAGCATAGCTTTACTAAACCACAATACGCCTAGGCCACCAGCCTCATCAGCAAAATACCCACACAGGTAACATAATTAATAATCCAAACTAATCCACAATAAAATATAACAAAGATCTACTTAAAATGGTTAGGATACAACAAGTGGCAGGTCAAACCACAAGACCTCCACAACACACAAGTACCCGGAAAGTTGGTACACAATGTACCACCACAAAACTACAAAGTAACCCACGAAGGGAACAAGTACCTGCTACTCTGAGGTACCACAACACAACCCCGAACAAAGGGTACAGGAAGGTGGTAAACACCACACTGAACCACATTTATATTATGCTATCATTTAGGCATAACATTACAGGTAAAACCTCAACCGGAAAGTCACACAACCACAACTCAGTCACAATTGTGCCAACACCAGGCACACCTCGAACTGGTCAATCTCGACCACGAGTCACAAACTCACGAACCACGACAAGTAGCAAAGCACGAGTCGGAAGGGAACGACGCCACCACACGGGAACGGACTATTGGCTGATCATCACCAATATCCAACCCGACAACACAACACAAGAACTACCTCTCAGCCTCGCAGTCACGGACGAAAGGTCCAACTGCCGCTCCACAAGGAAGAAGTCAAACAACTGTGGAGACCAACCAACACCACACCTGCAGACACACAGCTACAGGCCCATGCCTGGCACCTCTAGAGTCTCTGGCCGGAGCACTCTAAAGTGAGGCACTGGAAAACAGGACTAGCTGGGGACCAGTGACGTCTACTGGTGTCCGTACCCCCAACTACGAGCGCGCTACAAGCGACAAAAGAACAAACTCTGGGAAGTCGCTGTCCCACTGTCGTCTTTCCCTCAGCCAGACGTACAACTCAAACACAGGAGTGAGGGTGTCCAGGAAGACGACACAGACCTCAACGATACAACACAAGTACCGGACAAAACTCCGAGCACAACAAACACGTTCCTGGCTCACAAAGAACCTGGGGTACCCGACTAGAGAGGCATTCCGGAATAGGCGCCGGACCACCACACTCGGCTAGCACAAACCACGGTACTTACACATATAGCCTTTACTTATAATTTACGATATACAAGTGTTAGGATTAGCTTAACATCGGTCGTCATATGACCCCAAAGCTATCCCACACCAACACAGACCTGAACCACAAACTTGCCTATCATTGGTCATCTCATGACCTCCGTGGCAACGCACACCACTTACTTCATAAATCAATATAATATTATTCAAAAGACAACAACGGACCAGGGCTAGGTCGGTGTGCACCTTCACTGCCCAAACACCACAAAGTCATGGCTAGGCTCACACAGGAACCTCACTGCCTAGTTACTACGACAAATCATAAGAATTACATTACAACAAAGTGTGTAGTATACACGCACTCAAACCACGTAGACAACACGTGTTTATTACACCCTGGTTGGTGTACCACACGTCTACCACGTGAACCACATGTCCACACATGGACAACGCACTCCAAGAGTGCCACGGGTGCCAACGCACCACACATACTACGTAAAGCGATTTCGTACATCACACATCATTCACGTAAAACATGCCCATTACATGAGCAGTATGCTCCAAAAGCATAACAGTGCACTGGCTCACACCGGTCATTGCCATGCACACACAAACACGAAATATTCATAATCAGAAAAGCTACGTAAACCACACTGCATGAATACATACACAAGTTGGCGGCAACATCGACTGTTGCTTATAGGAAGTAGACGGCAAGCGATCTAGCCGTTTATATCTCGGCTGATGAGCTTGGCGACAAGCGATCTTGACGCCAAGTTCTCTGGCCTTAAACCCTGCAGAAACCCTAATCCAGCTCTACAGGTTTTCCAACCGTTAAAACTACAAGAAAATATACTGAAACGGTTCTTTAAACATGCATGAACCCAAAACAACCCAACACAGCCTGCTACGTACATTAAATTACTCAAACCACCCATTATCCCTTCATGGTGCAACTTAATCCGAAAATGCATTATCATGCTGATTCAAGTGGTTAAGTCGTGTTTTAATGTTTCTAACAAGCTAACAGGGCTCGACCCCTACCTCAGAACACGCTCAAACCTCCCGCATCTCCTGGTTCACACCGAACCCTCCGCGAGCTCCCACGGAATTGCACCACGCCACAGCGTTTCTTCGTGTGATTCATCACCGCCACACGTTTCACTGTCCTCCAAGCATCCTTAAGAACCTGTTGGAAGCTCTAGAACACGGGGACACGAAGCTAGGGCAAGGGGAAGAGAGAGGCAGGTGGGAAACCTGCTCTCGGGTGACCCTATAACCTGCAGAATTCTCAGGTTGGCGTCAACCCCTATGCCGCCAACAGCAACCGCCACCCTCAGCGTCCACATCCACTGCCGCCAAGTTCATGCAGTCAACGTCCACTAACCTAGACGCCAACCAGTCAACGACCACCCTTGGCCGCCAACTCCTACTCAACTGCAGCAGGTCCTATTTCATTTCGGGACCTAACCTGCACCACACCTACACACACCACGCGTCTACACCACACTGGCTTTACAACAGCCATCACAACCACAACACACACGATCCAAAAAGGATCCGAAAATAAGCGACGTTACATTATTATCACCTAAAAACAAATGTCGTCCTCGACATTAAAACAAATCACAACAATCCAGATTATCACCTAAAAACAAATAAAGCCGAACACAGAACAAGTAGGATACTCTTTCTCTGCTTCAGCCTTTCAATTCATCTCACAATTACTCTGTTCTGTCGATTCCATTGCCTTTCTTTAGCTTTCAACCGTAGGCGATCCTACCTTGCCATGGTGCTTTATCTCCTTGGACTGAACCTGCTTCCACAATTTCTGGGTTGTGTTTGCAATATTTCTTTCGAGACTACTTTACCTTTCTCAAATATCTTACACTGTAATATTCTTTCATGCCACCATTTACTTTTTCCATTTATCACTGCTTGTTGTTATCCTGCCTCATCTGCATTTATATTCACAACTGACACTTCTTCAAAGAAAATCAATCATCATCTTTGAATTTCCTGCTCTTTCATATTATTCTTCTCATATCGCTTAAAGTCAATCTCTGATTAAAACTATAATAAACTCTGCTCCTTTATTCCACTGCGCAAAACTTTACACTTTCTCTTTATTCAAGTAAACTTAAACAATCTCTGAATATTAATCTTTCTTTGCTTTTGCTTCCGCTGCGCTACTCTGATCACACTGAACACTTTTGCAAAATATTCCACAATTTCTACTCATATTATTACTTTCAATTACTTTCTTCTGGCTTCAACTGCTTCTCAAATCATCCCATTCAATTAATTCATGTTGAAGAAATTACTGCAATTTCTGTTCTACCAAACCATTATTGATATATTATACTCTTCATATATCTTTCTTGCTTTACTGACATTCTCTGGCTAATTCCCATAATTCTGGGGCATAAACTTTTCAAATATTCTTAATCAATCTGCTCCAGCATTTAACCCTGAAATATCTTAATAACAATTCTTTTCTACTCAATTAAATCATTTCTTTGCATCAATATGCAAACTTTAACTAACATTTCCTGACTCATCTGATCTTATTCACTTTATCATTTGCTAATTCTTCCTTTCTTAATCCATATCTTTTCTTTATCTAAACTGCCAATCATCAACTAAATATTCCTCTTGTGCAATTTTCACAAATTCTTATTGCACATTAATCCTTCTTTTCTCTCTCTTTCTTTATTCAACTGATCATTTCTATACTTATTTATACAAATCTTCATATCACACTTCCTACTATCATCATTATTCATAACAACACTTTTCTCAGATTTCTGATCTCAGGCATATTTGATCTATCTGCCATAAATCACTGCTCTTTTATGTATTGATACTTCTTTTAAAGCTGGTCTGCCTTTCTTGATCATATCAAACTCTTCATAACTCTAATCACATTTCCATACACACTGTTTCTTAATATCCTCTAACTCAAATCTCTAATGCCACAATACATCTGCTGAGGTTCTCAACTGCAACTTATCACACACACACTGACCTGATCCTTATCACCTTGTTACCATACACCTATCTCTGCCAACTTTCTATCTCATTATAACTTAATTACTGAATTCCATATCCAAACTTGTTAATCTCTTCATTTCTTTAACTGTAAATCTTTAATAACCAAACTGATCTATCACAGAATACTCTATACTTATCTCCACTAACTCTGTACTTTACTAACATATAACAGGTATATCCTTCTCAGGTATTACTTTACATTTCCCTTCTAATCTCTGCAACTGAAAACTTTTAATACTATATTTAACTGCTTTAACTGCACTAGTGCCAGGACACAACCACACAATTTATGCCACTATCCACGTTGTGGTACAACAGCTGCTCACAACTGCCAATCTAACAAACAGAAACACACGGTTTACGTGCCAAAAGCTCACGTAAAAACTACTTTATATCACACAAAACCTCAGACTTACTACCAGCAGTGAACATTAATCCATGTATTGAGACATTGTACTTTCAATGTCTTTTCATATTCTAACTGGACATTGCTCTGATACCAACTGTGACGGACCGGGGTATTTATGCCCATTAAGGCTCCATATCCAGATCCGCCTCCCACGAACGGACCGAAGTCTCGCAAGGGATAGCTCACACAACCGTCTAGTAAGAATATAAAAGACAAACCACAAGAGTATAAGACACAAGAAAGTACATGTGCTCATACCTGCATATAACAATTTACAACTGTCCCATTACATTAATACATGTCCAATTTAAAAAGAGTACAACTACCTGGGGCATACCCCGAGGAGCACAAGCTCACACAACACTAACTACTAAACTACTGCTGGTGGTACAAGTCTGACGCAACGCCACCGCAAGCCAAACACACGGCAAGCCCTGAAAAGAACTGTAGGGGAGTGAGCCTCAACAAGTCACTGGCTCAGTAGGGGCTACCCAAAACAACACCGTAACCACAAACACCTCAACCCCAACGGGTCTCACTGGCAACACCAATAGCCAAACCATTTCATGCTCACATCATGACAATAAATAACAATTAAACATACTCATGATGATAACATAACGTTCTCAAAAGAAAAGTAGGACTACGGGACTAACATAAAATCATTAGTCAGCCCAACTACTAAAGTGCCTAAACCACAGTCTCACTGGCACACTGCTACAACAACTAGTTGCCTAAACTATAAGCCTCACAGGCAGGTCACTGCCTAAGCTGCAAGCTTCGCAGGCAAACCTCAAGCACTTGAATAACAGGACTGCTAACAAAGAGCTGGTCCTTTATACTCCAAAACACACTACATCGGATACTACATACAAGGTAACAGAACTGGCTACCACGAAGCCAATCCATAACACACTAAAACTATAATTGGAATCATACCCAAGAAGAGTAAAACTCAACAAGTGGAAGGTCTCACACGGCCTCCACGGAGCATAGCTTTACTAAACCACAATACGCCTAGGTCACCAGCCTCATCAGCAAAATACCCACAAAGGTAACATAATTAATAATCACAAACTAATCCACAATAAAATATAAACAAAGATCTACTTAAAATGGTTAGGATACAACAAGTGGCAGGTCAAACCACAAGACCTCCACACACACAAGTACCCGGAAAAGTTGGTACACAATATACCACCACAAAACTACAAAGTAACCCACGAAGGGAACAAGTACCTGCTACTCTGAGGTACCACAACACAAACACCCGAACAAAGGGTACAGGAAGGTGGTAAACACCACACTGAACCACATTTATATTATGTTATCATTTAGGCATAACATACAGGTAAAACCTCAACCGGCAAGTCACACAAACCACAACTCAGTCACAATTGTGCCAACACCAAGGCACACCTCGAACTGGTCAAACCTCGACTACGAGTCACAAACTCACGAACCACGATAAGTAGCAAAGCACGAGTCGGAAGGGAACGACGCCACCACACGGGAATGGACTATTGGCTGATCAGGCCAATATCCAACCCGGACAACACAACACAAGAACTACCTCTTAGCCTCGCAGTCACGGACGAAAGGTCCAACTGCCGCTCCACAAGGAAGAAGTCAAACAACTATGGAGACCAACCAACACCACACCTGTAGACACAGCTACAGGCCCATGCCTGGAACCTCTAGAGTCTCTGGCCGGAGCACTCTAAAGTGAGGCACTGGAAAACAGACTAGCTGGGGACCAGTGACGTCTACTGGTGTCCGTACCCCCAACTACGAGCGCGCTACAAGCGACAAAAGAACAAACTCTGGGAAGTCGCTGTCCCACTGCCGTCTTTCCCTCAGCCGGACGTACAACTCAAACACAGGAGTGAGGGTGTCCAGGAAGACGACACAGACCTCAACGGTACAACACAAGTATTGGAACAAAACCCCGAGCACAACAAACACACGTGCCTGGCTCACAAAGAACCTGGGGTACCCGACTAGAGAGGCATTCCGAAATAGGCGCCGACCACCACACTCGGCTAGCACAAACCACGGTACTTACACATATAGCCTTTACTTATAATTTACGATATACAAGTGTTAGGATTAGCTTAACATCGGTCGTCATATGACCCCAAGCTATCCCACACCAACACAGACCTGAACCACAAACTTGCCTATCATTGGTCATCTCATGACCTCCGTGGCAACGCACACCACTTACTTCATAAATCATATAATATTATTCAAAAGACAACAACGGACCAGGGCTAGGTTGGTGTGGACCTTCACTGCCCAAACACCACAAAGTCATGGCTAGGCTCACACAGGAACCTCACTGCCTAGTTACTACGACAAATCATAAGAATTACATTACAACAAAGTGTGTAGTATACACGCACTCAAACCACGTAGACAACACGTGTTTATTACACCCTGGTTGGTGTACCACACGTCTACCACGTGAACCACATGTCCAACACATGGACAACGCACTCCAAGAGTGCCACGGGTGCCAACGTACCACACATACTACGTAAAGCGATTGCGTACATCACACATCATTCACGTAAAACATGCCCATTACATGAGCAGTATGCTCCAAAAGCATAACAAGTGCACTGGCTCACACCGGTCATTGCCATGCACACACAACACGAAATATTCATAATCAGAAAAGCTACGTAAACCACACTGCATGAATACATACACAAGTTGGCGGCAACATCGACTGCCAATTATAGGAGTAGACGGCAAGCGATCTAGCCGTTTATATCTCGGCTGATGAGCTTGGCGACAAGCGATCTTGATGCCAAGTTCTCCGGCCTTAAACCCTGCAGAAACCTTAATCTAGCTCTACAAGTTTTCCAACCGTTAAAACTACAAGAAAATGTACTGAAACGGTTCTTTAAACATGCATGAACCCAAACAACCCAACACAGCCTGCTACGTACATTAAATTACTCAAACCACCCATTATCCCTTCATGGTGCAACTTAATCCGAAAATGCATTATCATGCTGATTCAAGTGGTTAATCGTGTTTTAATGTTTCTAACACGCTAACACGGCTCGACCCCTACCTCAGAACACGCTCAAACTCCCGCAATCTCCTGGTTCACACCGAACCCTCCGCAAGCTCCCGCAGGAATTGCACCATGACACAACGTTTCCTCGCGCGATTCATCACCGCCACACGTTCCACAGTCCTCCAAGAATCCTTCAGAACCTGTTGGAAGCTCTAGAAACACGAGGACACGAAGCTAGGCAAGGGGAAGAGAGAGGCAGGTGGGAAACCTGCTCTCGGGTGACCCTATAACCTGCAGAATTCTCAGGTTGGCGTCAACCCCTATGCCGCCAACAGCAACCGCCACCCTCAGCGTCCACATCCACTGCCGCCAAGTTCATGCAGTCAACGTCCACTAACCTGGACGCCAACCAGTCAACGACCACCCCTGGCCGCCAACTCCTACTTAACTGCAGCAGGTCCTATTTCATTTCGGGACCTAACCTGCGCCACACCTACACACACCACGCGTCTACACCACACTGGCTTTACAACAGCCATCACAACCACAACACACACGATCCAAAAAGGATCCGAAAATAAGCGACGTTACAGGGAGGCCTCATCATCGCGCTCTGAAGAGCTAAAGAGTCATTTATGGTGAAGTTGGGACCATCTGGGGACGATGGGCACAAGGCTGAGGAGGCGGGGCCTTGGTGGGCCTCACTCGTCTTCCGTCTTGGATCATCAATGGAAAACAAGGTGATAGCTAGGTCCAACCTTGTGTTCTAGTGGGTAGATCAATGAGCCTTATTTGACCAAATTAGTTTTATCCCACCTCACATCCCCCCCCCCCCCCCCCCCCCAACTCTCGGGGTCTAAGGAACATATGCCTGGGAGGAGAGAATGAGGTTGTTCCCTTAGAATCCAACAATGGCTTTATATGTGGCCATGTATCATGGCTGATCAAGGGTTGGAGCCGCTAGCACCAATCCTCACCCTCTCTAGAATCCACACTATCAATATTTTCTCTGGAGGGTGAGCTATTGAATACTCGATTGGATCTCTTTAACTATATCCATCAAAGGCTGGCTCCTTTACCCCTAGCCCTCAAAATTTTCTCCAAAAGGTAAGCTTCTAGATGCTCGACTGAGGCTCCTTTGTCATGTCCGTCGAATGCCGGCTCCTTTTGTAGCGACTTGGAATTCGTGACCCAAAAAGGAACTGAATATCGCATCACCGCCCACAAGCCCGAAGACTCATAAGGGTTAGGGATGGTCTAGAGATATAAACGAGCAACTAAAGTAACTAATACAAAATGAAAAGTACAACACTAAATGGTATAATGTCCCAGTTGACAACCCAGTATAGAAAATAGTACACCTCTTTGAGGGGCATACCATGAAGATGTACAACAAAGGGGAAACTATTGGCACAAGGATAATACCTCTAACTCCACAACTCGGTCTGAGCTAGATGCCCCCACACTCAATCAATTAACTTCAAAGTAAAAAAATAAAAATAACTAACAAGGGTAGTGCAAACTACTACAAAAAAAGCTAAGCAAGAACACATGTAACACTACCATGCCACGACAATCAAGAAAGCACCAATAACCACCAGCCAATTGGGAATAAAGTGACAATGTCGCACACACAGCAGCTAAGACATTACCAACCATGCACCCATCATGCCACAGACAAATCTTAAGAGCGGACACAAGAGACGACAACACAATGCAACCCATACACAGACCCAATCGAGTCAGCCTGCACATGTCGACTTATGGTTCCAAACAATGGTAAAAACCATATCAACAAAACCACAACCACTAGTCTTTTCAATCAAGACGTCCAATATTGGTGACACCACTCCTGACTACCGCTTCACGTCTGTCTATCTCAATACATTGAGTAAGGCATGATAAGCTAAATTTGCCTCAGTACTGATGATTAGTTCATCTCCATATAATTTCATGAATTATATATCTATTTTGGTGATTAACAAAACTTCAATAAAATATTATCTAACATGTTTTTATGAAGCTTAGTCACATGAAATAAATCAGGCGAAATCAAGAAAATATGTAAGTATTTCTTATACTATAGCATTTAAAGTACACAACGATTTCTACACTTCTATCGATTTCAGTTCTATAATGATTTCAAAAGTGTTGCATTATTTTCAGTCTCACAACGATTTCTATCTTACAACGATTCGTTAGGTGAGCATAACGACTTCGTGTGTCAAAACGATTTGGTCGCCACATCGATTTGCTAAATGAGAACAACAATTTGCTCTCACAACGATTCGATAAGTGAGAAACAACGATTTGCTCTCAAAACGATTTGCTTTCACATCGATTTAATAAAGTTACATAACGACTTGGTCGCCGTAATGATTTGATAAGTCTCACATCGACTTGGTCGCCGTAAGTCTCACATCGACTTGGTCGCCGTAACGATTTGATAAGTTTCACATCGACTTGGTCACCACAATGATTCGACAAGTTACATAACGATTTGGTCGCTGTAACGACTCGATAAGTTACACAACGATTTGATTGTTGTAACAATTTGATGAGTCACAACAATGACTTGGTCGCCGTAACGATTCGATAAAACAAACAACGATTTGGTCACTGCATCGATTTGATAAGTAGCACAACGATTTGTGTTCACAACGACTTGCTTATAACGACTTGCTTATAATGATTTGCTTATAACGATTTGCTTATAAAGATTTTATTATAAAGATTCGCCCTCAACGATTTACTTATGTGTATACCGATTTGCTTTCACTCAAAGAACAATTTGATCATTGTATCGATTCGATAAGTGAAACAACGACTTGCTTATGTTTGTATAACGATTTACTTTCACTCAAAGAACGATTTGATCATTGTATCGATTCGATAAGTGAAACAACGACTTGCTTATATTTGTATAACGATTTGCTTACTAGCATACAACGATTTGTACACACAACGATTTCATAAGTCGTACCACTAATTTATTATCATAACGATTTCATGGACTACAACGACTTGACATTCAAACATGTTTCAAATATTTTGAAAGTCAAAGTCTTCTCGCGTGTTTCTCTGATATCTATGCATTTAATGCGACTGTACATTTCACTGCAATGCATATCTGAATATCTTCTATTCTCATGTTAATATGAGAAACACTTTTAGGAAAACAAAATGGCATTTCTAATTTGGTGTATATTCATTCTAACGTTGACTGACAACAAGAGACAACATAGCTGTCTATGGTTTAGCATTTATTATGTGCAGATCTCTGACAGCACAACCCCATACAACGTCGGACAAAGTATAAGCTAAAGGATATCAAGAAGGATCTTCTCCTTGCGTGTATGGAACGTAAAGGACTGTTGATTGCAACATACCTGTTGAAGAATAAGGAGAACCATGCAGTCTAATGCTCACTAAAGCCTAGAGACAACGAACATCTCAACGGCTACTTTAGCAAGAGAAGTTATTTATACAAGACTCAAGACTCCTGGAAAAACATCTTTTGAAGTGTTCAAAAATTCTCAACGAAAAATCCTGGAAGTGATAGAGTCTTAGAAAAAGAGCTTCTTGCTTTCCACTCCACCTTGTAGCTCTTGCTCTCTGTGCATCATTGTTGTTAGTTTTGGAGAGCCCTTGTGATATGAGAGAGTTCAGTATTGTAGATCTTTCTCTCTCAGTCACTGCCTCAGATCAAGCGTGTTCTATAAGCTTGGTCTAGGGGCATTTCGCCTGTTTTCTCACTTTCTTGAAAAGTTCCTCTTCGTGTGTGAAGAGAAGACCTGTTGGAAATAGGTGGTAAGTGTTCCCTTCGCGTTGAAGGAAGACCTGTGAATCAGGGTGTTGTTTTCCTCTTCGGGTTGTGAAGAGAAGGCCAGTTGCGGCTGGATGTGTAAGTGTCCTTGAGGGGGACTGTACCCTTGGGTAGTGAAATCCTGAGTTGTTGCTCAGGGACTGGACGTAGGACTCCTTTGGAGAGGAGATCCGAACCAGGATAAAATCTGTGTGTTGTGTGATTGCCTGTTTATGATTGTTTTCTTTTCTTTATTACTAACACTAACAGTCGAACGTAGTGTTTTATGTTGAACGTTTTTGTTGACAGGTTTAGATAATCGAATTTTAAGAATCCCATCCCCCCCCCCTCTGGGCTTGCTAGCTGGGCAACAAGTGGTATCAGAGCTAAGTCTTTTCAATAAATAAGATCTCACGATCTGAAGAGAAAAGATTAAATGGCAGCTCAAGGTCACTTCGAGGGTCAGTCCGTCAACAGACCACCGTTGTTCGATGGTGAAGACTACACCTACTGGAAGACCAGAATGAAATTCTTCCTTCAAGGGCTTGATTATCAAATTTGGCCAATTATAGAAGAAGGAGATCTTCTAGTTACCAACGAAAATGATAAGTGGACAAAAGATGACAAGAAGAAGATATCATTAAATTGCAAAGCAAAAAGTATCTTATGATGTGCACTAAGCAAGAAGGAGTTCAACCAGATCTCAGCCTGCAAATCCGCAATGGAAATGTGGGAGAAGTTGAGGATCACGTATGAAGGCACAAATAAAGTGAAAGATACAATAATAGACATATTGGTGACTCAATATGAGAGATTCCAGATGCAGCCAGGAGAGTCAATAACACAGATGTATAGCAGATTTACAGATATCACAAATGGGTTGGCTGGTCTTGAAAAAAGTTTTGAAATGGGAGATATGGTTAGAAAGATTCTAAGATCCCTACCAGCCTCGTGGACTCCAAAAGTGACAGCAATAGAAGAGGTCAATGACTTGAAGAGAATGTCATTGGAGAAACTCATTGGGTCACTAATGGCCCATGAGATCAACATGGAGAGGTTAGGAGAGCCTTCAAGCAGAAAGAAACACACCAATGCTCTCAAGGCAGCTGAAGATACATCTGGTGAAGAATCAGATGGTGATAGAGTATAGGGAGCAGTGAAGATGAGGAAGTGTTCCTATCTAGAAGACTGCAGTGCCTACTTGCCAAGAAAAAGTATCAATCAGGAAGAAGATACTTTAAGAAAGGAAAATAGTTCAAGAAACCTGAAGCCAAAGATGTTAAGAGGTCAGAACCCACATGCTACGAGTGCAAAAAGCCTGGACACATCAAGGCAGAATGTCCAAAGCTGAAAAAGGTGGAGTTCAAAAAGAAAGACAACACAAAGAAGTTCAAAAGGTATAATAAGAAAGCCATGGAATGCAGTATGGGACAACGACAACGACTCAGACAGTGAGTCAAGCTCGAGTGAAGAAGAAGAAAATGCCAACCTGGCATTCATGGCCAACATCGAGGATAAGGCAACCTCTGACTCATCATTCAATTCCTGCAACGAATCTGATTCTGATAGTTTATAGGATGCGTTTAATGAGTTGTATAGTAAATACAAAGATGTTTGTAAACTACTAAAAACTACTAAGAAAAATCATGCTTGTTTAGAAAACACTAATTCAGACCTAAGATCCGAAAATGAGCAATTAGAAAAATAAGTTTCTGAACTAAAAAGAAGAAATGAATTATTGTGTAAAAATTTAATGGATAAAAATAATCAAATAACTAATATGGAAGACCAAGAAACTGTAAGCAAACTAAATCAAGAAATTAACACATTAACAAAATAAAATGAACAGCTATCAGTACGTTAGAAAAATTTACAAATGGAAAAACAACATTAATACTAAAAGGAGCTAGAAGGTCAGGGAAAAAGAAATATGGCCTAAGATACACCCCTCCTGATAATGAGGAAACAATAGTGCATCCTAAAATATATCCAACACCTAAGTTTGTAGCCGAACAAGACACTGCATACAAGTCTAACTTTAAATATATTCAAATTGAAAAAATAAGTAAAACATCTTGTTGTAGCCACTGTAACAAATTAGGTCATATTAAAATAACATGTCCAACTAAACACATAAAATGGATAATTAAAAGGAAAAATGAGGAAACTAACCAGCAAGGACCCAAAAGAACTTGGGTACCTAAAGTTTAGTATTTTCATTACAGGGAAGCCTTCAATCATCTAAGTGGTACCTGGACAGCGGGTGCTCAAGGCACATGATAGGGAATAGAAAGTTGTTCTCCCACCTTGAAGCTGAAGAAGGCACAGTAACGTATGGCGACAATGGAAAAGGGACAGTGATAGGTTGCAGATCAGTGGCAGTCAAGAAAAAATCCTTATTGAAGATGTACTATGTGTAAAAAGACTTAAGCACAACCTGATAAGCATCAGCCAGCTATGTGACAAAGGCCATCAGATCAAATTTCAAGAGTCTAGATGCAGTATCATGAAAGATGGTGAAACTGTATTCGAAGCCTGTAGAGAGAAGAATCTCTATGTATTTCATTTGGAAGAGTTGAAAGATCAGGATGTGTGTCTTGCAGCAAGCAAAAATCATTCAGTTGAGCTTTGGCACAAAAGATTGGGCTATTGTAGTTTAGATGGAATCAGAAAGCTAATCAAAAGAAATCTAGTAGAAGGTCTACCCAAAGTAAGCACAACAATGGAAGGCGTCTGTGAACCGTGTGCAAAAGGAAAGCACACTAAATCATCCTTCAAGTCAAAGACAGTAGTAAGAACCTCAAAACCCTTGGAATTACTACATATGGACCTATTTGGGCCGATGAGAACCACAAGTCTTGGAGGAAAGAATTTTGGTTTTGTGATTGTAGACGACTACTCCAGATTCCCATGGGTATCTTTCCTGGAACACAAAGATGACACATTTGATAGCTTTGTTAAGTTCAGTAAGAAAGTCCAGAAGGATAAGAAATTTAGTATTATCAGTATTCAAATGGATCATAGAGGAGAGTTTCAGAATGAAAGATTTTCTAAATTCTGTGATGATCAAGGAATAAAGCACAATTTCTCAGCACCAAGGACACCACAACAAAATGGAGTTGCTGAGAGAAAGAACAAAACTTTATTGGATATGGTCAGAACTATGCTATCGGAATATAACCTACCAAGATACTTCTGGGCCGAAGCCATCAACACTGCCTGCTACATAATTAACAGAGTAATGATCAGACCAATCTTGAAGAAGACAGCGTACGAGTTACTCAAGCAGAAGAAACCAAAGATCAGTCACTTCAGAACCTTCGGATGTCCTTGCTTCATTCACAATAACAGCAAAAGGAATATTGGTAAGCTAGACTCCAAATCCGATGAAGGTATATTATGGGGTATGCTTCTAAACCTAAAGGCTATAGAGTATTTAATAAACAAAGTTTATTAATTGAGCAAACTGTGCATATTATTTTTGATGAAACTAACCCTTCCGTGAGAAAGGAAGTAGATAGTGATAATGATGATGCAGATAATTTGTCCAAGAAATTAAAAGATACATCTATCAATGATAAAGAAGATCCATCATTGGAAGAATTACAACAAAGAGAGATATCTCATGATGATCTTCCAAAGGAATGGAGATACAAAAAGGACCACCTGTTGGATAACATCATTGGAGATCCATTGGTTGGGGTAAGAACCAGAGGTAATGTAATTTCCTGTGATTATTTAGCTTTTGTATCTCAAATAGAGCTGAAGTCAGTCAATGAAGCACTGTCTGATGAATCCTGGATATTAGCCATGCAAGATGAACTTAATCAGTTCAAGAGAAACCAAGTGTAGTCCCTTGTTCCGAGACCATCAGATCATCCTGTGATTGGCACCAAATGGGTGTTCAGGAACAAATGGATGAAGCTGGTGTGATCACAAGAAACAAAGCCAGACTGGTAGCTCAAGGCTATTCCCAAGAGGAAGGCATAGATTTCGATGAAACATATGCACCAGTAGCTAGACTTGAGGCAATTAGGATTTTACTTGCTTATGCATCTGCATTGGATTTAAAACTTTTTCAAATGGATGTAAAATCCGCATTTCTAAATGGTTATATAAAGGAGGAAGTCTATGTAGAACAACCTCCTGGTTTTGATGATATCGATTTTCCAAATTATGTTTTTAAGTTGCATAAAGCCTTGTATGGATTAAAACAAGCACCTAGAGCATGGTATGAAAGGTTAAGTGCATTTTTATTAAACCATGGTTTTATCAGAGGTCAAGTAGATAGTACTTTATTTATTAAGACAAAAGTCAAAAATATATTACTTGTTCAAATTTATGTAGATGATATAATATTTGGTTCTATTGATGAATCTCTTTGCAAGTATTTTGAAAAGCTCGTGCAGGGAGAATTTGAAATGAGCATGATGGGGGAACTCAACTATTTCCTTGGATTACAAATCAAGCAAGGAAAAGAAGGCTCACACATTTGTCAAGTCAAGTACACCAAAGAACTACTAAAGAAGTTTGGTTTTGAAAACGCCAAGCCACTGTCACACCAATGAGCACATCTACAAGGCTAGACAGTGACAAGGATGGTAAGAAAGTAGACCAAAAGTTCTACAGAGGTATGATAGGTTCTTTACTCTATTTAACTGCCAGTATAGTGTATGCATGTGTGCTAGGTATCAGGCAGATCCTAAAGAGTCTCATTTAATTAGTGTCAAAAGGATTTTAGATATTAGCTAGAACTCATGATCTAGGGTTGTGGTATCCAAAATCATGTGAAATAAATTTAGTAGGATATTCTGATGCTGACTACCCTGGATGCAAAATAGATAGAAAAAGCACCAGTGGATGTTGTCAATTTCTTGCAGGATGTCTGATTTCATGGTCCTCAAAGAAGCAAAATTCAGTAGCACTGTCAACAGCTGAAGCTGAGTACGTGGTTGCTGGAAGTTGTTGTATACAACTCTTATGATTAAACATCAACTTGAGGATTATGACTGCACATCAAGACAATTCCCTTACTGTGCGACAACACCAGTGCGATTAATCTCACCAAAAATCCAATACAACACTCAAGATAAAGCATATAGAGGTTAGATATCATTTCATTCGAGATCATGTAGCTAATGGAAATATAAATATTTCTTTTATAGATACTCAAAATCAGTTGGCAAATATCCAAAGGCCTTACCTGAAGAGAGATTTATGTCTCTTAGAAGGGAATTAAGCATGTGTAATTTGTGATAGAATTATCTGAATATGGTTGAAATAATAATAATAAATTCAGAATAATAATTATTCTCTCTTATGAAATTAAGCAAAGCCTTTAATTTGCTTGCTATACATATCTGTGACGGTTCGTTAATTTAAAAGTATTTATTCATCTCGAACCTATCTCCGTTTGTCGTTTTCTACATTTATGGCGATGTCCCTTCAAAAAGGCACTTTATCTTTATCTCTTAAATCCCACAAATCTGTGTCATATCGATTCATCTCCATCTCTCATCTCTTTCGACTTGCCTGAGACGATAAACCCTATCGACTCCGGCATCGATTCTGTGAGATTTCAAAGCATCCATCCCTTCCTGCGAAAAATTTCTTGAGGGCCTTTGCTTCAATCCTCTTCACGATCGTCCATAACCTTTTCCGTTCGAATCCATGGCCGTTTCTGAAGTTTCCGGCACCGTCGAGGGCTATGGGGCTGCTTTCCTCACTGCAGAGCAGCAGGAAAGGTTCACCTCCATGAAAACGAAGCTGTGCGGCAACAAGGCAGTGGATGTAGCTGATCTAGAGAAGAATGGCATGCATAGCATAGTGGCAGCAATGCAAAGAATGAAGTGGTCGCAGATGACAACCTTTTCAGAGGCAAGTTATCCGGACTTGGTGAAAGCTTTTTATGTTTGTCTGAAGTCAGAGGCAAATGGATCTTTGACATCCATGGTCAAAGGAACCTAGATTAGTATCACTTATGAGTTGTTGGAATCCCTTTTTGGAGTTTCTACTTCGGTCACAGCGCGGTAGATAGTGTCGACATTCAAGCTAAGGGATTGGGAATAGTTGGTCGTGAGTTCAAGCTGAAGGATGGGAAGATAGATATCAATCAGTTAAACGCCTTCAACAGGATCTTGCATTTCAATGTTTGTCAAATTCTGGTGCTCATGAGTGCCACCTTCTCCACCTGCACCAAGGCGGACTCCGATATGATGTTCTGGGCCATCCAGAACCAAGGTATCAACTTGGAAGAAGTTATCATGGAACAGATGAAGCTTGCTACGGCAATGATTTGGGACAAGAAAAGCAAGTTGAATGTGTCCCTTCCTTATGCCCATTTGTTAACAAAGATTTTCCAGCACTATAACATAAGTCTGATTGGTGAGTATCTGAAAAAATGGGGCAGTACATCAGAGGCAGGAATCTAAGAAAAGTGGTTTCTCCTTGGTTGCTGGAGTTTGGACCAAAACTTCAGTAGCAGAGGGTGAAGCTATTATCAGCGAAGCCCAAGAAGTCCAAGAAGAGGCAGCTCATGCAGAAGCAGCAGCAGCGGGTCCAGCTGTTCAGGTTTAGCAAGAGGAAGTCAGGGCAGAAATATCGGTAGTCCAAGAGGAGCAAGCAACGCAGAGATCAGTGTTGAAGATCAGGTAGCCAGTGGAAGCAGAATTGAGGACATTCCTCTAGAGCATATTGAGCCTGTTGGGCAGGTTGAAGAGGTTGTCACCCCACCTCAATGGTAGCATCAGTCCTTCGAGGTGTGCTGGACTCCATCGCCAGCACTCAGGGGGAGCCAGAATTGTGTGTGATCAAGATGCAGAGATTGTGTCACCAGGCCACCCTGAAGTTATCCAAATGAAAGAAGCTCCCATTCAGGGGGAGCAAGCAGTGTTGGCTGAAGATGTGGCAGCAGCCACAATGAAGATGTATTGATGGAGGATGCTCCTAGTCAGGGGGAGCATGTTGCTGAGAAGGAAGCCGAAATTCAGAGGGAGCCTGTGGCTAACCCTCATGTTGATCAGTTTAGAGAAGGTGTTTTAACAAGCCCTTCTGATTCAGATGAAGACGAGATCAATGTTGATAATGTGGAGCCCGTTGCTAGGGCAAGTGAAAAAGGGAAAAGTGTAGCTCCTGAGATCCCTCTCCTCACCAGGAAGCCACATCAGAGGCTGAGGAAGAAGAAAATGAAGGTCAATATGAAGCCCATCATTGACAGACTGGATGAACAAAGTAAAATTCTTTGCTCTGTGCAATCTGATATTGCCTCTATATTCATAAGCCAGAGCACTGCATCTAAGGAAATGGGCATGGTCAGAAATGCCGTCAGATGGGTGAGAAGTGAGCTGAGTAGCATAAAGGATTCAATAGCTACTCTCTCAGATCTGTTGAGGGGGCAATCCCATCCTGCCCCTCCTGCTCCTTCTCCTGCAGCTCCAGGGCCAAGGCAATCAGAAGATGTTCGGCCAGCATGGCCATCTATTGATGAAGAATCTGGGCCATCAAGGCCAAAGGTTGTAGAAGAGGTAGTCTGGCCATCAGGGCCTATTGAAGCTAAGTAGTCTAGGCCATCAGGGCAAATGGAGTCTGAGGCTGTTACTGCAAGAGTAGAAGACTAGGCTGTAGCCCCTGAGACCCCTAGCTCTTCTTCTCTTCCAACTCCCGCACCTCCTTCTCCACCATCATCCTCCACTGCACCTCCAGCGCCTACTACCTTCAAACACCCCTTCCTAGAAACATTTCATCTCCTACACCATTTCATTCACAATCATCGTAATCTCCTGCTTCCTCCACAAATATTCCTCCTCCTCCTCCTTCTTTTGAGGTTCCTCCAGCCTTCTCATCAGCTGGAGCCTCATCCTCTGGTCCTGTTCCTCTGGACCATCTGATATTCCTCCTTCTACATCTCACTCCTTCCTTCATCCTCCTACTCCTCCTCTTTTATAACTATTATTCCATAAAGTGCTCAAATTGATGCCCCCTTCCTCAGGGCCATCAAAGATGAATTTGAAGAAGCTATTCTCCGCTCAGTTTTGAAAGTTTGCACTCACATTCATAGGACATGCTCTTCTAGCCCCATCCTTAAGAAAAGAAGACTTACTTCCACTCATTCCATTTCTTCTGAACCTTGTTTTCCATCCCTTTGGTTTTCTCTTACTGTCGAAAATAAAAACAAGCCCCTCTACCGTGAATTCTTCAGAAAACCACATTTGCCACCATTTTGGGACTTCCACACCTACATCTAACCGACCATCTAAATGTCATTCTCCATTTCACTTCTCTATCAAAAGCTGAAAAATCTAAAATCTTTTCATTGGCTGAAGCAAAATCCGAAGAGCAATGGGCTCGGGGCCACAAGACTCTGTACAATAAATTTCTGCTCGCCAGGTCACCAGATTCCCTCCCCGGGATCACTCCTTGACTCTCTCTGAGTGGTTCCAGATTCTTCGCAAGGACACCTGGGCTCCCTTTGTTCAAAAGGAGATCAAGTTGATCAGGTATTTTCAGATGTTCAACGACTATCGCTATCTTAATAATCTGCCTGAAGTTCAGCTTGGCCAATTTCGGCAAGCTATCTATAATCTTGGATCTCATGTGGCTGCCCCTCCTCCATTCAAGTGGATTTTGCCACTTTGTAGTTGCCTGATGTAGTATTTCTCCCTCCTCTTCATTCTCTGATTATGGACTCCGATGTTGGCTCCATCATTTTGAGTGTTTTGCCAGAGTCATGGGGAGAATACATGTGCAGAAGGGCAATCTAGTTGCCTTTCATAGATTTTTGTTCAGAATACCTTCAGGGCCATATAAATTCAGATGTTCTTGCCCCTCTCTTGTCCGAATGTGAGAGGTTGTCTCCAGCAGAATGGGGGCCAGATTTTACCCTCTGTCTGCTCAGCAACTTGAAGATCTCAACACCTCTCAAACCAGAGAAAATAAGTTTCCTATTTCAGCTGCTGAATTCCTTGACATGAACTCCATTCACCTTGTTCGCGATCCATTTGCAATCTGGGTTGAGCGATACAAGGTTTATGTAGCTATGAGAATAGAACTGAAGCAGAAGCAGATCTTTTATCTTGTCTCAATTGATCAGTTCCTCTCGTGCGCCAGTTTTAGGAAAACTAGTTTTTATAAAGTTTCCTTTGATAGAGATCGCTATGCTCTGTTCTTAGAAGAGCAGCGGGTTCTTCATCTCCAGAGGATGGTTCCCGTCATGGGGCCTTCCTACTCCATCGCTTGTGGTGTTTTTAGGCATATTTTTGAAGAGCAGAACTTAAGGCTTGGGAGGTCATTTCTCACCATGCCTCTCTTCTGTCTTCTGCCTTCTACCTTACTGTACCTCTCAAGAGTAATACAAATACTTTCTCTTTGCTCTCTTATTTACCTTTTCTCTTTCTGTCTTTGTCTCATTAGTTTATCTTTTTGCTTAATGACAAAAAGGGGGAGACAAATAACCATTCTGAAATACATTTCTCATTCCGCAAAATTACTTAGACTTATTTCAGAACCTTTATATTTGTCATCACCAAAAAGGGGAGATTGATGACCAGTTCATCCCCATATAATTTCATGAATTATATATCTATTTTGGTGATTAATAAAACTTCAATAAAGTATTATCTAACATGTTTTTATGAAGCTTAGTCATAGGAAATAAATCAGGCGAAATCAAAAAAATATGTAAGTATTTCTTATACGGTAGCATTTAAAGTACATAACGATTTCTACACTTCTATCGATTTCAGTTCTATAACGATTTCATAAGTGTTGCATTGTTTTCAATCTCACAACGATTTCGATCTTACAACGATTCGTTAGTGGAGCATAACGACTTCGTGTGTCATAACGATTTGGTCGCCGCATCGATTTGCTAAGTGAGAACAACGATTCGATAAGTGAGAAACACGATTTGCTCTCAAAACGATTTGCTTTCACATCGATTTGATAAAGTTACATAACGACTTGGTCGCCGTAACGATTTGATAAGTCTCACGCCGTAATGATTTGATAAGTTTCACATCGACTTGGTCACCACAACGATTCGACAAGTACATAACGATTTGGTCGCTGAAACGACTCGATAAGTTACACAACGATTTGGTTGCTGTAACAATTCGATGAGTCACAACAATGACTTGGTCGCCGTAACGATTTGATAAAACAAACAACGATTTGGTCACTGCATCGATTTGATAAGTAGCACAACGATTTGTGTTCACAACGACTTGCTTATAACGACTTACTTATAACGATTTGCTTATAACGATTCGCCCTCAACGATTTACTTATGTGTATAACGATTTGCTTTCACTCAAAGAAGGATTTGATCATTGTATCGATTCGATAAGTGAAACAACGACTTGCTTATGTTTGTATAACGATTTACTTTCACTCAAAGAACGATTTGATCATTGTATCGATTCGATAAGTGAAACAACGACTTGCTTATGTATGTATAACGATTTGCTTACTAGTATAAAACGATTTGTATGCACAACGATTTCATAAGTCGTACCACTGATTTATTATCATAACGATTTCATGGACTACAACGACTTGACATTCAAACATGTTTCAAATATTTGAAAGTCAAGTCTTTTCACGTGTTTCTATGATATCTATGCATTTAATGCGACTGTACATTTCACTGCAATGCATATCTGAATATCTTATATTCTCATGTTAATATGAGACATTTTTAGGAAAACAGAATGACATTTCTAATTTGGTGTATATTCGTTCTAACGTTGACTGACAACAAAAGACATCATAGTTGTCTATGGTTTGGCATTTATTGTGTGCAGGTCTCTGACATCACAACCCCATACAACGTCGGACAAAGTAGAAGCTAAAGGATATCAAGAAGGATCTTCTCCTTGCGTGCATGGAACGTAAAGGACTGTTGGCTGCAACATACCTGTTGAAGAATAAGGAGAACCATGCAGTCTAACGCTCACTAAAGCCTAGAGACAACAGACATCTCAATGGCTACTTTAGCAAGAGAAGTTATTTATACAAGACTCAAGACTCCTGGAAAAACATCTTTTGAAGTGTTCAAAATTCTCAACGAAAATCCTGGAAGTGATAGAGTCTTAAAAAAAGAGCTTCTTGCTTTCCACTCTAACCTTGTAGCTCTTGCTCTCTGTGCATCATTGTTGTTAGTTTTGGAGAGCCCTTGTGATCTGAGAGAGTTCAGTATTGTAGATCTTTCTCTCTCAGTCACTGCCTCAGATCAAGCGTTTGCTATAAGCTTGGTCTAGGGGCATTTCACATGTTTTCTCACTTTCTTGAAAAGTTCCTCTTCGTGTGTGAAGAGAAGACCTGTTGGAACAGTGGTAAGTGTTCCCTTCGCGTTGAAGGAAGACCTGTGAATCAGGGTGTTGTTTTCCTCTTCGGGTTGTGAAGAGAAGGCCAGCTGTGACTGAATGTGTAAGTGTCCTTGAGGGGGACTGTACCCTTGGGTAGTGAAATCTTGAGTTGTTGCTCAGGGACGGACGTAGGACTCCTTGGAGAGGAGGTCCGAATCACGATAAAATCCGTGTGTGTGTGATTGCCTGTTTGTGATTGTTATCTTTTCTTTATTACTAACACTAACAGTCGAACGTAGTGTTTTGTGTTGAATGTTTTTGTGTGACAATTTTAGATAATCGAATTTTAAGAATCCCATTCACCCCCCCTCTGGGCTTGCTAGATGGGCAACAAGTACATCGAGTAAGCAGGATGCCAAATGGAGAGAAGTGCCTACTCAGGAGTTCTCCACCATGGAGATGTGGCACACCTTGAACTGCTCTATATCATCAAAGACCTTCTTACTTTGTGGAGGTAGAGGGTCATCAATGGTTCTAGTCTTCATACTCTCTCAAACCTGGTTGATTACCAATAAGGAGTCGTTGTAAGCTCAAAGGCAGCTAGCTCCTAGGTTTGCCATTTGGATGCCGAAGATGTGGGCTTTGTACTCGGATACATTGTTGGAGGCTGAGAAGTTGAAACAAAGGGTGTAGTGTAGCTAGATCCATTCAGGTAAGGAGAGCACTAGATTGGCACCGTTGCCACTGATGCAAAAGAGCTGTCAACATAAAGCTCCCAAGTGGTCCTGTAGCTGAGTCTCCATCTTCCTCCAGAAATTGCATTCCACCACAAAGTTGACCAAGGCTTAATCCTTGATTACAATCCTCGGGTGGAAGGTGGTGTTGAATTCAGCTAACTCGATGGGCCACTTGCCCGAGCACCCCAAGGCATAAAGGTTTTACAGGACCTGGCATAGGGACTAGTCAATGACAACAATTGAGTGGCAATGAAGTAAGGGGAAAGTTTTCTCACAACCATGATCAGAGTGAGGGCGAGCTTCTCAGCCTACAAGTATTAAGCTTTGTGCCTTGGAGGATCTTGTTGGTGTAGTAGAATGAGTACATCACTCAGTTCCAATCCTGAGTGAGCACAACACTAGGAGTGCTCAATGTCACAACTAGCTACAGGAACCACTACTTGCCAGTCAAGGATTTTGAAAGGACAATGAATGAGGAGAGATACCTATTGAGGTCTATAAAGGCCTTTACATTCCTTGTTCCAATCAACCCATCCACCTTGGTTTGGCTACTTGTTGGCCTATTGGAGTAGCTTGAAAAGGTAGGCAACGGTTAGTGATCTTCGATAATAAGTGGTTCAACGTTAAGACTTATCCTGTTAGGCACTAGATGTTTGCGGACCTTTCCAGGTCACCTCATGTCTAGCACCTCCTGGATCTGGTCAAGGTTTGGCTCCATCCCCTAGTGAGTGACGAGAAACTCGAGTAACTTACTGGATCGCAATATGAAGGTGCACTTGCTTAGATTCAGCTTCATGTTGAACTCTCGAAGAGTGGCAAGTCGTCCCACACATGGATGATGTATAGATCCGCAGTTTGGGGTCCCGCTGCTTGCTCGAAGGTCATCTATCCTAGGTTTATTATCTGTTGGAGCTGTCTCCATTGCCTTCTCTTGGGTGGAGAATAAGTAGCATCACCATGATTCCCTCTAGTCTCCTCAAGCTTCCCCAGAACTTCAGCTTCTGGTGTAGTGATGATGGTACTCTACGAACTTATCCAAGGATATAGCACCTACTGATGGTGTTGTAGCTGGGCATTCTATTTACAACTGTAAAATGCACCATGACATTAACATTCTGGGCGTAATTCCTAGAGTGATTGGGAGTGCGATCCATCCTTCCAAAATGACTGAAGATTTGGAGAACATGTTAGGGGAGTCTAGAAAGGTTGAAGTTGCGAGAATCCACACCTATCAAAAGGTGACAATCATATGAAATAACATCTGATCCACTTCCATTATCCACCAAGATTAACACACATATATTGGTTAATGGTGGCCATAACCACCAGAGTGTGTGGTGTGAGGAGTGGCAATGCCTTTGAGATCATCATCAGAGAATATGATGGCTCTTCAAGGCCCCACTTGCGGGGCTTCTCGGGGCAGGAGATGGTGGTGTGGGGGCTCCACTTAACCTGATTCACATGCCTCGTGTATGAATGCCACCAGTTGATGTCGTCGCCCCCAAAAGTCGTTCTACCAGAGATCATCATGATTTCCTTTTCCCCACAAATGGTTGTCAATAGATGGGGGCATGTCGGTCTTCTAGGGTTGTCATCTTTAGTAGTTCGACTACAAACTTGTCAAGGAGGGCACATTGGATGAGGTCTTCGATGGCATCATGGTGTGGATGGAAGTGGCAATACTTCTTAAAGTTCTTCATTTGGAGGTCGGTCTTCAACTTCGTTGACAACTAAAAGAAGGGCTCGTCGTATATCTCCATGATAATCCTCTTCGGGGGAGCAGAGAGGGGGGAGGGGGTATCTCGCTTATAGGTCGGGCTTCTCGTCGCGATTGGTGTTACAGAGCTCTTGCTTGTTGTAGTCGCAACTTGGGTGCTCGGTGGAGCACTTCCTCTTTGCAATGTCACCTCCCAATGCTAGACCAAGGTAGTTGTGCTCTCCGCAGTTGTCATGCCTCTGGGCCAATGCAAGTAGCTCGACGAGGGTGCACGACACTTGCACACCCCCTGAGTTTGCCGAAGGATTACGTCGTGCATGCCTTACATCAGTGTAGTGGTTATGATGCCGACATCAAGGTGAGGAATACAAACAACCTCTTTTTGGAAGTGGAGGATGAATTCCCATAGGACTCGTTGCGGCCCCGATGGAGGACGAGCAAATTGGCAACTATGTTGGCTTCCTTCTTATCGCAGACGAAGTTATCCTTAAATATCTACTTCATTTGTTGGAAGGAAGTGACAGATCTAGTAGGAAAAGACTTAAACCATGCATGGGCATTCTCTACAAGGTGCTGGTGAAGGCCAATCACTTCGCATCATCTGACACCATATAGAAGATCAAGTGCGACTTGAAGCTGTGGAGGTGGTCACTAACCGATGGAGCCATCGGGTGCCATGAAGGAGGGAAGCTATAGCTTCAAAGTAATCAGTGCCTCCAAGATCTCCCGAGTAAAGGGATCTTGGAAGTCTATATCATCCTCCACTAGCCCCTTGGCCTGGGCTGCATGGATAATGTCATTGAGACAACTAGCCTTGCCCTCAAGATTACGCTAGAGGTTATTGCTGCATCGAAGCAACTGTGCCATTCCTAGGTTGGAACGCAAGGGACCTCTAGGCAAGAATGGCTGCAACTAAGGCAATAGAGGAGTCCGCTCTTGTTGCATATTGGGGGTAGACTTTGCTCAGATCTCTAAAGATTGGGGCTCGACTGTATGCTCCTCTATGGTCAACTGTTCAAGGAGGCCTTAGTAGGCATTAGCCAATGTTTGGAGCTGGTTCTACATAGCCGGTAGCTCTTAGGTGGCAACCACCATGGAAGGTGGCAGTTGGAGCCCTTGGTAGTCACTGGCATACCCATTGCAAGAGGGCACACGAGAACTAGCCCCACTACCACACAACTACCTACATTATAGTAATTATCTCTTGGTGCCATGGCTTGTTATAGCATTTACCAAGAGAATGACAAAGAGTGTAGAGGTCAAAATGTGGTTGACGAGCTCCAACCTTTGATCTCCATAGACTCTTGAATTTGTTTGATGGAGAGAACGCCGCCTCGCACTTGCGATCAACAAGAACGATCAAAGGGGTCCGAGAGTGATCTCTATGGAGAACTCTCCAATGCTCAAGCCAGGGATTAGCTAGAATAAGGATGGAGAGAGAGAGAGAGAGAGAGAGAGAGGAGAGAGAGAGAGAGAGAGAGAGAGTTGGGGCTCATACACTCCCCTTTATTATAGTGTGGGCTAAAATCCTAGCTCTTGTGTCTGAGAAGCTCTTCTAACCTCCCTTCATTCATCATTTCTCTCTTTATGCATATGATAGTGGCTCTTCTAGCGCGTTGCGCCCTCCTCAATAGTACGGTAGTAATAAATGTTCATACATGTAATTTTTTAGAGTGTTTGTCAAAGTGGGCCGGTGAGTTAGCGTGCATTGCTTTTGCAACATGGGCTGGGCCTTGAAGACGTTGTTGACTTTTTTAAGAAATAGAAAAGACGTGTTTGGTAGACGCACTTCCTATTGTAGTAGGAATTGACGTGCGGCCGGCAGCCCATTCTTTGGCGTGGTAGGGATGAACTAAACTACAGGAGTGGGGCTCCCTGCACCCTAGAGAGGGAGGCCTCTTTGTGGCCCTAAGGGACTAATGACTCATTTATTGTGAAGATGGGATCATCTAGGGACAGTTGGCCCGAGGCAAGGAGATGGGGCCTTGGTGGGTCAACCCCATGCTCGTCCTTCGTCTTGGATCATTTCGTCTTGGATCATTGCTGGAGAATGGGGTGATGGTCGGTCCAGCCTTGTGTTCTAATAGGCCGAATAAATATGCCTTAATAAGCTAAACCGGTTTAACCACACCTCAACTTCCATCTTACGAGAGTGAACATTCCTCAAAACTTTCCTTATTCCTGTTAGTTTAATATTTTTGATGAATTTTTTGTGTACTTTTTTTTTAAAATCTCTGGGAATGGAACTGGTGTCCTAAATTGGTTTAATCTCAGGACAAATAAGAAATCTATTTTCATGGGTTAATCTAACCTATGATTAAATAGACAAAGAATAACACCATGAGACGGTGTTGATATATCTGTAATGTTTCTCATTTTGGAGTGACATATTTAACAATATCTTAGTGATAATAACATATTTTGCCATTTTTCATACAACAATAGCTTTTATGTAAAAATCCCTTTTTGGAACTTGGCTAGCGAGTGCGATTGCGTACTCGTGTGTCAGGCTCTTGCTCTAATTCTCAGATTAGGGGTTTTCATTAAAATAGTTATAAAATAAACTACATAAATTTATTTATTATTTTAAAGTTGAAAGCATATATACATAACATGTCATATGATATAAAGATAGTAGAGCCATTCGTATCGCTTGAAGTGATAGAACCACCCTATTATTTTCTACAGTCTACAGATCTAATCTAACCAGAAAGCAGTTTCATGGCAAGAAATAACCGAGGACAAAAGTGCAAGTCCCTCTTCGGTTACAAGGGGAGTACGGAATAATCGAAGAGGAAAAAGACGTGATGTCCCTGGTGAAGGATAGCAATGGGAGAAACAGAATATCCTCCCAACATCTCACTGCCCATTTTCCTGGGAATTATGTCTGCAGCTGGACCACTCAGATCCGATGCTACATACATATCTTTCTGCACCATGTTAATAAAAGATGTGAAAGCAGAGCTAGACGTCGCTAATGTTGAAAATTTTTTGAGTGGCAGACAGAAATGGACACCCCTACAATATCTGTCAGAAGAATTGTACAAACTCATAAAGCATAAACAAGGAACAAATTACACATCCTGAGTATGGCATTGGAAGGCAACTCTAAGACCAAGTGACTTCGGGTGTTGAGGCCCAGATTTATCAGTGGGCAATAGAATTTGAGAGATTCCTCTCCTTTTTCCCCGACTATTACTGGAGAATTGTTATGGTAAAACCATAAGAGCAATGGAGCTAGCTGTTAAAAGTGAAAGATATGCTAGCCCTTGGAAGTCAAATGGATTCTGTTTTGAAATATATGAGGAACCCTGAAGGTTCAATGAAGTAGTCTACAAGCTACATGCGCTGGTCCCTTTGTGATGGGAAATGAATGATGGTTAAATAAAAGTATTTATTATGACCTATTAAAAGACCCAATGGATATAATCTTGTTTGACTTTACAATTTTTAGGGTCATTAAAATAAGTAAGTGTAAGTCCTTTGAGTTTCCTAAGTCTTAAGTAAGGTCTTTATTAAGTGTCTTTTCGTATGAAAGTCTCTTTGTTTTAAACTCTATATAAAGAGTCATGTAACCAAAGAATGAGGAAAAAAAGAAGAAAAATTTGAGTTCTTATGAGTGCCTCCAAAATGGAGTTTGTGTTTGGGTGTGAAGCCCCCGGGTGAGAAGCCCCAAGGTGTCCCTGTGAAAGGGAGGGTGTGAAGCCTACACTCCCACCTCTTATCCTCTTTGCAACTTCTTGTTGCCCAGTTAGTAGCCCAGGGGGGGGTGAATGGGTCTTTAAAAATTTATCAGCTAATACATGTCACTAAAAACGTTCACAGAGAAATACACTTTGATGAATATTAGTTAGTTAGAATATCAACAATCACACAGAAAGTAATCACGCAACACAAGAATTATCCTGGTCAGATCTCCTCTTCTTAGGAGTCCTACGTCCAGTCCCTGAGCAATATCTCAAGATTTCACTACCAAGGGTATTGTTCCCCTAAGGACCCTTACACCCAGCCTCAGCTGATCTTCCTTCACACGAAGGGAAATACAAACACTCTGGATGCCCCACTAGGTCTTCCTTCACAACAGAAGGGAACACACACCCTGGATTCCACCAGGTCTTCCTTCACACACACGAAGGGAACAACACCTGAAAAATGTTCAAGAGGAAGGCGCCCCTAGATCAAGCTTATAGAGCACACTTGATCTGAAGCAAGGACTGAGAAGAACAAGATTTACAATAATGGATTCTTCTCAGATCAAGAAGCTCTCTCTCACAGATCTACACTAAGCACAGAGAGCTAGAGCTGAAACTAATAGAAATGTTTGCTTGGCTTTCAGAGAGGTTGAAGACGATTTCACTTGGTATTCCTTGGTTCTTCGTCTCACTTCTTTTGAATCTTCAATCTCCTTTTATATCATCCTTTTCAAATTCGAACGTTGAAGTGCCCGTTGTCTCTATTCATCAAGTGTACGTTAGACTGTTTGACACTGGAAGCTTCCAGCCAACAGTCCTTAATCTTTCATGTACGCAAAGAGAGAGAGAGAGAGAGGATCTTCTGTGATATTCTTTGGCTTCTATTTTGTCCAACATTGTATGACGAATGTTGTCAGAGACCTGCATACATTAAATGCTAAACAGTAGACAACTAGGCTGTCTCTTGTTGTCTGTCAACGTCAGAATGAATGTTCATCAAAATAGTAATGTCATTTTGTTGTTCTAAAACATGTTTTCAGAAAAGATACGATAATAGGAAAATATCATCTGCATGAATACAGAGATACGTTCAGAGTAATAAATGCACAGAGGTTAGAGGGCATGTGCGAAGACTTTGACTATTCAACCTTTTGAAAGGATAAGTCATATGTCAAATTGATTATATGAAATCGATGCATTTATGACTTATGAAATCGTTATGCAACCAAATCATCGTCACTTAACAGCAAACCGTTATGAGATATAAAAGAATCGTTGTGATCAAGGTGATATAATCAAATCGTTATGAGATATGAAAGAATCGTTGGGATCACCAAAGAAATCGTTACGATGACTAAAAGAATCGTTACGAGAGCAAATCGTTATGATCACTAAAGGAATCGTTACGAGAGCAAATCGTTACGATCACTAAAGGAATCGTTACGATAGCAAATCGTTACGATCACTAAGGAATCGTTACGAAAGCAAGTCGTTACGATGACTAAAGGAATCATTACGAAGCAAGTCGTTACGATGACTAAAGGAATCGTTACAAAACAAGTCGTTACAATGACTAAAGGAATCGTTACGAAAGCAAGTCGTTACGATGACTAAAGGAATCATTATAAACAAGGAAATCATTATGGCTTAGTACAAATTAATGTATTTAGACAAATACTTTTTACAGTATGAAGATTCTTACCTGTTTTGGCTTGTTTCCTTTGATCTTATTTCCTGTGCTTAAGACTTGTAGAAAATAGGTTAGTGACCTTAATCAAGGGTTTGATAATTATCAAAATAACATGATTTTGTTAATCACCAAAATAGAAATGTAATTATTTAAATTACATGGGGATAGACTGTTCATCACTTCCCCCTTCCCCCCCTCTTCCTTAAACCGTTTGCTCTCTCTGTCCCGCATCAGTTTGGTATCAGAACGGCTTCAGTTCCTTCCACAGAGCCGAGATCCAGCGGCCTTCTTCCTCCCGGTTACCTCCTTCCCGTTGGGAACCCCCTATCTGTCCCCTACCGTGAAGGCCTCCCAGCCATCGCTCTTTCTTCTGCCGGTTCTTCTTCCCTTGGTGGAAGTCCCGCCCTGTGTACGCTCCGACCTCCCTCCCCCCCCCCTCGCGTCAGCCCGGTCTTCTCCCGCGCCGTTTCCGCCCCGCCCTTACCGAACCCAGCCCAGGTTCCCCTTCTCCCTCGCTCCGCCTGCCTCCCTGCCCGTGCTACTTCCCCTGCTCATGTCACCCCGTGCCCTCCCTGCGTCCGCCGCGAGCCAGCCCCGTGACCACCCCGGCCTCCCCGCATCAGTGACCCCCTCCCGCGTTGCTAGCCCGCACCTAGCCGCCGCGGCCCCTGCCCTGCCTCCTCCCCGCGTCACCTTCCACCAACCCAGCGCCAACCCGCCTCCACCCTACTCTCCCACGCCCGCGCCCCTTCTGCGCACGAACCGGCCAGCCGCACCACCTCGCCTGCCCTGTGAGCGCCGCGAGCCAGCCCCCGTGAGTGCAGCTTCCGCCCTGCTCTGCCATCCGCACGTGTGAGGCACCCCAATCGCGCGCCGATTCCCCCTTCCAGCACGCCTCCGCCTTGCTCCCTCCAGTCCGCCCCGCGCCGAGGAAGAAAAAGGGAGGAAAGGAAGAAGGGAACGTCGCCGGAGCCTCCGCCACCGGCCCCGCCCTCCGGCGCTGCCGCGAGAGCCGCTGTCCGCCGGTGCCGTCTCCAGCAATCGCCCCATCACCGCCGCACCCTTCCTTTCCCTCCCGCCCTCTGGAGACTTCCACTTTGGTTCCTGCGTGAGGAGGAGAGAAGAAGCCAACCCACTTTAAAGAAAACCAGTCAAACATGGTTTGACCTGGTTAGACCAGACCGGGTTGCTACAGTCGCCGGTTTGCTACAGTACCGGCGGTGCACCAGAGTTGTTATCGCACCGCCAGCACAACATTTTCATTCGTGCTCCGATTCACGTGTCGTTTGCATCGTTGTGATCGTCTCGACAAATTCTAGTCAATCAACGGCCCACGTCCTGCGGCAGTCCATCCAATTCACATCAATTTGGTATCAACGAAAGCACAGTGAGATCTTGAATTTTATATTTGATATGATTCCTCTTCCAATCATATTCACAGCATCACTGCCAAATGGAGAATGTGCCGAGATTGATTTTATTGATATGGAATATGAAAATTGGGTTTCACCTCACATTGTTGAGTCCCTATCAAAAACTGGAGAAATAATTTATGAAGGTGATCAAGTATTTGTGGAATTTCATAAGTTTTTCGGCACAACCACTTATTTTGATGGAGCTTGGCACAATGGCAGCAACATGTATTATACTGGGAAGACAATGGCTAGAAGAAAGGCATGCTATCATTGATTTGGAACGACAAACTTGTACTTTGAGCCCGAGTCATTTACAAGACAAGTTTGTTTTTCATAATGCATTGTTGTCTCTTCCTAAAGTACAGATTGGACGGCATGGTTCTGCATGTCAACCCATGCAAGAGATTGTCTACGAGGCTGATCCAGCACTAGCAGAAGAGTATTATGCAGAGGTTGAGTCTAAGATGTTTGAAACACATGATAATCTCTTTGTAGCAGAGGATGAATCGACGACAGAAGATGTAGCTGGGGATGTGGTTGAGGAGCCAAAGGATGTTCCAGTTGCATTCATGCTGCATGACTTTGACCACATATGGAGTGATCTTGTGGCACATTTCTCACATGGACGTGCAACGCTGCTCTACACGTGGCTTCGAGAGGCTTTCGTGATATTGTTCGCATTTACTATCCTCCTTATTTCCTTAGGGATACTGTCACACTTCAAAACTCGAGGACGAGTTTTCTCGAACCAAGGGAGAATGATGGGAAATGAAGGATGGTTAAATAAAAGTATTTATTATGGCCTATTAAAAGACCCAATGGATGTAATCTTGTTTGGCTTTACAAATTCCTAGGGTCATTAAAATAGTAAGTGTAAGTCCTTTGAATTTCCTAAGTCTTAAGTAAGGTCTTTATTAAGTGTCTTTTAGTATGAAGAGTCTCTTTGTTTTAAACTCTATATAAAGAGTCATGTAACCAAAGAATGAGGAAAAAAAGAAGAAAAATTTGAGTTCTTATGAGTGCCTCCAAAAATGGAGTTTGTGTTTGGGTGTGAAACCCCCGGGTGAGAAGCCCCAAGGTGGTCCCTGTGAAAGGGAGGGTGTGAAGCCTACACTCCCACCTCTTATCCCTCTCTGCAACTTCCCCCTTCCCCCCCTCTTCCTTAACCCGTTTGCTCTCTCTGTCCTGCATCACTTTGCCTGCCCTCCAGTTCAAATGTTTGCGCAGGTGCAGGAGATGTCATGGCCTGGGACAGGCTGATACTAACCAACATTTGAAGGTGACAAATGGCTCATTATATTTGCCGAGTCTGAACCAGATCAGCTATCTGATGCATAGAAGACAGGGACATTTTAAATATAAGTATATAACCCTCTAAGATACATGGTTGCAGAATGCAACTTGTATATATACATCAATCAATACAACTCCAGTGTGTGAACATAAGTGCAGAAATGCCACTGAGGTCACCATCCAAAAATGGGTCATGACACCAATAGAGAGGGGCACCTCTGAACCTATGTTTGTTGCAGTGTGGAACTGCAGGGTCCTGCAAAACCAACATTTTAGAGTGTTTTACTTGATGTGCATGTACAAATTCTGTAATTCCGTATAGTGAAAACATCCTCCAGAAGGTGTTTGCTTGGTTGAGCCTGAGGATACATGAACTGTTTAGGCAAACAAAACCAACTCAATCAAGGACTTGAAGATACTTTCAACATGTCCCTTTCATAACCTTAATACTGTAGAACAGACCACAATGAAATAAATTGAGACAATGATGACTGCAGTGTGATCACAGCATATCAGTTTCCTCATTCTGTGGATTCAATGAACACAGCATTCCACCAAGGAGTTTTGTATTGTGTATCTGGAAACCTTGAAATAAAGGAGTTTAAATAAATGATGCCTCTCAAACGTAAAATATATCAACTATCATGAGAAATTATGTGTCCAGTAAATTACAAGTATCATCTCATAATTAGTTTACAGAAAGCAAAGCAGCATGGGGTAGACTGATGTCACAAAGAGTGGCTGAATGAATAATTTACACTGCCAAGAATAATCCGGTTACAGCCCCAACAGGTCAACAATGTCAGACATTTTGTTTGTATAATAATCTGGATGTATGTTGTTCGCAGGATCCTGTAGAACTGGTAAGGTGGTCACACCTACAACAACCAAGTAAGATGCTTTGTATACTTCACACATGAATTGATGCATGCAATATCATGCCATATAATGGTACAAAACAAAAGAATGATATCTGGTATGTTATATGAAGAAAGATATCTAAACACCTGACAGAACAAGAATTGTCTTGCAGCCAGAGTTTTGTCCAAACAGAACATCAGGAAATGAGTCACCCACCATACACATTCTGGAGGTTGACATGTTGAATCTGATAATAGAAAGGAGAAAAGGAATAAAATTAGTTTTTGAATCCATGGATACACACAGACAGAACTATGGGAATGTTCTTGCTTCTTGCATGTACTATATGGCACAACTTATGTGAATTATTGTATGACACATGTTTATACACAAAAAAAAGGCCCTCGTGTCTAACATGCCCTTATTGTTGATGGCAAAGTACAGAGATGAAGACCAAAAGGCATCCTCAATCCATGCATTTCCTAAGAGCGACAGAGACCTAGCGGCAGTGGGGTAACTGTTTCTATTTAGTTTAGGCCCTCAAACTTCCATGTTTCATTTAATGCATGATGGTTTTTTCTTGTAAGAGTACAAAAATTCTGCCTGCCCCCAGGGTTTCAAGAAACTGAATCACAATAGGCCCTTTGATGTTCTATGTTCCATTCTTACGAGCTCTCAAGTTTTGGTTAAAAATCATGTATATAACACTGCTCCCACCTCTTTAGCAGGAACTCCATCATAAAGGTTGCCGGTTTACCAACAATGATAGGTTCCTTTTGGGTTGAACCACATATGGCACCAACCATGGAGCCTGTTCCTGCAGTCATAAAACATAAAGATTCAATGTAGCTGAACATCTACATTTCTTAAAGAAGATAAGATACAGAAAATGCTTGTAGTTGGAGATAACCTGGCCATTCTTGAACATCTGTTAAAGGGCCAACAGCATCACGGTCAGTAGCTATAAAAAGACATCCGGGATTCTCACGGATGCACATAGTTGCATACCTGAAAGTTCAGAATTCGTGCAATTTTATATCTTATTCATATAGACTGTTTCGAGTTTCGACCAGGATGTAGGTTTTCCTAATCCATCACCATCATCAAAAAAGTCTAACTCAATTCCCTGAGATTGGTGATAGCCAAGAACTAAATATTCCTGAACCAATGAGAATGATTCAGAAAATAATTATCCAGAGCATTTCGACCAAATGACTTTTCTTCATACACGAATTCAAATGCATCACAAATCCCAAAACAAGTTTTTGTATTCTTTATGGTCCAGTTTATGTAAATTACTTGAATGATTGCAATTGTCTTGTCTTTCAGCTGTCAAAGAGCAAGTATAAATTGGAATTACATGAAGGATTCTAGTAAAACAACATTAAAGGGCCAATGATCTCACTGTATCTTGTAATAGTTAATGTACGGGTCAAGTCCAACAACAACTGCTCCAACCTAAGAGAAAGAAATCCCCTATGTTAGCCTTGCATGCAACTAAAGATGCAAGAAAGTTCACAATTGTATTCCATAAGTTGTTCAACATGCTCATCATTTAAATAAAATAATGTAAATCTACCAAGGGAGAAAAGGACATGAGTTTACGCTTTTGTCATGCTCAAATTTGAAACCCCGTTTGAGCTCCATCTTTTTGTTGGCGTCTTTCTGCATGAAGGATCACCAGTTTAGGAGAAGCAAACATAGACACTTTCTGCAGAAGACATATTGTTGGGTATCAGAGGTTAATTTCTTTCACTCTTTACAAAAGAAATGACAAATAATCAGTCATTCAGCTCAGGTTTTATGGAACCTAGGGATACCACAACTGTCGATGAATGTTTCATAGGAAACAAAAGGCAGCCAGTCATTTCTAAATTCTAAAGGAACGTGAGTGGGGGAGATATCACTTATCTTAATCAGACAGAAGCAAATAAGTGAAGCCTTACAGTGACTCCAAGACATGTATAACCAGCAAATGACATTTCTTCCAATATCCCGTCCCCACCAATTGCATAGACCTGGAAAAGACCTCCAAAGAGCATAGATTTGAGATATTAATTCCATATAGCCAGTGCAACCAAATCATCAGTTTGGTGTTATGGATTGAGCTGAACTATTATCTATAGTTTAAAACTTTAAATGTATAAGTCTCATAACTATAACATTCATCTCTGTCATACTTACATGTCCACAAGTAGCTGCACTAGCCAAACACTTAGAAGAGCAGACTATATGGAGATGCTGAACTGAATCTAACCTTTTTATCTTGAGGGAAGTTATTCACTTTCAAGTACATTGCAGCACCAAACGATGAAGGGTATATTTCGTCCTGGGTGATTACAATTCAAGGAAATAAATATTCATAACATGTGATGCGATAACAATCAATCGAGCAAGGTGCCCCAATCACCACACCATAGCTAAGTTACCAGAAAGAGCAAGCAGGGGAAGCTGCTCACAAACAGGTACCTCATGAACAGAGATCCCAAGTCCTCGGAATTTTTCCACATACTGCTTCCGCGATTTAGTTGAGTTGTTCGTGACAAAACCCACCTTCTTCCCCTGTCAAAGAGACCAAGGGAAGTTCAAATACCAACCCGAGAGACCATATGACAAGTAACCTTACTAGTGTTAAGTGTAAAAGACAACCTTCCTATGCAAATATGCACGTACAGGTTCCTCTAGCTATTACTGCCATTAAAAATATACTATGGGGCGTTAAGAAAGGATCATTTTTGTACTTAGATTTATTTAGTTTACGAAGTAGATTACTCATGGACTAGGAAGCTGAGACATTTAACTGTGGTTAGACTTCAACCAAGTTAGCTTTGGCCATCTAGCGATAAATTATAATGCCGGATAAGAGGTGTATTTTTCTAACACATATGTAAGTATGCAAGTAAGAGGATTAGTACCGTCAATGTGCAGCTGAGAAATCATAATTGTGCAACTATGAATGTAAGATGTTACTGTTGCAAACATCTATAATAAGTAGTACTAAGCAATTACCATGGATCGCAGGGCCTGTAATGCCTTCGTTACTCCCTCGATGAGCTTCTCTCCCTTCCATATGACTCCTGAAGGTCTCACACCAACACAGAATACAAGGATTCACACTGGAGAACAGCAGGGCTACACATATAGGGCGATGGAGCTACAAGCAGAGAGAGAGAGAGAGAGAGAGAGCGGACCAGACCAGACAAGATCAGAGGACCCACCGTCGCAGTCGAAGAGGAAGCGTCGACATTGCCGACGAGCTCTCTGGCAGCCTTCGGGCAGAAAGCCTTGTGGAGCCCCGCCGCGCCCGCTGCTCCCAAGCGCGCGGCTTCCATGGCCGTCGTTCGTCGGCCGGGGAAATGTAATTGCGGAGAACGACGGCCAATCCTAGGACCTAGACGCTGATCCGATGGTGGCGTCCGACCAAAAACAAACGGAGGCCTCTATCTACCTATCTACATGCACCCACTCAGCTCCAACCGGGAAGTTGGTTTCCTTCTGTTTGGACTAAACGCCGCTTTTTCGACATCTGTTTTTGTAAGGATGACATGCTCTGTCATGCCTGCTCCGTACAAACCATTTTTTAGAGATAATTACAAAATAAACCCTCATTTCTGTATAATTTAATAAATGTATAATTTATATTATAATATTAAAACAGAGTTCTCAGTCCCATGTGGCAAGTAAAGAACTCTGTTCTTTTTTTTTTTTCACTTTTTTTGGCCTGCAAATAACATGGGCGAAGAGGGTGCGGGTGCGGGTGACGAGATAGTCGCCCCCTCCTTTCATGTGGGTTTTTTTTTTTTAAATCCACACTCATGCATGACACGGAAACTCTACTAGTTGAACAAATATAACCGGAGTTTAACCTAACCCAATGTATAAATATATGTGCACAAATATTGTCATTGCTGACTGACTCACATACACATATTGTAGGTCAGGTAGAAATTAGATAATTATGAAGTTAAGGCATGCGATCCGGATTTGGGAAACATAGTATGCCCCATGAGATGATCCCTAATGATTAAAATCATTCTCTTGTATATTTGTAGGCCACATTGATTTTTTTTTTGAACTATACTTAAATACTTGATCCATCATTCAGACAACCGATACTCGAATTCCAAACTCACTCGATTAATCCGCCTAAAAAACTTGGCCCACCATTAACATGCACGGTGACAGAACTATGAAAAAAGTGATTATCTTCGTATGGGCCTTTTTTACACTTGTATAGTTTAATTAGACATTAGTTTGAGCTAGTTGTGTTTCTATATAGCAGATTATGATTTTTTTTTGTTACGCTATCCACTTCGCTGCATGTGGGGATTATGACCTGATTAGAGGGGTCAATAAATATTTTTACAATTGCGCACGTAATAAAAATAAATTTGAAATTATTTCAATCGCTTTTAAAAACTAATAGTGTGTGGTTTGGAACCTCTCTTGCAAACTACGGGGTAGGAATCCTATATGATTGTTTATAAAGTTTTGATGCAGCAAAGTAATGGAAGGGTATACACTTGATCCAAGATTAATTATGTCACGTTCCGATTTAGCAGCGAAAATAAATCGAGAACGTGACGATACAAATATCAACAGTCAAGTAATTCAGAACGACAACTAGTATAATCAAATACTTGATACAGTAATAATGTAAGCCAAATAACTCTTTATTTCATTTCCTTCAATGCTAACTTACAACCGCTAATAATCAGAGTCAAAACATAGTACCCATTATTGAAATTCAACTTACATCTGACTCAAGCAAAAGTAACTATCTATTACAGACTCTATCGACTCTAAACAGGTTGGCTGACGTGCTATGTTTATAGGTACACTCTGAGAGCTCTTCACTCTTCCTCAGTCTCATCATTCTCTCTCATAGTCATCACCTAAAATGGTGCAAGAAGCAAATGTGAGCGTGCTAATTACGCCCAGTAGGATTTACATCTAGAGGTGTCAATGGGCCGGGCTTGGACCGGCCTTGTTAGGCCCACCTAGGCCTGATTTTCTAAAAGTTGGCCCGAGCCTGGCCCAAGCCCAGGGAAGGCCGGTATGGGTGGCCCGGCTCGGCCCAGGAAAAGTCTAGTTAAGCCCGGCCTGAAAATATAAAAAATTATTATTTTTATCTATATTATATATAATTTTAAATATCTACTATAATATATCTATAAAAATATTATAAGTTTACTTATCTATTTAACATTTAATTTATAAAAGATTATATTTTTGGTAGATTTATTGTAGAAAAAATACATAATCATCTTTCTAATATAAATTTTATATTTAATATAAATTATATTTATATTTAAATTTCTGGGCCGGGAGGGCTGGGCCTCACAAAGCCCAAGTCTGGCCCTATTCTTTTCCAGGCCGGGTCAAATATTTAACGGGCTAATTTTTCCGGCCCAGCCCGGTTAAAACCGGGCCGGGCTTCCGAGCCTCCGGGCCGGCTCGTCCAATTGACACCCTATTTACATCTCATGGTGCGGGCATGCTGTTCGTAAATTAACATTTTTATCATGCGGAGATCTATCATGCAATACTCATGGCAAGGTGATCATAATATTGATATAGAACAGTTTACAAAGGTATACATGTACTCGATAGAGAACAACTCAGTAAACAAAATCCGATGACATTACCATGTGGGATGGAACGATTATCAATGGATGGACGACAGTACGATCATTTGTCAATTAAAAGATATTCAATAAATCTAGCATGTACAGTGAATAGCACAAGTTGATTCCAGTGAACAATGACATATTGGATTCGTTAACATTGACATATATGATAGATTTGGCCATTTCACTTATCACAGTTCAGTCAATCAATCAATCATCAGTCATTCAATACAATGTGTAAATTACCCAGATCAATCTTGCAGTCAATTAGGTGATTTCCAGACACCAATGGATCATATACTTTCGGGATTATAGTATTTCGGGTGCCCCTCCTAGACCAGACTGGGCCCTTATATGCACAGACATCAGTCGTGACTGAAGTTCCAATAATTTTGGTAATTCCATTTCATTATGGCCAACATGATTTCCAAGAAATAGACAGTCATGTACTAGAGATGATGTTAATGATTATAAGAAGAACAAGGCAAGTGAATATGATATGGAGTAAATTTTGGCAGTATAACGACTTAATTTCATTAGTTCAATCTTTACACTTAGTAGCTTAATTTTCATGTAACAAAATTACTCTCACGAGAAGTAGATGAGAACGGAAATACTTTCTCTTCTGAGAACTTCAATGGTACAACTAACTCGGTCTCCATGAGGGAATCCACGAAGTACGAAAATTACGGAGGTCTTAGTGGAAAGGTCCCTAGTCTACCAAACAGAATGTCTAGTAAGAGTTTCCAATCCCCCAAGAAAAGGCTGCCTATGAGTGCATGTGTCGTGTAGAATGTGTCTCAATATCCACAATCCACCCTGTTTAAAACATAGCGAAAAGCCATTAATAGAATGCATGACGGGTTTAAGGTAATTACGATCATTCATGATTTATTTACTTTTAACATGACACACTTTCAATTTGATATCAAGCTATAGAAGATAGAACATAGCATTCTCATGATAGATGGAGTCAAGCAATCATTAGGAACAATTAGAGTTCATGTTATTATACCTTTCACATGGGTTGATGACTTTTAGGTCACTGAACAGACTGAATAATACTTTTTAAAATTCATAACATGCAAGACTTACAATTTAGACTGAGTAAACGTCTTGGGTAAGCATTAGAAATCACGACAGGTTCAGTCGTCGCTATTTCCAAGGCTGTTAACAGTAAACATCGGTCTCCTAAATCGCGACGCGGGTACCAGTCGCATTCAAATCACGACTAGGGTGTAACGAACTGAGTCGAGCAGAGTAGTACTCTACTCAAACTCGGACTCATTTATTTTTATCGAGCTCGAACTCGGCTCGATACTTGAGTATTTATAAGGACGTTCGAACTTGGCTTGAGTCACTTTTTTTGTGTTCGAACTCTGCTCGACAAACTACTCGTTTACTTAAACGAGTCTGAACTCGAGTTCTAAATCGAGTTTGAGTTTAATTTCGAGTCAGTAAAATAATTTTTTTTAAAAATTAATTTTTGCAGATATTTATGCATTTTTAAACGATCTCCACTAAACGAGTTCAAAATTGAGCTCGTCTTGCAGCTCGGGAAAAAATTGGAAATTGTTAACACAAGAGTTTACACGGTTGGGGGTCATTTTATAGAGGTTTAAGGTCCCTACACTCATGATGTATCCGTATGGGACTATGGCCCATGGGATACACAGGCACAGGGCAGTAGGTGCACAGGATGAGGGCGGCGTGGGCAGCGCTATGCAGGGTGGGGTGGCGGAGAACCGCACCGTCGGCCCTGTGGTCGGCTTCCGGCACCACCGAATCGCCTCGCCGGCCTCCAGACAGCAAGGGGCAGAGTTGGAACTACAAGCCACGCCAGAAGCTCGGGGAAGTCAGGACTTTGCATCGCCAGAAGGGATGATGGTGCGGCCGCTGTCGTCGCCGCCAGAAGATCTGTGTGGCACAGGCGGAGAGTCCGCCGTGGTCGCCGCCACTCCGGTGGCCGACGACGGGCCCCTTGGCAGCGCCTGGTTCACTGGCCAGGCACACAGTGCACAGGCTGTGGGATGAAGAAGATGAGCGAGTTGCTCAGGGACCTTGAGAAATTCATATTTGCATACATACCATTTTGTAAGGCCCTCGAATTTTGTTGCATTATTGTATTGCATGTAAATAATTTATGTTGTGTATGTACGTATGTAAATATCTATGTACGTACTAGTTGGTATACTTATGTATGCATGTTATAATTAGTGTAAATAATGTATGAATGGTATGATGAGTGTGTACTTGATAGCGTATACATATGGCATATATATAGGTATAAGATGTACATGGTTTCTGCATTTAGAGTTCTGGCCAAAGGCCAGATTGGCGTCAATATCAATGGACGCTTGAGTTGAGTAGGCGTCAACCCCATGGACGCCAACACTAATTCCAGCGTCCAGCGATGTGGACGCCAACCTCTCTGACCTGCATGCGTTGCAGAGCCCAGAATTTCGGAAGCAAGCCACCCAACCATTGGGGAGCTGTCCCCAACGGTCTGAAAGGCCATCTTGTCACCCCTGCGTGATAAGAGAACCCCCTCTCATATATACAAACCCATTTCTGCAACCCTAAGCCTTCTCTTGTCCCTTTGCAAGAGAGGAAGAAGAGGAAAGAAGAGAAAACCCTATTTTCGGACTGTGAGAAACCCCCACTTTTGCAACCCCAAATCTGAAGTTCTGAAGCTTGATCCGGCCACCTGCTGCATCAAGGAGCTGTTGGATCATCGAGGAAGGCATCCCCGACCTCGGACTGCACTGAAGCTTGCTCAGGAACCGGAGTAAAGCTTTTCTAGGAGCTTCTTGGACATCCCAAGGAGAGCTTCACCGAGCCCTAGATCCGTCTTGGGTATTTTCTAGAGGCAAGTACCCTATTCATAACGTCCCTGTATGTGTCTAGGTTGGTTTTATAATTTTATGTATTTTTCCTCGTGTCCTGGATCCCCCCTTTCACCTTTTCATTTGAGTTCGGTCTGTGTTTCTGCACAGACAGGAACTTGGCGTCAATGCCTTGACGCCAAGATCCAGGTGTGCATCCAGCGATCTTGCCGTCCACTCCTGGAACGGCCAGAGACCGCCACCAAGTTCATCTGAGCAGAACACCAGCTGTTTTGCCCCTCTATATGATTAATTTCGATATGTTTCACGATGAGGATATAATGTAATCTCTTATATGCTATGTACACTAGCTATGTGATGGATGGAATGTGAATGTACATTTATTTTGTGGATGGTAGAGCTTATTTACATATTTTAAAGCATGTGGAAGAATGTTCATGTGTTTGTTCTCACCATTATCCTAATAATCCTGGTAAAATCATGTTACCCTAATTTTGTTAGACCATGTATGTACAACCTTGTATGTGCTCTGAGTTTCTGGAATTTCCATGCTTATATGATTTATCGAATTTTCCGTTTTGGGAAAATAGAAATCATGCGTAGGTCACGATAAATCTTCTGTAATTGTATATTACTCAATAATTCAGGAATAAATTATGTGGCTCTATGCATGCTAGGGTTCAGACAGGAAGTTGTTAAATTGTGATTGTTATTCAACTCCATGCTAACTTGAATTGTGAATAGCATGTGAATTTGATGTCAGATTTTCTGTAATTACGTTTTAAGTTAGAAAATCTGAAAATTTGCATGTGGATCCTAACCCGAAATTAGCCTGTGGTTTAAATTTCAGGTCATTAGACCAGTATATCATGCAATATGAATTTTCCATGTAAAATGTGAAACTAATGCATGCCTTTGTAAAATGATTTGATTTTGTATATAGCAAGCTGATTAGTGAAATTTCCTGAGTGCTAAATTTCTGTAATTGTAGTGCCATGTTTAGGAACAGAGAAGTGTGCATGTGAGTGAGAAAGTGAATGAAATGAGAGTGACATGTGTAAGCCTATGTGTTGAAATCGGTAAAAATGTGTAATTGGTAACTTGTGCCAAATGTGACACTGCTTCGCGAGGGTAGTGGAACCATATCAGGGAAAAGACCCCTGAGAATGTCAATGTGTAGTGACCCTAAGGGCATTAGGGGGAAATCCTGGAGGTGGACAAGTACCACGGTTAGGGTGGAGACTTGTTCTCCCGTCTGTGCAGTCCAAGAGTCGCCATTGTGTTGCCTAGATGGCGTCTATGTGATGTGATGTTTGTGTCCTTCTTTGGTGGTTTGGACTATGTGTCACGGCACTAAATGTGAATGTGTAAATGTGTATGTGTTCATGTGAAAAATGTGAATGTGAACAATGTGTAAAAGTGCATGTGTAAAGTGTGAAATATGCGAACTTGGAATTGTGTGAAAATGTGAAACCAAAATGTGAGGATGTGAGTTTGTAATCCATGTTATGACAATCTGAAATCATGCTTAAACAGTAGCTTTACTATGTTATGATCATGTTTTGTATGCAAAATGCCTAGAATCCATGCTAGGGATATTGTTAAGTACATATAAACAATTCCCCATACTTGGTTGTTCACATGTTGCGATTTAATCGTTGTGGTAGCTCTCATGTGTTAGATTATGGTTGCTAAAGTATGTAAAACCAGCAAGCTTAAAGCATGTAAAATGGTTACGTATATGCGTAGGAATGTGTAGATTCCATGTCAGTATGTTTCCTTTCAGCATGCTCGGAATTCATGTTAATGGCTTCCATGTCTTAGTTGGTTGAAGGTAGATGTTTATGTGAGGACGAATAGAAAGCATGTGATAGATGATTTTGATTTAAAAAATCTGAAAGCATAGTCCATGTGTTTAAATGTAGATTCACCATGATAGGTTGCAAAATTAATGTCAAGCATGCTACATGTTGTGTCTTGTGAATGTGTATGTAGAACCTACTATGATATGTGCATGTATGGTATGTGTAGAAGTACTTGCAGAGTCTTTTAGACTCACTACTTGCTTCGGCGTACAGATGTAGTTGGTGACGAGACACTTGTGGAGGAGATGTTGGAGACCGACTCCGAGCGTGGAGATTAGAGTGTTTGAGTACTTGTGACATTTTGAGATTTTCATAGTATGTAATTGCAACATTGTATTAGAATTACTATGGAAAGGGAAGTATAAGTGTGGACTTTATGTATTAAATTTTCAGCAATTTAATTATGTGGACTTTTAGTTCTTTAATGTTATCGATTTATGCATGTTGAATGTGGATGATGAATGAAATGAAGACAGGGTTCTTTTACTTCCGCTACTCTGTTCTTATATTCACGTGTATCTCAACTGAATGTTTTGTTGGTAAATGTCCCACTGTGATGACGCTCGCTATCGACGTGGGTTGGTATAACCGTATCGGTATAATGAGGGTCGTCCCAGAGATTGGTATCAGAGCAACCGGTTGAGATTGCACATGAATATACCTAAGTCATCATCCCCATTGCATGCTAAGTATGTCCACATGTGTAAATGATTAATAATGAATGAAAAATAGATAAGAAGATGGTTAGAAAACTTAATAACCTAGCTAATGGTGGCTGAATTTATTACAGCCATGGCTTCGAGAGGTAGGCGTGGCTGAGCGTTGCCCGTGAGGACGAGCCGAGACGTGACGAGTGGGCGAGCAGCAGGCCCCGGCACCGCAAGGTCCTGTACTTCCCCCACCGCCGCCTGTGTATTATGGAGTATTCATGCAAGGTCTGGTGCAAGCCATGCAGACGCAGACTCATACCCAGGCAGCACTCCAGGCGCAGTTGGAGGCTCAGGTTAGACAAATAAAATGACTAATAGTCTGTTTAATTGCTTATGTGATATTATGTTGATTGTATATTGCTTGATGTGCACTGTAGCAGGCTCAAGTACCAGCTCAGGACCATGGTGGACCTTCTACCATGGAGAGATTCAAGAGGATGCTGCCACCCTCTTTTAAGGGGGAGAGCGATCCGTTGTTGGCAGAAAGCTGGATGAGGGAGATAGAAAGAAATCTTCCGAGCCATCAGGTGTGCAGATGAGGATAAGGTTACATTAGCCACCTACATGCTACAGGTATGCTTTAGTTTATAGCTTGTCTGTTTTGTTAAGTTAGATTTGTTTAGATGGCGCTTATGAACTGTGTACTGCAGGAAAGAGCTGATGTATGGTGGGCTTCATTGCTGCGTACCCGGTTTGAGGACGGAGCTATCGATGTTGCTGGGGCGAGTTTATGAGGCTCTTTCGGGCCAAGTTCGTCCCCGAGCATGTCCAAGATCGGATGGAGCAAGAATTTCTATCTTTGCCCAGGCTCCGCTCCATGACCGTGCTGGAATATGAGGCAAGGTTTTCTAAACTCTCTAAATATACACCTCATATCATGGCAGACGAGCGCAGGAAGACAAAGAAGTTCGTGATGGGACTCAAGCCATCACTGCGGACGAGACTCATGGCGTTTAACCACCACACGTTGGACGAGGCCCTCAGTGCTGCTTGTAGGCAGGAGGGAGAGATGGATCAATACCTGGAAGAAAGAAAGCTTCGCAAAAGAGACCTGCAGCGACATTCCAGCGGCAGGACAAGAAAGCGGTGTACCCGACACAACAGCGACCAGTAGCAGTCGGCAGTTCTCAGGTACCTTCTGTACGTTCCCCTGGTGTGAAGAAGGAGTGTCCCCACTGTGGGAAGACAAATGGTGGTACCGAATGTTGGATGATTGCGGGCAAGTGCTTGAAGTGTGGAAGCAGCGACCACAAGATCAAGATTGTCCAAGACTTCAGCAGGGAGCTCAGCGTGGAGCGCCAGCCCCAGCAGTAGCGGCAGCCGCGCCAGCTACAGGAAGACCAGGAAGGCCTCGAGCCCCAGTTCGAGTGTTTGCTTTAGCTTGTGAGGACGCCGAGCAGGCAGAGCATGTCACCAAAGGTACGGTTTTGCTTTTAGGAGTGCACGCTCGGGTTTTGTTTGATACGGTGCTACTCACTCGTTCATTTCTGAGCGGTTCGCTAGGCAGTTAGCCCTAGAGTCAGGCATAGAGTCTGAGGATTTAGAGGTCCCTTTGTCTGTACACACCCCTGCGGGTACGGTATCGACTAGGAAGTGCATTCCGTCGTTACCTGTGTGCATTGAGGATAGAATCCTAGATGGGTGTTTCTTCTTGCTAAAGATGAAGGACTATGATGCTATTCTTTGTCTGGATTGGCTAGAGGAGCATTATGCGTTAGTGGATTGTCGTCGGAAGAAGATTGTTTTCCGCATTCCTGGTGAGGATGAGTTCTCTCACCCCTGGCATCCAGACAAGTCATCAAAAGACATCTGGAAAATCCTGCACTACCTCAATCTCCGCAAGAGTAGGTGACTCATCAGCCTCTGGCACTAACCCACGCTGGCAAGAAAAGCGTCACAACCCTTGTTTACCATGTGCATCGCCTTCATGCAGATGACCATCTTTCCCGCCGAATTCCTTGGATAGAGAGATAGAGTTTACCATAGAGTTGCTTCCGAGCACCTCTCCTATCTCGAAGGATCCATATCGGATGGCACCTGCGGAGTTAGCCGAGTTGAGGAGGCAATTGCAAGAGTTGCTTGATAAGGGATTTATTCGCCCTAGTGTTTCCCCTTGGGGCGCACCTGTATTATTCGTCAAGAAGAAAGACGGGTCACTTAGGTTATGCATTGACTATAGGAAGTTGAACCAAGTGACTGTGAAGACAGGTATCCCTTACCTCGTATTGATGATTTGTTTGACCAGTTGCGAGAGGCATCAGTCTTTTCTAAGATTGATTTGCGATCTATTATCATCAGTTGAGGATTCGGAGTGAGGATGTGTCCAAGACGGCGTTTAGAACCCGTTATGGACATTATGAGTTTTGGTCCTCCTTTCGGATTGACCAATGCCCCTGCAGCGTTCATGGATCTCATGAACAAGGTGTTTAGGCCTTATCTAGATAGCTTTGTCGTAGTGTTTATTGATGATGTGTTGGTCTACTCTCCGGATGAGGCCACGCACCGTCAGCATTTGAGGGTAGTGTTAGAGGTTCTTCGTGAGCACAAGTTGTATGCTAAGTTCAGCAAGTGCGATTTTGGTTGCGCGAGGTTCATTTCCTCGGGCATGTTATCTCCGTGCTGGTGTTGCAGTGGATCCAGCAAAGGTCCAGGCAGTTATGGATTGGGAGATTCCCAAGACCCCTTCGGAGATTCGTAGTTTTATTGGTTTAGATGGTTATTATCGGCGATTTATTGAGGGTTTTCATCCATCGCCGTCCCTTTGACTCAGCTTACCAGAAAGGGAGTGAAGTTTGTTTGGTCGAGAAGTGTGAGAGTAGTTTTCAATTATTGAAGACTAAGCTCACGACAGCCCCGGTGTTAGTCTTACCGAGCGGTGTAGAGGGTTTTGCTATCTACACGGATGCGTCTCAGATTGGTTTAGGCTGTGTGCTAATGCAGCGGAGAAGGGTAGTGGCTTATGCTTCTCGTCAATTGAAGGAGCATGAGAAGAACTATCCGACCCATGACTTAGAGCTCGCAGCAGTGGTTCATGCACTAAAGATCTGGAGGCACTATCTTTATGGTGTCAGGTTTGAAGTGTTTACCGACCACAAGAGCTTGAAGTATCTTTTCTCCCAAAAGGAATTAAACCTGAGGCAGAGGAGATGGATCGAGTTCTTGAAGGACTATGACTTCGACCTTCAGTATCACCCTGGGAAGGCGAATGTCCTAGCAGATGCTCTTAGTAGAAAGAGATCATCCCTCCAGCAGGATTGGAAGATGTTGGAAGATGCGGCTTGCGCGTTGACTGAGTTAGAGCCATCGCTATGTCAGGCTTTTGTAGCTCAGTTAGCTCTTAGGTCCTCGGTTTTGATGAGGTGATCGAGCAACAGGGAGCCGACCCTAGACTCTTAGAGTTAGTGGGCAAGGCAGGCATTACTCATGATGAGGACGGTGTGATCAGATTTCAGCACTGTGTTTGTGTCCCTGATTGGTAGATGTCCGTGAGCATGTTGTGGCGGAGGCTCATAGTCGCGATTCTCTATTCATCCGGGTAACACTAAGATGTACCAAGATCTGAAGAGATCATTTTGGTGGTCCGCATGAAGAAGGATGTTGCGGATTATGTGTCTAGATGTCTTATGTCAGCAAGTGAAGCCGAGCGGCAGCGACCATCTGGCCTTATGCAGAGGATGGATATCCCAGTATGGAAGTGGGAGGCTGTCACTATGGATTTCGTATCGGGTTTGCCTCGATCTAGAAGGGGCAATGATTCGATTTGGGTAGTTGTAGATAGATTCTCGAAGACTGCTCATTTCTTGCCCATGAAGAAGAAGCAGTCAGTAGAGAGTTAGCTAGATTGATGTTTAGTGGTATCATTAGATTGCATGGTTGCCGAAGTCGATCATTTCGATCGAGATCCGAGATTTACGTCGAGGTTGTGGAAGGGTCTTCAGGATGCTTTAAGTTCGGAGCTGAAGCTCAGTTCGGCGTTTCATCCCCAGACTGATGGTGTGACGGACCGGGTATTATATGCCCAATAAGGCTCATATCCAGATTCGCCTCCCGCGAACGGACCGAAGTCTCGCAAGGGATATCTCACACACGTGTCCTAAGAGTATAAAAGACAAACCACAAGAATATACGACACAAGAAAGTACATGTGCTCATATCTGTTCACAAATTTGTACAACTGTCCAATTACATTAATAAATGTCCAATTTAAAAGAAAGTACAACTACCTGGGGCATACCGAGGGAGCACAAGCTCACACAACACCCTAACTACTAAACAACTGTTGGTGGTACAAGTCTGACACAACGCCGCTGCAAGCCAAACACACGGCAAGCCCTGAAAAGAACTGTAGGGAGTGAGCCTCAACAAGTCACTGGCTCAGTAGGGCTACCCAAACAAACACCGTAACCACAAACACCTCAACCCCAACGGGTCTCACTGGCAACATCAATAGCCAAACCATTTCATGCTCACATCATGACAATAAATAACAATTAAACATACTCATGATGATAACATAACGTTCTCAAAAGAAAGTAGGACTACAGGACTAACATAAAATCATTAGTCAGCCCCACTACTAAGTGCCTAAACCACAGTCTCACTGGCACATTGCTACAACAACTGGTTGCCTAAACTATAAGCCACACAGGCAGGTCACTGCCTAAGCTGCAAGCTTCGCAGGCAAACCTCAAGCACTTGAATAAACAGACTGCTAACAAAGAGCTGGTCCTTTATACTCCAAACCACACTACATCGGATACTACATACAAGGTAACAGAACTGGCTACCACGAAGCCAATCCATAACACACTAAAACTATAATTAGAATCATACCCAAGAAGAGTAACTCAATAAGTGGAAGGTCTCACACGGCCTCCACGGAGCATAGCTCTACTAAACCACAATAAGCCTAAGCCACAAGCCTCATCGGCAAAATACCCACAAAGGTAACGTAATTAATAATCACAAATTAATCCACAATAAAATATAAACCAAGATCTACTTAAAACAGTTAGGATACAACAAGTGGCAGGTCAAACCACAAGACCTCCACCCCACACGAGAACCTAAGAAGGTTGGTACACAATGTACCACCACAAAACTACAAAGTAACCAACGAAGGGAACATGTACCTGCTACTCTGAGGTACCACAACACAAACATCCGAACAAAGGGTACAGGAAGGTGGTAAACACCATACTGGACCACAATTATTGTACCTTTATTAAGCACAATATTACAAGTAAAACTCAACCGGAAAGTCACACAAACCACAACTCAATCACAATTGTGCCAACACCAGGGCACACCTCGAACTGGTTAAACCTCGACCACGAGTCACAAACACACGAACCACGATAAGTAGCAAAGCACGAGTCGGAAGGGAACGACGCCACCACACGGGAACAGACTACTGGCTGATCAGGCCAATATCCACCCGGACAACACAACACAAAAACTGCCTCTCAGCCTCGCAGTCACGGACGAAAGGTCCAACTGCCGCTCCACAAGAAAAAGTCAAACAACTGTGGAGACCAACCAACACCACACCTGCAGACACACAGCTACAGGCCCATGCCTGGCACCTCTAGAGTCTCTGGCCGGAGCACTCTAAAGTGAGGCACTGGAAAACAGGACTAGCTGGGGACCAGTGACGTCTACTGGTGTCCGTACCCCAACTACGAGCGCGCTACAAGCGACTAAAGAACAAACTCTGGGAAGTCGCTGCCCCACTGCCGTCTTTCCCTCAGCCGACGTACAACTCAAACACAGAGTGAGGGTGTCCAGGAAGACGACATAGACCTCACGGTACAACACAAGTACCGGGACAAAACCCGAGCACAACAAACACACGTGCCTGGCTCACAAAGAACCTGGGGTACCCGACTAGAGAGGCATTCCGGAATAGGCTCGGACCACCACACTCGGCAAGCTCAAACCCGATACTAACACATTAACCTTTACTTATAATTCACAATATACAAGTGTTAGGATTAGCTTAACATCGGTCACCGTGTGACCCGAAGCTATCCTACACCAACACATAACTGAACCACAAACTTGCCTATCATTGGTCATGAGGTGACCTCCGTGGCAACACACACCACTTAATACATAAAATCAATATAATATTATTCGAAAGACAACAACGGACTAGGGCTAGGTCGGTATGGACCTTTACTGCCAAACACCACAAAGTCATGGCTAGCTCACACAGGACCTCACTGCCCAGTTACTACGACAAATCATAAGAATTACATTACAACAAAGTGTGTAGTATACACGCACTCAAACCACGTAAACAACACGTGTATATTACACCCTGGTTGTGTACCACATGTCTTCCACGTAACCACATGTCCAACACATGGACAATGCACTCCAAGAGTGCCACTGGGTGTCAACGCACCACACATATTGCGTAAAGTAATTACGTACATCACACATCATTCACGTAAAACATGCCCATTACATGAGCAGTATGCTCCAAGAGCATAACAAGTGCACTGGCTCACACCGGTCATCGCCATGCACACACAAACACGCAATATTCATAACTAGAAAAGCTACGTAAACCACACTGCATGATACATGCAAAGTTGGCGGCAACATCGACTGCCGCTATAAAGTAGATGGCAAACGATCTAGCCGTTTATATCTCGGCTGATGAGCTGGCGACAAGAGAGTTGACGCCAAGTTCTTCAGCTCTTTCCCTGCAGAAACCCTAACCGATCCCACATGCATTCCTGATCCCGAAATCATCAAGAAGATAGGAGGAAACAGTTCCTCTAACTCCCATGCATTATAATTAAACTAAAACAACATGCTTTTACTACATAATCACCAACCACCCATTATCCCCACACGGTGCAATTTAATCCGAAAATACATTAAAAACACTGATTCAAGTGGTTAAGTCGTGTTTTATGTTTCTAACAGCTAACAGGTTCATCCCCTACCTCAGAACACGCTCAAACCTCCCGCAATCTCCTAGTTCCACACCGAACCCTCCGCGACTCCCACGGGAACCACGCCTCGCACCGCGATTCCTCGCGCGATTAGTCACCGCCACACGTTCCACGGTCCTCCAAGCATCCTTCAGTACCTTGGAAGCTCTAGAAACACTGGAACGTGAAGCTGGGGCAAGAGGGAGAGAGAACCAGGGGAAGAACCTGCTCTCGGTGACCCTATAACCTGCAGAATTCTCAGGTTGGCGTCACCCCTTTGCCGCCAAGGACAACCGCCACCCGCCACCTAAACGTCCACATCTAATGCCGCCAAGATCATGCAGTCAACGGCCCTTACCTGGACGCCAACAAGTCAACGACCACCCCTGGCCGCCACTCCTACTCAACTGCAGCAGTCCTATTTCATTTCGGGACCTAACCTGCACCACACCTATACACACCACGCGTCTACACCACACTGGCCTTACAACAGCCATCACAACCACAAACACATGATCCAAAAGGATACGAAAATAAGCGACGTTACAGATGGACAGTCCGAAAGGCTATCCAGACGCTCGAGGATATGTTGAGGGCGTGTGTTCTGGATTGGAAGGATGATTGGGAGCGTCATTTACCTCTTGTGAGTTCGCATACAACAACAGCTTTCATGCTAGTATTGGTATGTGTAAGGTCTCGGGTTCTTTATTGGATCCTTATTGGGTCTGTAGTGGTTCTGTGTGGTCGACGACAAGACATTGTCGTTGACTTGTTGACGGCCAGGGCTTGCCGTTGAGTCTGAGTCAGCGTCCAGTGATGTGGACGTCTGAGCTTGAACTCAACGACATGGGATCTGGACGTCAGGCTGTAGGCGGTTCAGTAGGCGGCCAGCGATGTTGACGTTGACTGGTCGGGCCTGTTGAAGTAGGGCAGCCCGAGAGCAGAACCTACCTTTCTCATTTCCTCTCCTTCCTTCCACCTTAGCCTTTCATGATTCCTGTAGCTTCTGTAGGTGATTTGAGCTCGTGGAAGCCCTGGATCGTGTGGCGTTGCTAGATCGGCGGGAAACGCAAGTTTTGGCGTGATTCGCGCGGAGTCTTTGGGGAGATCCGCGCATTGTGGCTGTTTGGGGATTGATTAAGCATTCTGAGGTAGGGACTTAACCCCTATAACCCTCCCAGCAAACCAGCATGCCCAATTAACTGAATTGATATGCAATTTATGGTTTAGGGTTTGGGTTATATCATGCCGGAATTGAGGGTGGTTTGGATAATCTAGGTGTTAGATTGTCAATTTTATGATGTTCTGGTAGTGTAGATTGATGAGGGGAGTGTTTCCCTCCATCAGTCGAAGTCTGGTTTAGTGTTTCTTGCCCATTGGGACTGATTCGGTTCAGTCCTGGGTATGGGGGACTGAAGATATCAACGTCCACATCTGTTGACGTTGAGATCTTCAGGGATGAGTTAAACGACAAGGTCGATTGCCGTTTAGTTATTGTTGGCGGCATAGGGGTTGCCGTTTATCTCTGATTGGCGGCAATCGATGTGGCCGTTTATATCCTGTGTCCCAGCAGACTTAAGTTGTGTGATTAGAGGCGATTGACATGTGATGTCCGCCCTAATAGCACATGTGGGCCAGGCTTAGAGTGTGACTCCGCCTGTGCATAAGAGTAGTTGTTTGTGGCACGAGGTGTTTACTACTGTACGGGTTTTCAGACATTGAGTGTGTTCCGTCTGTTGTACGCGCGCGTTGCGTTACCGTGTAGCCGTTCTGTTGTGTTACGTAGGCGTGGGTGCGACTCCGTCTAGACGACTAGCGTGTGGTTGTCCTCCGCTAGTCCGGGACATCGAGTGCGACTCTGTCCTGTGCGTACTCCTTTTGGTGGTTTTGAGCCGGTCTCCGTGGAGCCCCTTCTCTACCGCTAGGTCAAGCGTAGGGGAAAATCGATCGTGGACCAGACGCGAGAGAGAGCGTCTGTAGTGTGCACACGTGGCTGGGTTTAGAGCCTCTGTGGTGACGGGACGCCGAGCCACAGACCCTAGCTGAGTCCTACTTGTTGTGTGTGTGAGTGTGTGTTTACTGAGCCGCGTGGTTTACAGTTTTGTGTTGTGGTGCGACGTGTACTTACTTTCAGTTTTTACTTTCCGCACTTTAGTTAGTTTCCGGGGGTTACTTTTCCCTACTGGGTCTCTTTTCTTGAGACTCACTCCCTTCCCTTTCAGGTGGGTCTTCGTCGACTCCCGTTCCAGGCGAGTCTAGCCACTCCGGTGTTGGTGCTCCCAGCTGCAGTGAGTTGTATCTTTTTGTTGTACTTCTGTACTCTGTACTTTGTCTCAGACTCTGAGGTGTTATATGATATGTTCATATAGTGGAATTTTACTGCTTTGCGTGGTGTGTATCTTCTTACATATAGTCTCCTCGGACTCTTAAATTCCTACCCTTCCGAGCTTGTCTCGTGGGTTAGCGGTCAGAATTCGGGTTACCGGTTGTTACTGGTAATGCGGGTTCTGGGTCGTTACAGTTTGGTATCAGAGCCTGGTCTGATGAGATATATATAAGAAAATACCCATCATGTTAACTCAGATCTAAAGAGTACAGTGCAGCTATGTAGCCCGGAGTTAGTTAGTGTATTTATGTGTGTATTTGCTCTGTGTGTAGTTCTATGGCGCCTAGGCGACGTCCTGAGAGGGAGTAGCCGAGCAGGCGACTCGTCAGGAGTTTGGAGATGCTCCGCCACCTCAGCAGACGCAGCCTTTGCCATAGGACGCACATAGTGGTATTGTTCCGCCGCCGCCACCTCCACCTCAGTAGCTCAGGGATTAGATATGACTCATTTTCTTGAGGGGATGGCTCAGTTTGTTGCTCAGCACCGTGACGCGCCGGTACCCCAGGGTGGTACTGGGAGGGTGTTGAGAGTTTTTACAGTTTCAGCCTCCTCAGTTTTTGGGCCAGCCTGATCCAGATGTAGCGCGAGCTTTGTTAGATGCAGTGGAGCGGACTTTTCGTTCCATGGAGTGTGTTCCGAGGAGCGAGTGTTGCTAGCCAGTTACCAGTTGCAGGCGCAGGCGTTGACTTGGTGGTCCGCTGAGTGGGAGACTACTTTCCAGTCTCGCCCACTGAGACAGATTCCGTGGCAGGAGTTTGTTGTTTCTTTTGAGAGAGCCTTCTGTCCTACTTACGTCCGGACGGAGAGGTTGTACCAGTTTTTGGACTTGCAGCAGGGACTCTACTGTGGTGCAGTACAGGGCCAGATTTGTGGAGTTAGGGCGTTATGCTCCGCAGATTATGGGAGATGAGGGTTTGAGGACTCAGCAGTTTGTGAGAGGCTTGAGACCAGAGCTCAGGCAGGCGCTGATAGTTGCTCGTGTCACAGACTTGGATGCGGCCTATCAGACAGCGGCAGCGTTGGAGGCAGACACCTTGCGGACTCGTGCTCGGAGTGCAGAGGTTCAGACGCAGGTAGTTCCTTCTCAGCCTCGCCAGCAGCAGGGTAGTGTGCAGACGACCCGAGGACTGCGACTTCCTACGCGTCTACTTCTACTGGGATGTCGGCGAAGTCGGATCTCGGAGGAAGTTTCGGCGTGATGGAGGCAGGCAGAGCAGAGGCAGCAGTCGGTTGGGAGTGTTCAGCAGCCGACAGGTCAGCCTTCGCAGCAGGTACAACGTACTTTTGCTGAGCAGTGTTACCGTGTGACCAGATGGGTCATATGGCGCGAGATTGTCCTTTGTTACCTCGTGTGCCGCAGCAGCAGACCCAGTCACAGCCCCGAGTGCAGCAGCACAGCAGCACAGCAGGCACCAGCGCAGCAGCGTCAGCAGACCGAGGTTCTGGTGGTCGAGAGGTAGAGGTCGTGTTACCCACTTGACTCGTGCAGACGCGGAGGCAGCTCACCTGGTGGAAGGTACTGTTTCAGTTTTTGGTTATGCAGCTAGAGTCTTGTTTGATTCCGGTGCCTCTCACTCTTTTGTGTCTGAGGACTTTTTAGACTCCCTTGGAGAGTTGAGTTCGGGAGAGTCTGTTGAGTTTGCAGTAGAGTTGCCGACGGGGGACTTTGTCCTTACGTCCTACTGTCTCGAGGAGGTACCTGTGCAGTTGCAGGATCAGTTGTTGTCAGCCCGTTTGTTTGCCTTGCAGTTGCATGACTTTGATGTGATTTTGGGTATGGATTGGTTGGAGCGGTATGGTCCAGTGATGGATTGCCAGAAGAAGAGGGTGCACTTGCGGATACCTGGAGCAGTGGCGTTCTACTTCCAGGGTATCGTACCTCTTACTTCTCGCTTTTTAGTTTCTGCTTTGAGGGCAGGGAGGTTGCTTGCTTCTGGTTGTCAGGGTTTCCTATAGTTTCTACAGTGACTCTTGACCAGTTTGCCTTGGGAGTGGGAGACATTCCTGTGTGTGTGAGTTTCCGGATGTTTTTCCGGAAGAGTTGCCTGGTCTTCCACCAGAGAGGGAGATTGAGTTTACTGTAGAGTTGGTTCCTGGCACTTTACCTTTTGCGCAGGCACCGTACCGTATGGCACCCGCAGAGTTGAGGGAGTTGAAGAGGCAGCTTGAGGAGTTGTTGGAGAAGGTTATATTCGTCCTAGCTTTTCTCCGTGGGGTCACCTGTTTTGTTTGTCCGGAAGAAGGATGGTAGCCTGAGGTTTGTATCGATTATAGGAAGCTAAATCAAGTGACCATCAAGAATAGTATCCTTTGCCTAGGATTGATGATCTCTTTGATCAGCTTCAGTCTGCTCGTGTCTTCTCGAAGATTGATTTGAGGTCGGGCTACTATCAGTTGCGGATTAGAGATTCGGACATTGAGAGGACTGCTTTTCGGACCAGATATGGACATTTTGAGTTTTTGGTGATGCCGTTTGGGCTCACCAATGCTCCAGCAGCCTTCATGGATCTGATGCACCGGTGTTCCACCAGTTCTTGGACCGGTTTGTCGTAGTGTTTGTTGACGACATTCTGGTGTACTCCGCTTCGGAGGAGGAGCACGCCGAGCACCTGAGGATCGTGTTGCAGACTTTGCGAGAGCACCAGTTGTATGCCAAACTTAGTAAGTGTGAGTTTTGGCTACAACGGGTTCACTTCTTGGGGCACGTGATCTCAGGTGAGGGAGTTTCAGTAGATCCAGCGAAGGTTGAGGCAGTTTTGCAGTGGGGAGTCCCAGATCTGTGTCTGAGATTTGTAGCTTTCTGGGTTTGGCAGGTTACTACCACAGGTTTGTTCGAGATTTTTCTCAGGTTGCTGCACCCTTGACTCGGTTGACGAGAAAGGGAGTTCCGTTTGAGTGGTCGGATCAGTGTGAGCAGAGTTTCATAGAGTTGAAACGACTGCTTACGTCGGCGCCAGTTCTTGCCTTACCTTCAGGTGAGGAGGGTTTTGAGGTTTGCACAGATGCTTCAGGTTTGGTTTGGGTGCGGTCTTGATGCAGCAAGGCCGAGTGGTGGCTTATGCGTCTCGCCAGCTTAAGCCCCACGAGGAGAGTTACCCGACCCACGACCTAGAGCTTGCGGCAGTGGTTTGCTTTGCAGATTTGGCGTCTTTAACTGTACGAGTGAGTTTTGTAGTCCGTACCGACCACCAGAGTTTGAGATATGTGTTTTCTCAGAGGGATCTGAATATGAGGCAGCGTCGATGGATGGAATATCTGAGGACTATGATTTCAGCATTGAGTATAAGCCTGGAAAGGCGAATGTAGTTGCAGATGCCTGAGTAGGAAAGCACAGATGAGTCACTGATGCTTAGAGAGTGGCAGTTGTGGCAGTCTGCGAAGAGGGATCTTTCAGAGTTTCATCCAGTCGTCATCAGTGTGTGTTGGGCAGTTTGTTAGCAGCTCCCGCAGTTGTGAGACAGTTTGCTGAGGCTCAGCAGCAGATCCCGAGTTGCACAGTGTGTTGCTTCTCCCAGAGGTTGAGCTTTGTGAGGACGGGACTGTTAGGTTCCGAGATAGACTCTATGTTCCTGTTGAGTGTCTATCAGGAGTTGTTTGCAGAGGCACATGGTTCCAGGTACTCTATTCATCCAGGGGCGACCAAGATGTATCACAGGTTGAGACGTCAGTTTTGGTGGCTGGGATGAAGAGAGACATAGCGGCTTTTTGTTGCTAGGTGTTTGGTCTGTCAGCAGGTGAAGGCCGAACATCAGCGTCCAGGAGGACTTGTGCAGCCGTTAGAGATTCCGATGTGGAAGTGGGACCACGTGACGACTGACTTTGTTTGTGGTTTGCCGAGGACAGCTGGAGGTTTTGATAGCATTTGGGTTCTTGTGGACGATTGACGAAGACTGCCAGATTCTTGCCTGTCAGGACTAGTTTGGGTGTGAGTAGGTTGGCCGCGTTGTACATAGAGCGGATTGTTCCTTTGCATGGAGTGCCGATCTCTATCGTGTCAGACAGAGATCCTCGCTTCACTTCTGGGTTCTGGCGCAGTTTCCCGAGAGCTTTGGGACAGAGTTGGCTTTTAGTTCCGCCTACCACCCTCAGTCAGACGGTCAGTCAGAGCGGACTATCCAGACTTTGGAGGACATGCTTAGAGCTTGTTGCCTGGAGTGGCAGGGGTCGTGGACAGCTCACTTGCCGTTGGTCGAGTTTGCATATAATAATAGTTATCACTCCAGTATCGGTTTGGCACCATATGAGGCTTTGTACAGACGACCGTGTCGCACTCCTCTTGACTGGTTCGAGGTTGGCGAACGAGTTGTCACGGGGCCAGAGTTGGTTCAGCAGTCAGTTGAGGTAGTTCAGCTTGTGACAGAGGCTTCAGTCAGCTCAGAGTCGGCAGAAGAGTTATGCAGATCAGCGCAGACGACCGCTCGAGTTTCAGGTAGGAGACCAGGTGTTTGTTCGTGTGTCTCCTATGAAGGGAGTGGTGAGGTTCGGTAAGCGTGGAAATTTGAGTCCTCGCTTTATTGGGCCTTTTACCATTACTGAGCGTGTCGGAGGTTTGGCGTACAAACTTGAGCTTCCGTCAGAGTTGGCAGCAGTGCACGACGTGTTCCACGTGTCGATGCTTCGGAGGTATCTTTCTGACGAGTCTCACGTTCTGCAGAGTGCAGAGTGGTCTGAGGTGACTCCAGTGTTGACTGTACCAGAGTTTCCGTTGCACATTGAGGATCGCCGAGTTCAGAGGTTGAGGAACAAGGCAATCCCTTTAGTTCGTGTTGCGTGGCAGCGGCACTCCGGTGGTGAGTCGACATGGGAGCGGGAGGACGAAATGCGCGAGCATTTTCCGTACCTCTTTGTGAGTCTTCTTTCCTTGTGTTGTTTGAATTTTGAGGGCAAAATTCCTTAAGGGGGGAGGCTGTAAGGTCTCGGGTTCTTTATTGGATCCTTATTGGGTCTGTAGTGGTTCTGTGTGGTCGACGACAGACCATTGTCGTTGACGGCCAGGGCTTGCCGTTGAGTCTGAGTCAGCGTCCAGCGATGTGGACGTCTGAGCTTGAACTCAACGACATGGGATCTGAACGTCAGCTGTAGGCATTCAGTAGGCGGCCAGCGATGTTGACGTTGACTGGTCGGGCCTGTTGAAGTAGGGCAGCCCGAGAGCAGAACCTACCTTTCTCATTTCCTCTCCTTCCTTCCACCTTAGCCTTTCATGATTCCTGTAGCTTCTGTTGGGTGATTTGAGCTCGTGGGAAGCCCCTGGATCGTGTGGCGTTGCTAGATCGGGCGGGAAACGCAAGGTTTTGGCGTGATTCGCGCGGAGTCTTCGGGGAGATCCGGCGCGATTGGTGGCTGTTTGGGGATTGATTAAGCGTTCTGAGGTAGGGACTTAACCCCTATAACCCTCCCCAGCAAACCAGCATGCCCAATTAACTGAATTGATATGCAATTTATGGTTTAGGGTTTGGGTTATATCATGCCGGAATTGAGGTGGTTTGGATAATCTAGGTGTTAGATTGTCATTTATGATGTTCTGGTAGTGTAGATTGATGAGAGGGAGTGTTTCCCTCCATCAGTCGAAGTCTGGTTTAGTGTTTCTGCCCATTGGGACTGATTCGGTTCATTCTGGGTATGGGGGACTGAAGATATCAACGTCCACATCTGTTGACGTTGAGATCTTCAGGATGAGTTAAACGACAAGGTCGATTGCCGTTTAGTTATTGTTGGCGGCATAGGGGTTGTCGTTTATCTCTGATTGGCGGCAATCGATGTGGCCGTTTATATCCTGTGTCCCAGCAGACTTAAGTTGTGTGATTAGAGGCGATTGACATGTGATGTCCGCCCTAATAGCACAGTGGGCCAGGCTTAGAGTGTGACTCCGCCTGTGCATAAGAGTAGTTGTTTGTGGCACGAGGTGTTTACTACTGTACGGGGTTTCAGACGTTGAGTGTGTTCCGTCTGTTGTACGCGCGTTGCGTTACCGTGTACCCGTTTCTGTTGTGTTACGTAGGCGTGGGTGCGACTCCGTCTAGACGACTAGCGTGTGGTTGTCCTCCGCTAGTGAGCCGGGACATCGAGTGCGACTCTGTCCTGTGCGTACTCCTTTTGGTGGTTTTGAGCCGGTCTCCGTGGAGCCCCTTCTCTACCGCTAGGGTCAAGCGTAGGGGAAAATCGTCGTGGACCAGACGCGAGAGAGAGCGTCTGTAGTGTGCACACGTGGCTGGGGTTGAGAGCCTCTGTGGTGACGGGACGCCGAGCCACAGACCCTAGCTGAGTCCTACTTGTGTGTGTGTGAGTGTGTGTTACTGAGCCGCGTGGTTTACAGTTTTGTGTTGTGGTGCGACGTGTACTTACTTTCAGTTTTACTTTCCGCACTTTAGTTTAGTTGCCGGTGGGGTTACTTTTCCCTACTGGGTCTCTTTTCTTGAGACTCACTCCCTCCCTTTCAGGTGGGTCTTCGTCGACTCCCGTTCCAGGCGAGTCTAGCCACTCCGGTGTTGGTGCTCCCTAGCTGCAGTGAGTTGTACCTTTTTGTTGTACTTCTGTACTCTGTACTTTGTCTCAGACTCTGAGGTTGTATATGATATTCATATAGTGGAATTTTACTGCTTTGCGTGGTGTGTATCTTCTTACATATAGTCTCCTCGGACTCTTAAATTCCTACCCTTCCGAGCTTGTCTCGTGGGTTAGCGGGTCAAATTCGGGTTACCGGTTGTTACTGGTAATGCGGGTTCTGGGTCGTTACAGGATGGCTCCATTCGAGGCTTGTATGGTAGGCTCTGCAGATCTCTATTATGTTGGGAGGAGATTGGTGATAGGCAGTGATTGGACCGGAGTTAGTTCAGGAAACTTCGATAAGATCCAGCTTATCAGAAAGAGGCTTGTTGCGGCACAGGATAGGCAGAAGAGTTATGCCGACAACAGGAGAAGGATTTGGAGTTCGAGGTTGGCGATCACATCTTCTTGAAGATATCGCCTACTCGAGGTGTTGTCAGATTTGCCGACGTAGTAAGTTGAGCCCTAGGTTCATTGGCCCATATAAGATTCTCAGACGTTTGGGCAGCGTGGCATATGAGCTAGCCTTACCCCCAGCTTTAGCTAGTGTTCATCCTTGGTCCACGTATCTATGCTCAGGAAGTATGTCTGAGATCCGTCTCATGTGATTAGTCATGAGCCAGTGGAGATTCAACCAGATCTCTCGTATGTCGAGCAACCAGTAGCTATTCTGGACCGGAAGGTTCAGCATCTCCGGAACAAGAGTATTGCGTCGGTGAAAGTTCTATGGCGGAACTTCTCACGAGAGGAGGCTACTTGGGAGTTTCTTTTAGGGGGAGAGGGTGTAAGGCCCTCGAATTTTGTTGCATTATTGTATTGCATGTAAATAATTTATGTTGTGTATGTACGTATGTAAATATCTACGTAAGTACTAGTTGGTATACTTATGTATGCATGTGTATAATTAGTGTAAATAATGTATGAATGGTATGATGATAGTGTGTACTTGATAGCGTATACATATGGCATATATATAGGTATAAGATGTACATGGTTTCTGCATGATTTAGAGTTCTGGCCAAAGGCCAGATTGGCGTCAATATCAATGGACGCTTGAGTTGAGTAGGCGTCAACCCCATGGACGCCAACACTAATTCCAGCGTCCAACGATGTGGACGCCAACCTCTCTGACCTGCATGCGTTGCAGAGCCCAGAAATCTGGAAGCAAGCCACCCCAACCATTGGGGAGTTGTCCCCAACGGTCTGAAAGGCCATCTTGTCACCCCTGCGTGATAAGAGAACCCCCTCTCATATATACAACCATTTCTGCAACCCTAAACCTTCTCTTGTCCCTTTGCAAGAGAGGAAGAAGAGGAAAAGAAGAGAAAACCCTATTTTCAGACTGTGAGAAACCCCCACTTTTGCAACCCTAAATCTGAAGTTCTGAGCTTGATCCGGCCACCTGCTGCATCAAGGAGCTTGCTGGATCATCGAGGAAGGCATTCCGACCTCGGACTGCACTGAAGCTTGCTCAGGAACCCGGAAAGCTTTTCTAGGAGCTTCTTGGGACAGCCCAAGGAGAGCTTCACCGAGCCCTAGATCCGTCTGGTGTATTTTCTAGAGGCAAGTACCCTACCCATAACGTCCCTGTATGTGTCTAGTTGGTTTTATAAATTTTATGTATTTTTCCTCGTGTCCTGGATCCCCCCTTTCACCTTTTCATTTGAGTTCGTCTGTGTTTCTGCACAGACAGGAACTTGGCGTCAATGCCTTGACGCCAAGATCCAGGTGTGCGTCCAGCGATCTTGCCGTCCACTCCTGGAACGGCCAGAGACCGCCACCAAGTTCATTTGAGCAGAACAACAAGCTGTTTTGCCCCTCTATATGATTAATTTCGATATGTTTCACGATGAGGATATAATGTATCTCTTATATGCTATGTACACTAGCTAATGTGATGGATGGGAATGTGAATGTACATTTATTTTGTGGATGGTAGAGCTTATTTACATATTTTAAAGCATGTGGAAGAATGTTCATGTGTATGTTCTCACAATTATCCTGATAATCCGTGGTAAAATCATGTTACCCTAATTTTGTTAGACCATGTATGTACAACCTTGTCTGTGCTCTGAGTTTCTGGAATTTTCCATGCTTATATGATTTATCGAATTTTCTATTTTGGGAAAATAGAAATCATGCGTAGGTCACGATAAATCTTCCGTAAATTGTATATTGCTCAATAATTCGGGAATAAATCATGTGGCTCTATGCATGCTAGGGTTCAGACAGAAAGTTGTTAAAATTGTGATTGTTATTCAACTCCATGCTAACTTGAATTGTGAATAGCATGTGAATTTGATGTCAGATTTTCTGTAATTACGTTTTAAGTTAAAAAAATCTGAAAATTTGCATGTAGGATCCTAAACCCGAAATTAGCCTGTGTTAAAATTTCAGGTCATTTGGACCAGTATATGATGCAATATGAATTTTCCATGTAAAAATATGAAACTAATGCATGCCTTTGTAAAATGATTTGATTTTGTATATAACTGATAACTACATAATTTTTTGTGTTAAACTTCATGCATATAGTGAATTTTAGATGTTCTTTGTCTATAAATAATGTGCACACTGACTTTAATTTTCATTTCATCTATGAATAAATTTTGAACATTTTAGTTAAAGTTTTTCGGGTAGAACATAAAGTTAGAATTTCATCACTACCTTTTGAATAATTTGACTAGAATATATGTATATATATATATATATATATATATATATATATATATATATATATAATATTCTTCTTACAAAAACATTGTACATAAATAACCTTTACTTTATAAACATCTTCTAATACTTGTAAATATTAATATATAAATAAATTAAGTTTTAAATAAATTTTAATAACCCCATTGCGCCATTACCTTCTCTTATCCAACCAAAATTGGTCACTTAAACCCTGCTTTAACCTTTGTGTCTTTCCATCAGAAGTCGCTGGAAACATGATGAAGGGCTGGAGGCGGCTAGTTGGAGGTCATGTGCTGAGCGCGGCAGCTGTGTTGCTGGAGAGGGCGCGCCTGAGATGGTGTGGCTGGCGATGGAAGCTGTGCTGGGCGGCTGGCCAAGCGGCCGGGTGAGGTGGCGATGGCTGCTGCGCTGAGGCGGTCCTGTGCAGAAGATGGAGGCGGCTGGCACATCTGGTTGGCGGTGTGCAGAGACCTGGGCATGGCGGATGGCTGAGCTAGGTGCGCTGGAGGTGCCCTGGTGTGTGCGCGGCTGTGCTGGTCCGATCTGCGGCCAAGCTGCTGTGTGCAGCTGTGGCACGGGCTGCTGGACCTGGAGGCAGAGCGATGGCGCCAGGGGTTGAGGCGGTTGAAGCCCCTGCTGGGCTGGCGTGAGCAGCAGGGTGGCTGGCGGTGCGCAACAGGAGGAGTCGGATCTCCCGTGCGGATCATGCGGAGGTGGCTGGCGCATGCGGCTGGTGGCTGAGGCAGGGGGGTGCGGCGCTGGAGCCCCTGTGTGCAAAGTGTGAGGTGGCCCTGGTGTGTGAGATGGTGTGCGGCCGGGTCTGATGAGCAGATGTGCAGATGGTGTGGGATGCTGTGCGATGGCGATGCTGAGGTGGCGTGGTGCTGAGGTGGCCAGGCCATGGCGATCCTGGGCTGGGTTCGTGCGCAGAGCAGGGCTCCTGTGTGCGAAGCATGAAGGTGCTGGTCTGGCGGACTGCTGTGCTGGCGATCCGGGTGGCTGAAGCCGGCGATCCTGGTGGAAGGCGGGAAGAGGCTGATGCAGAGGCCATGAGGTCTATAAAAGGACCCAAGGTCCAGGGGCAGAGAGTTGGCAAGTAGGAATTTCGTAGGATTTTTCTTTCAATTTTTCTGTATTTCTTTCTTTCCTCAGAGCTGTGAGGATGTGAGGTTTTTGGTTCATAATTGTTGGGTTTTTCTTCTGTACTTATGTTGGGGTTTCCTCTTGGTCTCTGGTTCGCCATGGGGGATTCTTCTCTGGTTCGGCTGGTTCGCAAGTAGGGATTTGTATTTTATTTTTAGTTTCTATTTCCTTTGTAAAATGATTTGATTTTGTATATAACAACCTGATTAGTGAAATTTCTGAGTGCTAAATTTCTGTAATTGTAGTGCCATGTTAGGAAAGACAGAGAAGTGTGCATGTGAGTGAGAAAGTGAATGAAATGAGAGTGACATGTGTAAGCCTATGTGTTGAAATCGGTAAAAAGTGTAATGTGTAACTTGTGCCCAATGTGACACTGCTTCCGCAGAGGACAGTGGAACCGTATCAGGGAAAAGTCCCCCCTGAGAAGGTTCAATGTGTAGTGACCCTAAGGGCATTAGGGGGAATCCTGGAGGTGGACAAGTACCACTGGTTAGGGTGGAGACTTGTTCTCCCGGTCTGCGCAGTCCAAGAGTCGCCATTGTGTTGCCTAGATGGCGTCTATGTGATGTGATGTGTTGTGTCCTTCTTTGGTGGTTTGGACTATGTGTCACGGCACTAAATGTGAATGTGTAAATGTGTATGTGTTCATGTGAAAATGTGAATGTGAACAATGTGTAAAAGTGCATGTGTAAAGTGTGAAATATGCGAACTTGGAATTGTGTGAAAATGTGAAACCAAAATGTGAGGATGTGAGTTTGTAATCCATGTTATGACAATCTGAAATCATGCTTAAACAGTAGCTTTACTATGTTATGATCATGTTTATGTATGCAAAATGCCTAGAATCCATACTAGGGATAATTGTTAAGTACATATAAACAATTCCCCATACTTGGTTGTTCACATGCTGTGATTTAATCGTTGTGGTAGCTCTCATGTGTTAGATTATGATTGCTAAAGTATGTAAACCCGCAAGCTTAAAGCATGTAAAATGGTTACGTATATGCGTAGGAATGTGTAGATTCCATGTCAAGTATGTTTCCTTTCAGGCATGCTCGGGAATTCATGTTAATGGCTTCCATGTCTTAGTTGGTTGAAGGTAGATGTTTATGTGAGGAACGAATAGAAAGCATGTGATAGATGATTTTGATTTAGAAAATCTGAAAGCAAAGTCCATGTGTTTAAATTGTAGATTCACCATGATAGGTTGCAAAATTTAATGTCAAGCATGCTACATGTTGTGTCTTGTGAATGTGTATGTAGAACCTACTATGATATGTGCATGTATGGTATGTGTAGAAGTACTTGCGGAGTCTTTTAGACTCACTACTTGCTTCGGCGTACAGGTGTAGTTGGTGACGAGACACTTGTGAGGAGACGTTGAAGACCGACTCCGAGCGTGGAGATTAGAGTGTTGGAGTACTTGTGACATTTTGATATTTTCATAGTATGTATTGCAACATTGTATTAGAATTACTATGGAAAGGGAATGTATAAGTGTGGACATTTATGTATTAAATTTTCAGCAATTTAATTATGTGGACTTTTAGTTCTTTAATGTTATCGATTTATGTATGTTGAATGTGGATGATGAATGAAATGAAGACAGTGGTTCTTTTACTTCCGCTACTCTGTTCTTATATTCACGTGTATCTCAGCTGAATGTTATCGTTGGGTAAATGTCCCACTGTGATGACGCTCGCTATATCGACTGGGTTGGTATAACCGTACCGGTATAATGAGGGTCGTCACAGAGATTGGTATCAGAGCAACCGGTTGAGATTGCACATGAATATACCTAAGTCATCATCCCCATTGCATGCTAAGTATGTCCACATGTGTAGAATTGATTAATAATGAATGAAAAATAGATAAGAAGATGGTTAGAAAACTTAATAACCTAGCTAATGGTAGCTGAAATTTATTACAGCCATGGCTTCGAGAGTAGGCGTGGCTGAGCGTTGGCCCGTGAGGACGAGCCGAGACGTGACGTGCGGGCAGAGCAGCAGGCCCCGGCACCGCAAGGTCTTGTACTTCCCCCACCACCGCCTGTGTATTATGGAGTATTCATGCAAGGTCTGGTGCAAGCCATGCAGACGCAGACTCATACCCAGGCAGCACTCCAGGCGCAGTTGGAGGCTCAGATTAGACAAATAAAATGACTAATAGTCTGTTTAATTGCTTATGTGATATTATGTTGATTGTATATGCTTGATGTGCACTGTAGCAGGCTCAAGTACCAGCTCAAGACCATGGTGGACCTTCTACCATGGAGAGATTCAAGAGGATGCTGCCACCCTCTTTTAGGGGAGAGCGATCCGTTGTTGGCAGAAAGCTGGATGAGGGAGATAGAAAAGATCTTCCGAGTCATCAGGTGTGCAGATGAGGATATGTTACATTAGCCACCTACATGCTACAGGTATGCTTTAGTTTATATGCTTGTCTGTTTTTAAGTTAGATTTGTTTAGATGGTGCTTATGAACGGTGTACTGCAGGAAATAGCTGATGTATGGTGGGCTTCATTGCTGCGTACCCAGTTTGAGGACGGAGCTATCGATGTTGCTTGGGGCGAGTTCGTGAGGCTCTTTTGGGCCAAGTTCGTCCCCGAGCATGTGCAAGATCGGATGGAGCAAGAATTTCTATCTTTGGCTCAAGGCTCCATGACCGTGCTGGAATATGAGGCAAGGTTTTCTGAACTCTCTAAATATGCACCTCATATCGTGGCAGACGAGCGCAGGAAGACAAAGAAGTTCGTGATGGGACTCAAGCCATCACTGCGGACGAGACTCGTGACGTTTAACCACCGCACGTTGGACGAGGCCCTCAGTGCTGCTTGTAGGCAAGAGGGAGAGATGTATCAATACCTGGAAGAAAAGAAAGCTTCGCAAAAGAGACCTGCAGCGACATTCCAGCGGCAGGACAAGAAGAAAGCGGTGTACCCGACACAGCGCGCCAGTACCAGTCGGCAGTTCTCAGGTACCTTCTGTACGTTCCCCTGGTGTGAAGAAGGAGTGTCCCCACTATGGGAAGACAAATGGTGGTACCGAATGTTGGATGATTGCGGGCAAGTGCTTGAAGTGTGGAAGCACGACCAAAAGATCAAAGATTGTCTAAGACTTCAGCAGGGAGCTCAGCGTGGAGCGCCAGCCCCAGCGGTAGCGGCAGCCGTGCCAGCTACAGGAAGACCAGGAAGGCCTCGAGCCCCAGCTCGAGTGTTTGCTTTAGCTCGTGAGGACACCGAGCAGGCGGAGCATGTCACCGAAGGTACGGTTTTGCTTTTAGGAGTGCACGCTCGGGTTTTGTTTGATACGGGTGCTACTCACTCGTTCATTTCCGAGCGGTTCGCTAGGCTGTTAGCCCTAGAGTCAGGCATAGAGTCTGAGGATTTAGAGGTCCCTTTGTCTGTACACACCCCTGCAGGTACGGTATCGACTAGGAAGTGCATTCCGTCGTTACCTGTGTGCATTGAGGATAGAATCCTAGATGGGTGTTTCTTCTTGCTAAAGATGAAGGACTATGATGCTATCTTGGTCTGGATTGGCTAGAGGAGCATTATGCGTTAGTGGATTGTCGTCGGAAGAAGATTGTTTTCCGCATTCCTGGTGAGGATGAGTTCTCTCACCCCTTGCCAAGAATTCGGCAGGAAAGATGGTCATCTCTGCCATGAAGGCGATGCACATGGTAAACAAGGGTTGTGACGCTTTTCTTGCCAGTGTGGTGTTAGTGCCAGAGGCTGATGAGTCACCTACTCTTGCGGAGATTGAGGTAGTGCAGGATTTTCCAGATGTCTTTCCTGATGACTTTCTGGATTGCCACCGGATAGAGAGATAGAGTTTACCATAGAGTTGCTTCCGAGCACCTCTCCTATCTCGAAGGCTCCATATCGGATGGCTCCTGCGGAGTTAGCCGAGTTGAGGAGGCAATTGCAAGAGTTGCTTGATAAGGGATTTATTCACCCTAGTGTTTCCCCTTGGGCGCACCTGTATTATTCGTCAAGAAGAAAGACGGGTCACTTAGGTTATGCATTGACTATAGGAAGTTGAACCAAGTGACTGTGAAGAACAGGTATCCCTTACCTCGTATTGATGATTTGTTTGACCAGTTGCGAGAGGCATCAGTCTTTTCTAAGATTGATTTGCGATCTGGTTATCATCAGTTGAGGATTCGGAGTGAGGATGTGTCCAAGACGGCGTTTAGAACCCGTTATGGACATTATGAGTTTTTGGTCCTTCCTTTCGGATTGACCAATGCCCCTGCAGCATTCATGGATCTCATGAACAGGGTGTTTAGGCCTTATCTAGATAGCTTTGTCGTAGTGTTTATTGATGATGTGTTGGTCTACTCTCTGGATGAGGCCACGCACCGTCAGCATTTGAGGGTAGTGTTAGAGGTTCTTCGTGAGCACAAGTTATACTAAGTTCAGCAAGTGCGATTTTTGGTTGCGCGAGGTTCATTTCCTCGGGCATGTTATCTCCGGTGCTGGTGTTGCAGTGGATCTAGCAAAGGTCCAGGCAGTTGTGGATTGGGAGATTCCCAAGACCCCTTCGGAGATTCGTATTTTATTGGTTTAGCTAGTTATTATCGGTGATTTATTGAGGGGTTTTAATCCATCGCCGCCCCTTTGACTCAGCTTACCAGAAAGGGAGTGAAGTTTGTTTGGTCCGAGAGTGTGAGAGTAGTTTTCAATTATTGAAGACTGCTCTGACACCCTCAAGGAATCTCTGACATTAAATCGATCGAGACGATTGTGAACACAAAGGCAACTGGTTTTAAGGCAATTGGTATATAGTCGCGACAGTCAGGAAGGATGCGTTCATGACATCGATGTAAATAATCGATTGTCGGAGAGAAACACACAGCTAGGTCAGATGCGTTCAAGGCAATTGGTAGGAGGTATCGATTGGTGACTACAGAATCATGACGGTATTCATGGTCGCGTTAAGGGCAATCGAAATATAATCACAACATCAAGATGCGACGCGTTCACACAACTCTCTTAAATACAAAATAAGCACAAAACTAAGGGAAGAAATATATCAAATCGGGATGCTTTTACAGGTCGCGACTTGGTCATGCACTAAAATCTAAGCGGCGCACAGTTTGATGCTGTCGGATCATGTCAGAACGAAAGTAAAACACGACAATCTATTCAGTCACATTTCAGGTAATCGCGATGGGTCAGCCTGTCGTGATACCATCCTCTAAAGCGCGACGTCTGGATTGATCATGTTTTATGGTTCAACCCGAAAACTAAAAAAACGATACAATCATGCATGTTTGGCCTATGACTCGAGATCTAGGGCTCTTTGGACAAAACTATGAACATGAAAGTTGTAAGGGACGACGAGTAGAAGAGGATTAGACTTTGGGTTGACCCAATTTGACCTGGGTATGTGTGAATCATGGTATAAACACGAAAAGTCCTAATCTTGCGTGACTCTTGGAAATGCTTAATACAACTATCATCTTGATAAAAAGTTGGGCAAATTAAGTGCAATTGAAACTAGACTCGGTGCTCTTTCATATGGTATATGATACGTTTAGTTTTAGCCCAAGAACACCTACCTTTGGTCGATTCTAAGATTGGTCTCCTTCAGGTCGATGCAACACGAGAGTTGGAAAAAGCACGGTTTGTGGTTGATCTCCTCCTCCTCTAGTGCCCTAGGTCGCCTCCTCACGACCCCAACACGATGGTAACTCATCCCAAGGGAATTATGACAAGTATTTATAGATCTAGAGTTAATTCAAGTCCTAATGTAACTAGGAAAGTGAGGTTGTGGTTTTAACTTGATCCCTTCCAAGATTTGAGGATTCCCCTCCCAATCTAAGTGGAATAGCTATTAGGAACCTCCTATTATTGTTGTGCATGAATTGGGTTAATTTTAGGAGTCCATTACGCTAACTTTAGCCATAATTAACTTTTTCCATTCAAGCTCAATTAACCCTACGAATATAGGGATTTAATGTCATTTGATTTTTGGTTATTTGGCTTGAACAATGTTAAATAGTTGATTCCACTTATTACTCTAGTTTAATTAATCTTTTTTCGATTTATCTCCTATTTTCTTATTATCAAAATTCCGAAGTGCTACAAATTAACTTCAACTGCTTGCTATTTCTATCATATATATATATATATTCAATTAGATGGTCGAACTAATATGTGCGGGAAGAAGATTTGATTAGATATAAGGATTGTTGTTCATATGAGTTATGCCCATTAGATTTAGTTAATCACTTATTGTTCAAATTAACTTCAATTGAATCTTGCCTATCCAAATAGGGCTGCCCTCAATAGCATGTAATGTTTTCAAAATAAGATGAGGCTACTCGTCTTGGAGGCCACGCGGGTAGTGCTCCTACCTCATCATCTTTTTTCTCTATTTTTATGTAAATTTTTATTTTCAATACAAAAGTTATTTGTTTCTCTTAATTAATTATTTGTCATCTTTAATATCAAAAATGATAAATAATTTCAACATACAAAGATTGATTATTTTTTAATTAATTATTTATCATCTTTAATATCAAGAGTGATAAATAATTTCAACATGACCGACAAATAATTTTATAAAAAATGATAAATATAAGAATATATTTAAAGAGCTAGTATAAATACTCTTGCTGATATACCAGTGTTTAATGAGTTATATTTGTTGCACATACGCATTATCATGCAATCTACATATAAATGAAAAGAAATGAGATTTGTTCTTTTAAATTAGATGGCATGCACCTACTAGCATATATATGCGCTGCATCCTGTTCTTGTGAACATCATGACTCATGTTCTTCGTATGGAGGCGCATCTTTTGGCTCTAAGGCGGCATGCAATCCGCGATCGCGAGTTCGGTGCCTTTGAATTTTTTGAATTGTCTGGACTTTGGATAGAGCTTCCCCAGACCACTTTATATGTATGTGAACAATGTCCGGGTGTGCCAGTATCGGTCGGAAACATGCCAAGCTTGAGCCATGTATAAAAATAATAAAGAGATCCTCTGATGCCACATGATCTCTTTGCGGAACAATAACCATGAAGAAATGATGACACATACATTAATCATTAATTTGGTAAAAATCTCCTGACTGGGTCCACATATATATATATACCCAAGATTGTTCAGAGTTCTGAGCACACAATATTATATGAAAATATTCTTCCATATATAATTGGGAATTATCAGACACCGTCTTCTGATGATTTATGATCATATATGTTCGACGATTAATGCTTCCAATCTAATATTTATGGAAGCTCCAGATGATAGGAAAAAAAAAATTTATAATTAAAAAGTAAAATGGGAATATGTATCTTTGGAGGGTAAACTGATCAGGATAGATGATCAGTACGTACTTACAAGGGTGTGATATCTAAAGATCATTCATCGTTTTAATGGCACAACAAGATTGTGACCAACCGAACTGCTGCAAGAGAAACCATATACATGTGCCAAGAAAGCTTCCCAACTGACAAGCTTTTGGTGTGGAGTGGTTCATGGCCAGATGTATAACTTTAACATTGCATATACATATATATAGCACCGTGTCTGGGTTGGAGGGGCATTCGGATCTCCCTATGTTTCGTGCTTCATACCATGGGAGCCGTCCAGGAGGAAATCAGAGAGGTCCCTCTGGCCATCCCGCGGGTTGCCATGGCATCAACCACAGCGCTAGGATTAAGCCTTGGGTTTGGGCCAGAGAAGAAGGAAGAGTACTCTTCCTCCCAACCATGCTGGGAGAGGGATGAGGATCTTGAGATTGGCATTGAGACTGGTTCTTCTCCCGTACTGTTAACCAAGGACAACCCCCTTCCCATTTTTCTCAAGGTAATTAACACTTTCTAGTCTGTATTTAATTTGATGCATGCATGGTGGAAGACCGATATTAAACCAATTTTATCATTCGGTGAATGATCACTTGAGCCACTTTTACAGTACCTAGTATGTGTCTTATGCTTTGTTGTTCCTGAAGAGTAGTACTCCTGCCTCAAATGCTATATTTTTTTCTAATTTATAACAAAATAAATGGAAGCTTAAATTTGAGCATACAACGTACAGAAGCACAAGGAAATAGTTCTCCTCAGATGATGGTGCATGATTTAACTTAGGCGGCCGGTAGGCTGAGATGAACATGTAAATTAAATATTATTTCTCATGCTATATATATATATATATATAGTTCGAGGATGTAGAATACACAGTGGGGCTTCCGTCTGGGAACCCCATGACAGCCGCCCTCAGGAACGTGGCCCCGCAAATGAGCGTGGAGCACGAGCACCGCAAGCACATCCTGAAGGGGATAACGGGGAGCATCGGCCCTGGAGAAGTCCTTGCTCTGATGGGTCCTTCCGGCAGCGGCAAGACCACTCTGTTGAAGATTGTTGGCGGCAGGTTGAGCGATCATGTGAAGGGGTGCATCACCTACAACGAAATCCCATACAGTAATGCCCTCAAGAGAAGGTAATTAGTAGTACTAGTTCATATATATGTATGGAGATACGTACTGAACCCCTCTAGATCTCTCTCTCTCTGTCTCTCTCTCTAGGTCTCTCTAAATAATATTAATATTCATGTATCAACATGTGCTAAACAATTTTTCATCTGGTATCATACGTACGTCAGGATTGGGTTTGTGGCACAAGATGACATTCTCTTCCCTCAGCTGACAGTGGAAGAGACACTCGTCTTCGCTGCATTTCTGAGGCTGCCCACCGATATGAACCGGCAACAGAAGTATCTTAGGGCAGAGTCGATCTTGAAGGAATTGGGTTTAGAGAGGTTAGTGCATGCCATCATGGCCTAATTACTTTGTAGTCCAGTACTACTGCAATAACGATACGGCTGATATAGATCATAAAACCGCGCCCCCGATGTTATATTATGGGCCTGGGGACATGCAGAACAAAGCTGAGCTTTTGTCGTCAGATCATCTCTAAACTTAAAAGGAGATTTCTAGGGTTCTACTAGGCCTTAATTTGAATTTCCATTCGTCCTCCGATGCAGTAGGTGTGATCGGATTAGGGATGGCAGTACCGCCGGAAACCGGCTGATTTTACTGTAGCTCATCCAACAGTACTGTTAAAAACATCACCGCAATGGTTTCGATTTTAGATTTGGGCGATCCCATTATCAACAGTACTGCCATCCATAGATTGGATATATAACCATATGCAGTGACTGCTAACGTCGATCGATTACTGGATTCTCTAATTATATATATATATATATATTGACAACTTATTGTTAAGTTCGATAAGATCGTGTACACACTGCAGATGCCGCCACACCAGGGTTGGGGGAGAAATCGTGAAAGGGATATCTGGCGGAGAGAGAAAGAGGGTGAGCATCGGGTACGAAATCCTTGTTGACCCCTCCTTGCTGTTGCTTGATGAGCCAACGTCCGGACTTGATTCAACTTCCGCAAATAAGCTGCTTCAGACTCTCCAGAGACTTGCAAAGGCATGTCCTAGTCATTCTTCTTAATTGCTCAGAGCTTGTTCATCTACGAACACGTACAATTTAATAACTTGATTAGTTTGGTGTACTGAATGGCCAATGTAGGTACTAGTTAATCACGTACAAATTCATTTTAATTATATGTTTGCATTATTGTTGTATACAGGCAGGAAGGACGATCATCACAACAATCCACCAGCCTTCGAGTAGGATGTTCTACATGTTTGATAAGCTATTGCTGATATCCGAAGGCTACCCACTGTACCATGGAAAAGCTGGCAGCTCGATGCAGTACTTCTCCGCACTAGGGTTTGTACCCCAGTTGGCGATGAACCCTGCAGAGTTTCTGTTATATTTAGCAACAGGGCATGTACATGAAATCACAATTCCAGAGGCCTTGAAAGGTTCCCCGACTCTGAAGAATTCGCAAAAGATCTGGTCGAGGTAGGTAATTTATTTAAGAGAAATATTTGTTATACCAATCAAGTTTGATAATAAAGTTCGACTTTAATTATTTGTCAAGTAATTTTATTAGTTGAAATTACTTGACAAATAATTTATAAGAGACTTGTAATCGATCAGACTTGATTGATAACAAGTATTTCTCTTTATTTAATAATACTAGCTATAGGAATGAAATTTTATGGGAAAAGTTGAAATATATTAGAAAAACACATCCTTCAAGCATGCGATTTTATGCGAGATGTCAGCAACATTCCATGTGGCTTGTGTTTTCTTGTTTTCCTCACTGCAATAATGGACGTCTTCAACGTCCCCTTAATTTATGTGCTAGTTTTTGCAAAGAAAGTGCAAGAGTGAACTGGAACCCAAGGAGAAAGAAAAGAATCGTAAAGCCAAAGTGCCGACGCATCTTCAGTTGGCAATCCAACTCAAGATGGATTGGACAATGACATGGCTGGAGCAGTTTGTGATCATTTGGAAGAGAACATTCAGAGAGAGGCGCAGAGATTACTGGGATGTGGTGAGGCTACTGCAAGCTGTCGGGGTCGCCGTCCTGCTAGGCCTCCTCTGGTGGAGATCCAAGATAGGAACTGAAGCCCAGCTACGTGATCAGGTAAAGTCTTACGTTAATTGGATCCTGGGTTTATAAATTAGTTTTCACCAGCTGTGAGGAACTAATCTTGTCAAAATTACATATTTTCACATGAGTAATGCTAGGCTCCCGGCATGCCGGGAGCCCAGCGTGAGCTGGAGGGGCCGCGTGCCCCCCTGCGCGCGCCGCGTGGAGGGCGCGGGCCCCCCCAGTATTTAATGCTATTTTTTTTTTTACAATTTATGCACACAAATGATGTATTTGTGCACACAAATATATCATTTGTGCACACAAATAATACACAAAAACTAAAAATTAAAAAAAAACAGCATTAAATATTGGGGGGCCCGCGCCCTCCACGCGACGCGCGTAGGGAGGCGCGCGGCCCCTCCAACAGAGCCCGAAACATAACATTTCTCTTTATATATATATATATATATATATATCTCTGCGTTTCTCATCATCATAACTTGGCCACGTTCGTTAGTTCTTATTTGTGCGGGATTCAGCATGTAAAAATATAGGGGATGGGATCACCCATGCACATTTATATTTACTAAGATTTGCTCTCACATGTAGCTAACAGAAACTCTCTCTTTATGCGAGTCATACATTAAATGTTTGGCGGATATATAGATCAGACATAAAAGTGAAGATATCTTTAAAATTTTGGAGATATTTTTAACTTATTCTCAATCCATCCCAATATCAAACGGCATTTAGATATTAGGCACACATGCATGTTTTCAAGTGCAAATATTGACGGCGGTACTAAATTCTTGATTGCATATATCCAAGAAAACAAGTTCTAATATATAATAAGTGGACTCGAGCTATATATATATATATATATATATACAAGTAGTAGTGGTTATATATCCAGTTTTAGTTTAATTTGATACATGATCATATATGATCCCAAACCCCTTCTTCCAAGGTTAGCCCTCAATATATATTATTTAATGCGTGCAGTAAGAGGCCTTCTTATAATTTGCGACTGCAGGTTGGTCTTCTATTCTACATCTGCATCTTCTGGACATCAGCGTCAATCTTTGGATCGGTGTACGTCTTCCCATTTGAGAAGTTTTTCCTAGTGAAAGAGAGAAAGGCGGACATGTACAGGCTCAGTGTGTACTACGTCTGCAGCACCCTGTGCGACATGGAGGCTCACCTTTTCTATCCCACCGTTTTCGTGTCCATCCTCTACTTCATGGCAGGCTTCAAAAGAACCACTCCTTGCTTCTTCTTGACCGTATCAGCAGTTTTACTTCTTGTCATCACAAGCCAGGTAAATTACAACCCACCAAACTTTTCATCATGCATGCATGGCCTGCATTAATCTGCCTTTTCTCCCTCTTTCCCGGCAACTAGAAAAGAAAGAAGCCGTATGATCAGCTTTACAGTACAAACCTTGGTTAAGTTTTAACTGAAGATTGAAAGGCTATATGGACTAATTAAGGTGATCACCACGTCTTGTGACTCGTTTCCATCTTTACTTAGGGTGCTGGGGAGCTGATCGGAGCAGCAGTGCTTAGTGTAAGGAGAGCTGGGATCATCGCCTCCTTGATGGTCATGCTTCTCATCCTGACAGGAGGATTCTACGTTCAGGTAATCGCAAGAACTGGCCCGCCCTGCCTTTAACTTAGAGGCTTTTTAATTGATCAGATTAATACACACTATGATATATATATAAGGATGATGATAACTATATATATATACGAAATTGGAATTTGTTTTCTCCACAGCACATGCCAAGCTTCATGCGATGGATGAAGTACTTGTCCTTCATGTACTACGGGTTCAGGCTAATAGTGAAGGTGCAGTACTCTGCGGACGACCTGTACGAATGTGGGAGCAGCGTCGACGGATGCCGCAGCCTGCAGAGCTCGCCTTCCTTCGACACCATAAGCTTAAACGGCGGGCTGGAGGAAGTCTGGGTTCTCCTGGCCATGGCGCTGGCTTACAGGCTGCTGGCATACGTCTGCCTCCGTCGAAGCATAAGCGTTTGCCCTTGCTGATCGACGTAGTTAGATCAGATGCCCCCCAACCCAAGCGCAGAAACTGTGGTTGCCTCTACTTTACATTTTGGCAATTTTATTTTCCTTGTCTCCCTTTATTATTATTATTATTATTTGTTAATAATCTATAATGGCCAAGATCATAGACAACCACCCATCCACCTAGATTGGAATCCAAAAATCTCCCTCCCCATCCCACACCGTGTCCAATCCATCTATGGGTCGGGGACAAAAGATTACTTAGATTGGTGATTTGAAATGTACAATGTTGTGGTAAATTAAAGCAGAAATATAGTACACGCGTCTTCATGGGCACTCTTCTAAAATTATTTTCCTGACTTTTAGTTTTTAATTAATTTTGTATATAGTTTAAAATCAAGAAAAGATACGTACGTAGTTGGATTTCATTTCCAGTAGAAATAAGCGAGAATTACGCTTCTTGGAATACATAAAACAAATAGATAAAGTAACTAAGAAAGTAAAATAAGCAAAAACTGGTGAAATTATAAGCAAGTCCTAATTTCACCTTTGCAGTCAAATTAAATATTCCAATTTATTTTAAAATAACCATCCTCTCCCAAATATCTCATCCCAACAACAAAGTAGCCCAAACAATTAGGGGTGTAAATGGGTCCAAGTCGAAGTCGGAAATAGTTGTTTCCGTATTTGAATCCGATAAGAATTATCGAAAATTATTGATTTTGTTGGAATCAGATAGTTTCCATATCCGAATCTATTTCTTCAAATTATCAAAATCATATTTAGAAATTGAATAATATTGATATGTATATATAGATTCGATAAAATCGGACTAAAAAATCTGATAATCAAATAATATTATATTATATTATATATATGTGAAGAATTATCAATCAAGCTCTGTTTTTTGGAGACTTATTTTTGACAACTATGCAATTAAGTTATTTAAAAAATTATGTAGTTATATATTTATCTCTTTAAATATAAGAATGTAAGTCAGAGACTTAAAAATAAGTCTCCAAAAATAGAGATTGGTTGGTAATTTCCCTAATATATATTATATATATTATCCGATTTGACAATTGGTACTTAGATATTGATTTCGATAACTTATCAGAAATATTTAAATCCGAATCTAATTGACTATTGATGGTTAAATATTGTTTTTTGAATCTTATAATTATTATCGGATAACCAAAGTTTTAGATATTTCTTGCAGCCCCACAAACCGCCAAACAATATATACTTCCATATGTTTATTCCATTATCAAACAATGTTGTCCCTGTCCCATGCCGTTTAGACGCATAGAGGGAGCCAGCTTTGTCAAGATCGCAGAACCGCGGTATTGAGCTACGACAAAGACTGACTACAGTACATTGTGCCGGAGAAGTATATATGGGCCCCGTCGACCCAAATAAACTTTTAAGCTTTTTTTTTTCCACATTTGAATTTTTTTTTGTTTTGAAATTTTATACATACCATATGATAATATTTTTAGAAAAAATTAATTTAAAATCTCTGACTGTAATAAAGAGGTCCTTACTATAATATGATTTAACATATATTGTAACAAGAGATAACACATATTGTAATAAGTTACAACTCTATCAAGGATTAAAAAATAAGTCAGATATCTATTAATTAAGAACTCCTAATTAACGTATTCTAATTTAAAATAATAATTAAATGACGAAACATCATATTAATAACATATCAAAAATAGATATATTTTGAAAGTTTACAATATAATAAAAGGCTTCAATATATATAATTGCAAGTTTATATCAAATCAAGAACATGTAAATCATATGAGAAACAGTTAAATAAAAAGTAATTTAAGTTAACGTCTTTTTGTGGCTGATGAACTCTAAATTCTATAACTACTTGACTAGATATAGATGTGGGCGGGTTCTAAACGAGTGGAGAGAACAGATTTTAATCCAAATCACCGTACGTAGTTCAGATTTGAGATGTACAGATCAATGCTGAATCGAGCTATCTGATCAAGCGACGATTCAGACAACTTGACGGGGCACTCTCATGCCGGCCATACATAAACGCCATGATCGCCCAAAACATGATTGAGACATGCTCGAACTATACTGATAAGGTAAAGTTCGGAAAAACTGTGCTTCTAATTAAGTTAAAGCATACTTCTAGGTGCAATTCAACTTGTAGTCCCACCATGATAGCATTACACTGTGGAGGACCCGCCATGTGGCACTACAAAAAATCTTAGCTCTGCCTACAAAAGTTGTTTACGGTTCAGTATATTCGTAAGTATCCGTATGGATAGACATATCTATACTTACGGACTATACATGTCGTAAGTACATCAGACAAAGTTTGTTCTTAAACTTTTAAGATATGCCTACCCTTATGGCGTAATATCGTAAGCACATAACTATTTCATTTAGCTACGGAGTTTTAATTGGGCGCCCATTCAACTTTGGAAGTCCCGCACCCCGATTGAAGGGAGAAAAAACCCCTCCTTCGACCCCTGGCCTCCACTCTCCTCCTTCGACCTCTCCACTCTCCTTGCCTCCTGCCGGCGAAAGGGCAACAACGGCGAAAGGGAAAAGGGGCAGCAGCGGCGATAGGGCAAGAACGGCGAAAGGGCAAGCAGTGGCGTCTCCTGCCGAACTTGCGGAGAAGGCGGTAGCAGGAGGCGGTAGCAGGCAGGCTGCGCGGCGGAACTTGCGGAGAAGGTGCTGTCAGCGGTTTAGGGCAAGCAATGGCGGCGAACTTGCAGGCGGCGAACTTGCGGCGACAGCAAGGGAACTCCGGCCACCCATTCCTCCTTCCCCTATTCCTCCGCGTGTCCTCCACGCCGCCGGGCGTCTCCTGCCGACCCCATCACCTTCTTCCTCCTCCGCTTCGTAGCGGGTGTTTGGCCTCTCCGACTGCTCGTCCCCCATCGCCCGTTTTCTCACGAACGCTGTGCTGCTGCATGTGGTTTGTTTTTTGCAAAGTTGTGGGCTGATTGATCGCCAAAGGTGAGTCCATCGCGGCGAAGGTGAGTACTCTTTTCCGTTTTCTTAGCTTCTTTGTCTCCCTCGTGGTTGGGTTAGGTTGAATGTGTTTGCCGCATCATCAAAAGGGTCAAGATTTCAAATAGACAAATGCTTATTGCATGACCCCTCGGCCGAATTTCGGCCCTTTCATTGACCATCCTCCTGCAGTACACAAGGGATCGATCTTTTCTACATGGGGTTGAGTTTAGGGACTTTTTAAGACTAGTCAGAAGAACTGCCTGTGTGCCGTCTTGGGTACTCCAAATCCCCTTGTTTATGTGCCAGTTTCTGGAACAATCTTCCTTTTTTTTCTTCTGATGTTGTGAAATCGGGTGCTTGTTTAATAGAAAAATGGTTTCTTCCCCGGTTCTTAGGAGTCTGGTCAATTTTTAATAGTATCTCTGCTTGTGTCATCCCATTTTTTATGCAACATTCCACTGTGATCCCCAATAGTTTATTAAGCTTCATGATGGGAGATCAGCAGCTTAAAAAAGGTCTCCATCTGTTTGCTTCTGCATGCTAACAAAACTCATGAGCCTTGCAATCACTTACTGTTCCGCCGCATTCTTCGTCAAAGAGGCCTTCTTTATATTAGCCGATTATCTTTAGTTTCTTAAAAGAAAACCCATCTGTTTGCCATATCCGGTGTAGATTGTCTCATGTTGTTTCTTTTCTTTCTTTATAAATCTCTGTACATTGAAATGCCACTTTTCCAGTTAACACTGCGCTAGACATTCCGATTCCTGGCAGGGTAAGTAGTATAATACTCCTGGCGTTGAGCCAAGTAAAGTAAAACACACACACACACACACACATATATATATATATATACACTTGCATAAATAGCCACTGTCCTAGCCCACTCTCTTCTACTTATATATAGTTTTTACTCTCTCATGAAGAGTTAAGTGAGCCACAGAAGAAGAGCCCTTTAAAAATCATACGTTTGACATATCGTATGAATTCTCTTCTCAGAAGAGGAAACAGTCCATCTAGTACCAGGAAGGCATGCATGCACAGAGCGGCCACCACCATTGGCCTGCAAACTGTGCTCATAAAACTAGCATTAAATCAGTTTATACCAACCAACTTTTTATTAAGTATGCTTTTTCATTGGCCCAAAAGGAATATTATAGACTGTGTAAGCCCTCACCTCCTAGCAACTTGTCTTTGATTAATTGCAATGGCCCTCCTTTAATGGTGATCTAGGAGTAAGAATGGAGAACTTTTCTCTCTGTGGTAAGAATGGAGAACATCTTTGCCATTTCAATGATTCTCATTGTATGTTTTGTGCTCTGGCACTCCTTTTTTAGTGTCCTATTAATCTTAGTGTCATGTGCTAATTATATCAAAACAATAACAGTGATATATCATGCCGTAGTTGACTCATGCCTTGGGACACTCTATTTTCAGCTTTTTGGCATGTTCTTTGCCATGTACTCTACCTTGTCCTATCGTAAGACAATTCATTGGACATCTTGCAACATTTCTAGTATAAAGAATATAATGTAAATGAAAATTTTTTTGTAGTTAGACGTTATGGATTGGAGTTGGATGGATAAATTGAAGAATACAAGGGAATATGGATGGAGTTGACACATACATTCAATTTGCTTCTTCTCACTTTGCTCCATCAACAAAGATTAAGTGTCCTTGTTTGAAGTGTGTATGTCTCTTGAAACATGAAAAGGAAATAGTAAGACAACATTCGTTTCAATATGGAGTCATTAAAGACAAACAATTTTGGAAGTTCCACGGGAGTAGTTCTTCTTCCAGTCACATGCTTACGGATTTTACACGTACAACACTTTCGAAGGATGTTGGTCTGCATTCGATGTTGGAGGATGTCATTGGTGAGGAAAATTCAAAACATCCAGAAGTGAAGTCAATGGATGATAATAAAGGAGAATATGGTGAATTTCAACAGTTGTTAGCAGATGTGGAACGACCTTTGTACCCTGGTTGCAAGACATTCAACAAGCTTTCATTTATAGTCAGATTGTTCAACATAAAATGCAGAGGCAAAATGAGCAACAAATCATTTGACATGTTTCTGAAGCTGTTGAAAGAGGCTCTTCCAGAAGGTGATGTGTTGCCAGCTACTTACTATGAATTGAAAAAAATCATTGGTAAGTGGGATATGACTATCACAAAATTGATGCATGTCCTAATGATTGTATTTTGTACCGAAAAGAGTATGAGTCTTATGATCATTGTCCTCAATGTGGAGAATGTAGATGGATGAAAGAACTAAAAGAAGTGGTCATAATAAGAAGATTAAGGTTGCAAAGAAAGTTCTTCGGCATTTTCCATTGATTCCAAGACTGCAGAGATTATACACTTGCAGTAAATCATCTGCAACCATGTGTTGGCATAGTGATGACGCCAAGAAGATGGCATTCTAAGGCACCCAACTGATTCCCCTTGTTGGAAAGCGTTAGATACGATTGATGCTTTTGGTTTAAAACCTTGTAATGTGCGCCTAGGCTTGGCAAGTGATGGTTTCAACCCCTTTGGGATAATGAGTATGAGTCATAGTACATGGCCTGTGTTGTTGACACCATACAACTTACCTCCATGGTTGTGTATGAAGCCACAAAGTATTTTTTTGTCGTTGCTCATTCCGGGTCCTAAAGGTCCAGGAAATGACATTGATGTCTACCTTCAGCCACTTATTGAAGAGTTATAAATTCTTTGGCACGGAGTTGAAACATTCGATGCTTATAAGGGTGAAATATTTTCTATGCGTGCTGCACTACTTTGGACAATTAACGATTTTCCTGCATATGGTTATCTGTCTGGTTGGAGCACTAAAGGTCGATTAGCTTGCCCTACATGTAATGAAGATACATCATCATTATGTTAAAAGGTAGTAAAAAATTCTGTTACACTAATCATCGTCGATGGTTAGGTGTGGGTCATAAGTTTCGTTCTATGAAACGAAGGTTTGATGGAAAAGAAGAAATGAGAGGCAGACCAAGTGTGTTATCTGGGGTTGATATACTTAAGCAGTTGCATCCACGTAACCATGAGCAAGTGATAACCATGAGGGGAGTGACACAAAAGGAGCTGAGATCTGCAATTGATGATGTATGTAATTTTTTTTGTCTAATATGTTCGAAGACTTCATCGTCATGTGATTTTTATAAGTTAGACAAGAAATTGCAAACATATTGTGTCGATTAGAGATGATCTTCTTGCCAAGCTTTTTTGATATAATGGTACATCTTCTCATCCACTTACCTGATGAGCAAGGCTTGCTGGCCCAGTTCAGTACAGATGGATGTACCCTATTGAAAGGTTTGTGTTAATCTTATACTT
>CM024762.1:130017456-130060024 GCA_014218235.1 Colocasia esculenta | reverse complement strand
ACGTTACTTGCTCTTCAGTTCCGGGTTTTCGACCGTGGCGGGGGTTGGCTAGTGTCCAAGTTGGTTAGAGGAGGGTCTCTCCAACTGGCATGAGGCCAACCTCCTTTTGTTGGGGACATGGCCTTGTGCCTTTTGGGGGTGGGACTGTGGGTGGTTCTGCCCAAGGGCCTGCCTTCAGATGAGGAACGCGATCTGTTTCAATAGTCGCGTTTGATAGAGGCGACACCTCTGTGCGCTTTCTGGTTTGCGAAGGAGCCATGTCGCTTAGCCTGTCAGGTCGCGACTGGGTCCCGCGCCTATGGCTTTGGTGTGGTTCTGTTGGACACTTGGGGGTTTGACCTTCTGTGCTGAATGCGAAAGGGTCGATACCTGCATTCATATCAGAAGGCGGCACCCTGGTGTAGACGCGAGATTTGGCCCGTCTCCCGCAAGGCTATTTGGCCCATTAAGCCTCGTTTGACCATGTGTTGACCAGCCTCGGATCCCATGTAGACGGCAGCATCGATGGCCGCCGACTACAGGTTGGCGGCAATCCCCCTGGACGCTGACCTAAGTTGGCGTCCACATCAGTGGACGTCGCATGAGGTTGGCGGCCTGATCCCTGGACGTCAATAGGTTTACCAGGTCTGCGCAACTAACCCGAGATTCCAGCCACTAGCGCCCTTGTCTCGGCCATGCAACGCATATGGACCGTTCCCAACGGGTATATGGGCCACTAGGCACCCTCTTGACCCAGTAAAAATCCTACATGGCCTCTACCCATTAGTTGGAGCATTTACACAAGGATTGCCACATGTGTAAGTGTGTTTCTTCACACTTAGCATCCTAGGCACCCCAACCCGAGCTCCTCTGCCTATTTAACACCCCCTTGAGCCCTCTGAACCAGAGGAGGGAGGCTGGACGTCCTTATGCTGAAGCTTTGAGAGAGGAGAGAGAAAATCTCACCTACCTTCACACTCACCCTCTTCACTCTCTCCACATTCGGACGTCTAGAAGGGTTGCATTGGAGCTGGAGGAGCCCTACAGGAGCCACAACCCAAAACGAGGATCTACACCTCTCCTCTCTCTTCTCTTACTTGTTTGTAGCTAACTTGCATGTTCCACACACTTTCCCACACATCCTAGGCACGTAGGTCACCCTCCTACACACCTAGAAAGGGTTTTCCCAACCAAAACGGAGGGAAGAAGGGTGGTCATAGCATTTGGCCACCCTCTTCTCAAGTCCGCAACCGGTACGGGACCTTCCTGTTGGGTCTTTCTTATTTCGTTTGAGCATTTACTACACCTAGAGTCTAATAGAGTCTTTGTTTGGCAGGAACAACCAGCAGGAGACTACGGAGCTCTTCTCCTTGGCGGCCGAAGGAGGAGAAGTTGAAGTCCCACCATCATCCGCAACGCGAGGCCATTGCACCGACGTGATCACAGCAACTCCTTGGGCACAGGTAAGGCCCTGGCGATCACCAAATCTCCTTTTTTGCGCTTGTTTGCTGCATTTTCCTTCCAGTCAACTTAGTCAACCGGAGGGTCAACGGGGTCAACTGGCGGCCCCTACATCGCCAACGAGAGCCCGGCGGCTTCCGCGAGCGTCCGAGGGATCCGGCGACGGAGCGGAAATGAACCGTCCACAGTTCTCTTCTGGCGATCACGGTGGGACAAGCTTCTGCCACTGTGGTTTTACTGCGGCCAGGTAGACGGCAGGAGCTCTTGCCGCCTATCCAGGTAAACGTCCAGCGTTTCTCGTGTTTAGTGTCTTTCGCGTCCCATAGTTCTTGACGTTTATCCTATGTCTGCGTCGTCGATCATGCCGTCTATCTCTGATCATGAACTGTGCGTCAACCTGCTGGACATTTAGTTTCACAGAAGCATGCTTTTCTCTGTTGTTTTGATTGTTTGTCTTGATTTTCTTCTGTTTGCTTGCTTGTGTTTGCTACTAAACAGTCCACAGTCTCTGGGGGGTCATCTTCTCACCTTTAGCCTCCCTCACATTTCTAGGATCAACTTTCTTCGGTTTTTGACCTTTTACTCGGGGATTCCCTCTCGAGTAAATCGGGTTGACTCCGGAGAAAACTCTATAAGTCCCTAAATTCCGTGGATTCCCTCACGGTACGGGGCAGGAGAACCTCTACCCATCCTGTCTAGTTCACCTATTCACCGGGATTGAGTGAAATTGGAGAGAACGGCCCTCAACTCAAATTAGTTTAACACATAACTTTTCATTTAAAAGTCTTGGGGACGTTGCTTGATAACATTGATTGGTAGAAATCTATATTTCTGCTTAAGACAGTGAAGTTAATCAACTTTAACCACTCTAAAATCCATAGGTTGTGTGCTAATGGACACTTGGTTGGATCCTGCTAATATGTCTAACAAACCGGCATTTGAATACGATGATAACATCAATGATGGGATTGTCGGTATGATAAACACCAATGTTCAACCTGAGGAGTCGGTTCAATCATCTTCCCAAGCCGACAATGGGGAAGTTAGCTTGAGGGTTAACCCTACTCACACCCAGGATGTCCAAGAAGATCCCGAGTTTTCTAAACTCATGTCCCGCTATTCGCCCGACGATATCATTTCCATGCTTTCCAAGCTACCATTCGGCGGGCAGCGCTTCTCCCTCCCCTCCGTCCCATTCTCCCTTCCATGCCTCCTCATCTAGGCCGCTCCTAGGCCTCTCACCCTTCTCGGGACTCCTATATCCCCCATCCCTATCTCCACTCTGTTCCTCCCACTCTTTACCTACTTCTACCCCGATTCCTCCACCCATCTACCCATCCATGTCCATACCACTCCCCAGTTCAATCCGAATCCCTGTCCCAGTCTGAGACGGAGGGTCTTATCCGGAAACTCTTGGCTGAATCTATGTCCCTTTCCAAGCCTCACTCACTCCAAAACTACTGCAACTCCCCAATGTTTACTTCCCTCCGGTTTCAAGGCCCCGAAGTATCGCAAGTACGACGGGACCTCTGACCCCCAAATCATCTAGCCGGCTTCACTATGGATTCTCATCGGTGGCTGTACGATCGGGCCCTCTTAGTCCACCTCTTCCAGCAATCGTTAGAAGGGGAGGCTTTGAGGTGGTTTACCTCCTTGCCCGCGTCGGATCTTGTTAACTTTGACATAGTCTCCGAACGCTTCATCTCACATTTTCATACATGGCTACTCAAGTCCCTACACTCCCCGACTTGGTGGGAAAAGATGAAGGCGAACGAAGACTTTGTCACTTATGCCAACCGATGGAGGTCCATGGCCTCGAGAGCCGACATTCCCATCCCGAGTCCCAAGCCATATTTTGTTGGTCACCAACACCACCCCTGTGCTCCATTCCATTCTAATGCTAAGTGAGTTCCTTCCTTCTCACATCTCTATAACCGAGCCAGGGTGATCGAAAATCAGATCAAGGACTCCTCTCTCCCACATTCTTCGAAGGGAAGCCAAAGGCACGTAAGGCTCCCGCGGCACCACCACCGAGGGGGTGACCATCAATGAGTGTCAGTGCCTGCAGTCAACCTTTGAGGCCTCCAAACAAATCCTCCCATCCTCCTTCCAAACCTTCTTCCAACCCTCACAAATCCCATCTCACCCCTCCAAGCCTTACTCGCTGTTCCCTCCTTCTGGATACACCGACCTGGCCCAAAGGTCGCACTACCCTCCTCTCCCTGAGACTCTCGAGGACGTGTTCTTCGCTCTCATGTCCTGCGATGCGATTCAACTCCCTCCACAAAGGGAGAACATCAATCCGAGGGTCGATACCTCCAAGTACTGCCCATATCATAGGGCCCATGGTCACTTCATCTACAATTGCTTTACCTTCCGTGACTGGGTCTATGATAGAATGACCAAGGTAGAATCAATGGGATGACGTCAAGGTGGCCATAGCAAAGTCTAGGTACACCAAAAAAAGGACCTTGGCATTTTTAGTAACCCTCTCCCCACTCATCAAATCAACAACCCCTCCTCATCCAAACCCATGAGAATGTGCATACCATAATACACTTAGGGCCCCGGTTGTGAGGAGAGAACAACAGTGGGGGGTAGAAGGTTTCGAAGAGTGGTACCCGTGTCCCACGGTCGAGTCTCAGGAGCCTTTTATCTCGGTAGATGCTATCCTCGAAGAGAGGCCCTAGTGCTCATCCGTCCTCCCCAAGAGGCTCATCCCAATCCTCACTCCCTGCCATGAGTCATCTCCCGACCCCTCCAGCTCATCCGTCCTCAGGCTCAGGAGGCCGTGCATGTCACGCTCCGGAACGGATTATTCCTCCACCTCCGCGGCCATCCAAGATGAGGAGGATAATGGGCCTCCACCTCCGGCCGGCAACGAATATGATATTCTCCAACATCTTGATAAGACGCCCGCGAGGGTGTCTATTTTAGAATTGATTCGGAGGTCGCCATCACATCAATCCACTCTCCTCCAGTTCCTCCAGAAGATCATGGTCAACGATGATCTCCCTCCTAGTGGGGTCACGGCGCCATTCTCTCCCTCACCCAAGGACCTTCAATCTCTTTTTCGGACAAGGATCTCGCCACCCCGAGTGTCGTTCTCTCCCTCTTGTCTCACCATCAACCTCAATGAGGTTTCGGTGGACTCTACTCTTATCGACACCGGGGCCTCTATCAATGTTTGTCCGATGAAGACCCTTAAGCATTGGGTTTAGGGGAAGAAACCTGGAGAAAAGTTGTTCCACATCGCCGCCTACGACAACTCCAAAAGGGTTGCCAAAGGCAAAATGTTCTTAAGCTGGAAGTCGGACCCGTCACCATGTCCACCGAGTTCCTAGTTCTCGACGTCGATCCGGCCTACAAGGCCATCCTCGGTCGTCCGTGGCTAGAGCAAACCTTAGGGGTCCCTTCCACCGCCACCAGTGCTTCAAATTCCCCTTCAATGGGCGGGTCATTAAGATTAAGAGCATTCCAATCCTGGAGACCCTCAATGTTGTCACTACCGAGCAGATGCCGCACCTCTTCGTTCCGGATAAGGGGAAGAAACCCGTTATGTCAATTTTCGATTTCCCCACACCCTGCGAGCTCAACCACCTCCCCGGCCTACCGAAGAATCTCCTGTCTCATGCTCCCGGGAAAAGGATGGGAAGTGATGGCTAACATTGGCTATGTGCATGGCCGCGGGTTAGGTGCGGACGAACAAGGAGAGACCCAGAGCGTTCAGGCAATCAGGAGGTTGTTACCCAAATACGGTCTTGGTTTCCACCCAGACCCTGTCCATCCGGACCCATTCATACCGTATCAAACCCTTACCTGGACCTTAAAGGAACATTTTGTCCAGGGGCCTACCCAGATGGGGACCAGGGAGCCCGTAATTGAAGAAATTCCTTGCTCTGAGAGTGAGGATGAAGAAGAGGAAGAGGATGCCCAAATAGAGGACATTTCTGACGATTTTGGCCTCCTCTCCCTCTTTGGCTCTGATTTCCTTCTCCCCATCTTCTCTTCTCCACCTCTCATCTCCTTCTATTTCCGCATCTAATCCCCTTCTTTCCCCTCCTGTCCTTTCTCCATCCTTCATCGTCAGTCGAGGCTACCTGAGTCAGCAACTCATGGTTCTTGGCCTTGACTCCAAAAAAAAAACACCAATTTTGAAAATTGGAAATCCGAGGTCTCCATTGAGCACCCCTCCTCTTTGGAACCTCTTCCGCTCGGCCAGGGGCCGACGCTTTCCGGCCTAAGCTCCTCTTCTCTTGCCCCTCTAGGAGCATTTCCCTGTACATAGTACATAGCAGTCCTGTAAATAGTGGTCTAGATTCTAGTTAGAGTCAGGTCTAGAGGTTAGTTTAGAGTCTGTTTAAGTCTAGGAGAGTCTAGTTCCTCTCAGCCATGTGTGCGCAAGGAGAAGGGTAGGCAGTTCCTGCCGTTTTGTTATGGCCTTGGCTGAGAGATGTGCTAAGTTAAGTCAGGTGCCAGAATTTCTTGAGGATCCTGCTCTCGTGGAATCAGATTTTGAAGAAGGTGACTCCGTAGATGACGGTTAGGAGTCTATCTGCTAGATTTTATGAGGAGGGTGAGTCAGGAGATCCTGGGTTAGGAGAAGAGGACCTAGTGAGCTCCTATGTGGATGGCACAAAGAGGTTCGACGAGCCAACCATGGCTGCTGACGAGCCTACTAAAGAGGTCAACCTTGGCACTGAAGAATCCCGAGGACAATTTTGATTAGTGCCAACTTGAGTGTTGAAGAAGAAGAAGCTTTGGTAGCCATTCTCAAAGAATTTTCTGACGGATTTGCTTGGTCTTACGAGGACATGCCGGGGCTCGACACCTCTTTGTCGAGCATCGTTTGGTCCTAAAGCCGACGCAAAGGCCGTCAAACAAAAGTTGAGAAGGCTACATCCTAAGCTGGCACTCAAGATCAAAGAGGAGGTTGACAAGTTGCACAAAGCCAAATTCATTAGGGTTGTGCTATATCCACAGTGGGTAGCTAATATCGTCCCCGTAATGAAGAAGGACGGTAAGGTTAGGATCTGTATAGATTTCCGTGACCTTAATCGTGCTTGCCCAAAGGACGATTTCCCTCTCCCACACATAGATGTCCTAGTGGACAATACTGCCGGCTTCGAGCTTTTGTCGTTTATGGATGGTTTCTCTGGGTACAACCAGATTCGCTTGGCGGAGGAAGACCAGGAGAAAACTTCATTTACAACGCCTGGGGGACTTACTGTTATGTCGTCATGCCCTTCGGATTGAAGAATGCGGGAGCAACTATCAAAGGGCAATGATGGCAATTTTTCATGACATGATGCATGTGCACATGGAGGTCTATGTGGATGATGTCTTGGTAAAATCAAAGACTCGACATGGCCATGCTGAGGTCCTCCGGGCAGTTCTCCAAAGGTCTAGAGAGCATAATCTTAAGATGAACCCCAAGAAGTGTGTCTTTGGTGTCTCTTCGGGGAAATTGCTTGGGTTCATAGTCAGCAAGCGGGGAATTGAAATTGATCCTAACAAGGCCAAAGCAATAATCGACATGCCCCTCCTAGGAATATCAGAGAAGTAGAGGGCTAATTGGCAGACTCCAGTTCATTCGGAGATTTATCTCCCAGCATTCAATCCGCTGTAAGCCTTCTACGAGATGCTTAGAGGAGAGGCGAAGTTCAATTGGGACGAAAAATGTCAGAAGGCCTTTGATGAATTGAAGAGCTATCTTTTAAATCCCCCTGTTCTCGCTCCTCCGTCCCGGGTCGGCCTTTACTGCTCTATGTGTCAACCACGGAAGACTCAACTGGAGCGGTTTTGGCCCAATTGACGACGAGAAGAAGGAGAGAGCGGTGTACTATTTATCCAAGTTGTTCAATGAGGCTGAAAAGAAGTACACCGCCATGGAAAGAACGTGCGCGGCCGTCGTCTGGGTTGCCCAGAAGTTGAAGCACTATTTCTTGGCTCATGAAGTGAAAATTCTAGCGCGTATGGACCCATTCGGTACTTGCTTGAGAAGCCCGTCCTGACTGAGCGGTTGATGGATGGCAAAGTTTCCTCAATCAATTTGATATCACCTATGTCAACCAAAAGTCAATCAAGGGGCATGCCATAGCTGAGCATTTGGCCCACCACCCCTTACCTTTATATTCCCCGTTGATGAAAGTTTTCCCGATGAAGAGTTAGGAGCCATTATTGATGGTGAACCTTCATGGGTGCTTTACTTCGATGGGGCGCTCAATTCTAAAGGGTGTGGGATAGGGGCAGTCCTCCTCTCTCCGGAAGGGGTAGTCATTCCGCACGCCTATCAGTTAACCTTCGAGCCACGAACAATGTGGCTGAGTACGAGGCTCTCCTAGTCGGGCTGAAAGATGGCTTTATTGCGGAGTCAAGGAGTTAAGGATTATTGGAGATTCGCAGTTGATACTCGGCAATCTCTCAGCAAGTACCAGACCCGGGACCCCAAGCTGAAACCATACCAAGAGTTGTAGGAAAAGTAGTCGGCAGTTTAGAAAGCTCACCCTAGTTCACACTCTAGGGCCCAAAATATCCTAGCAGATTCACCGCTTCCCTCGCGTCTTCCATTCCCATTCTTTGGGAAAGTCGTCTGAAACCGTCTCTGTTCAGAGGTTAAGAGTCCCTTCCCATGCGATCCGTGGTTCTCTCAGCTCGTGCGTCCTTCTCCATCCCTTCGGGTCCATGCGCTTTCCAAAGAGCCAGAAATCGACCTTGAAGATGGCCATCCCTGGTATTTTGACATCGAGAACTTTCTCAAAGATGGATCTTTCCCTGATTATGCCACCTCTGCCGATAGACGGGCAATTCGTCGCGTCTCGGAGCGTTACAAGATCATAGGTGGCGTTCTGTACAAAAAGTCTCTCAGCGGGGTCTATCTCCGTTGCCTTGATGAAATCGAGTCTCAAGATGTTGTTGAAGCCGCTCACTCTAGTGAATGTGGTGGCCATGTTAATGGTAGAGCAATTGCCCAGAAATTGCTAAGACACTATTATTGGCCCACCATGGAAGAAGACTGTCGCCATTTTGTCCGTCACTGTGCTAAATGCCAATTGCACGGTGACAAAATTCATGCTCCTTCCTCTTCTCTTCACCCTCTCATCGCACCATGGCCTTCGCATGTGGGCATTCGATGTGGTCGGTCCTCTGCGGACAGAACCGGAGAAGTCCGGAAGAAGTCTTCATTCTGACGCCACGGAGTACTTCACGAAGTGGGCTGAAGCAGAAGCATTCATAGAAGTCAAAGCTCAACAGTCGTCAAGTTCATCAAGCGCAACATCCTTGCAAGATTGGCGTGCCTCGGGGCATCGTCACCGACAACGGACCGCAATTCACTTCACAGGAGCTTCGCGACATGTGTGGTAAATGGCATTAACCTTGCATCATTCATCCCCATACTATCCACAAGGTAATGGACAAGCGGAAGCTACTAATAAAACTCTCATTAAAATTATAAAGAAAACATGCAGATCTCATAACAATGCTGACTGGCCAGATCGCTGGTTGAAGCTCTTTGGGCTTATCGCACCTCGGTCCGAACTCCTACGGGGCAACCCCTTATGCCTTGACGTACGGATCGGATGCGATACTCATATGAGATCTTCGTCCCTTCACTTAGAGTTCAATGGATTCCGAACTTGATCCTGATCAACGTCGGGAAGCCTTGTTGGCACAACTTGAACTCTTAGATGAAAGGCGAATGATAGCGGCTGACCATGCACAAGTCTATCGTCAGAGAATTGCACGTTTTTATGCCAAGAGTTCTTGAGAGAAAGTTCGAAGTGGGTGAAATGGTGCTTAAGCGTAAAATCATAAAGGCACCAGGTCCCAGGAGCAAATTGCAAGAAAATTGGGAGGGTCCGTTTGTTGTCAAAGAAGCATACTCAGGGAACGCTTATAGATTAGTGGATGCCGAGGGAGTTGAGCTAACGCACCTTGGAATGCAGTCTACTCAAGAAGTTCTACCCATAGTCAGTCAGTCAGTCCGTCAAGTCGGTCATTCATCACTGTTAAGGTGTGGGTCTTCTTTCTTTACTCTTCCACGTGGCCACTAGTCAGGTAGGGCTTATTCGCACACCACACGATGTTGAGATATTGCCTTTGGCTAGAAAATCACTAGTACACTCGGGCGGTTCATCCGGTCAATGTGTTTCCCCTATTCTTTTCCCACTCGGTCGTGTCTGGAAGCGGAACAAACTACGAGTAGGGGACCACCCACTCTCTTTTAAAAGGACAAGGTACCATAAAACAGGGGCAACTAATAAGAGCAAAGGGCAAGATGTCAAATCAAGCCTCAATGGGGAAAAGAAGAGCCAAAAGGTCAAAAAGGGTAGCAAAAAGTACGTACCCGGAAAAAGGCTGACCAACTCAAGGAGGTAGCAAAAAGTACGTGCCTCCACCCCAGAAATGAAATAAGAAATGAAAAATTCCCCTGAAAACAATGGTGACGAAGTCTGTTTAATATGAGATGTCGGTTTGGAAACAAAAAGTAGTTGAACCAAAACCCTACATGACTTCCTATACATTTCTTCCCATCTCCCCCTTAGGGGAAATTTGATTCAATAAGGTCCTCGTAGTGGGAAATATCAAGAAGGTAGGGGCAATTCCAACATCAAAAATTTCATGCACGTCCGTCCTTACTTTGGCCTTTGTGGGTAAGAAGATCGTGTAAACCCTATACCCAACATGTGATGAATATGTGTCTTAGAGTCCAAAAAAATCCAAAAAATACAAAATGCAAAAACAACAAAAGAGAGTTTTTGATGTATATATCTCATGTTGTACATATTTCTCCAAAATTTCTCCCTTATTTTCAAAAGCAAAAAAATTAGAAAAATAAAAAAAAATCCAAAAAAATTAGTGGTTCCATGTATATATGCTAACATTCTCCTTATTTTCTTATCAAAAAAAAAAAATGCGTGTGCATATTTCCTTCGGTTATTTATTATATCTTTATCTTTGATTAGAAATTAGCCCTTGACCAGATCTCAAGAAAGGTATATCGTAGGCAAGGGGCTAAAAACAGATCTACACTAACCTGTTTCTTTGAGTGTTGTGGAAACAGGATGCAGGAACCAAAGCAAAACATTCAAATGCACAAGTCAAAAAATCCATAATATTCCACTATGATAATCAAGTATGTGTACATATCATGACAGGGGCATACCCCTGGTGGTACAAAAAACTCACTATCTCTCTGCTTCCCCTTTGTAGGCCTCTGCCTACGGGAGCTGCTCACATCCTCCTCCTACTCTCCCGACGCCGGTCTGGGAGAGGAGGTCTAGAAGCCGTGGACGCCTCGGGTCTCTGCACCCTCCTCGCACCACGGAGGGGTTCCCTAGCGACGATGTCGTCAAGGGAGGCGAACGCTGATCCGGTCCTCGCCGGCGTCGCCTGCTGGGCCTGCCGCTGCTGCTGCTCCGGCGCTTCTTCAGCACCCGGTCTTTAGGATCTCGTAATCTGCGGCGATCCGCGCCCGAGCCATCTCGGCCTCCCTCTCTCGCTCTCGGACCTCGAGCAGGTGGACCCTCATGGTGGCCCGGTGGTCCCTCAACTCCTCCATGGCTGTCACCATGGTCCGCCGCTGGGCAAAAAAGCAAAAGAGGATCAGTTTGAACATGTGTAAGAAGAAGAAGAAGGAAGGAAGTGTCTTACCTCGACCTCCAGACTAGAAATCCTCGCCTCTAGCTCCAGTCGCAAACTCTCATCTGTGCCTAGAGAGTAGCCACATCTCCTCCTGCCTAGAGACAGCACGTTAGGACATTCAATATACATTGAAAGAAAGTGCTAGTTTGGGGTCTTACCTGAGTCCCAATCTCTCGAGCCTGCTCCTCAAGTTCCGGACCCTCGCTTCCGCTCGGTCCAGGGCCCTCTGCAAGCGGACCGCCAGGTCCCCTCCGGCCGGCTGGGCGGACGAGCTCGCCCCCGCATCCGGCTCGCCTGCGCTCTCAATAGCTCTCCTCTCTGCATTCACAAAATCTTGGTCAGAAATCAAATCAAATCAATGTCAATTTCAAGATCAATGGTTAATGTTACTTACCAATGTCCTGACCTCGGCTCGGAGCCTCGTCAGCTCCACCTCCTGCTCGGCCAATCACCCCTCCAAAAGGCAGATGGCCTCTGACTCCGGCATCTGCCAAACACACTTCAAGGTTAGAATCAATTCAAATTCAGATCCGACCAAGGCTTAGAGTTAGAAGTTTCACTCACCACTCGTCGATCAAGCCGGAGTCGCCCGGCATACCGTGCCTGGAAGTCCTCCATGTAGGCCGAGCTGTCACGGAGGTCTGTCACTCGTAGCACCTGCTCTCCTCCCTCGCGCCAGTACGCGACGGTGCTGCGTGGTCCGCTCCCCAATCACGGTCCTCGACGAAGAACCGCCGGCGCGAGTGTCCCTCTCTCCGAGGGAGGGCACCTCGATGGCTGGCTGGTGCCAGCCCAGTGTCCGTACCACCAACTCCAAATACAGTACCTCACATGTCCCGAGGCACAGTAAAAGGAGGTGGCGGTCGAAAAGGGGCCGACCCGCCGCCACCGTCGGGTGCGAGGCGTCCGCCTCCCCCGATATGGGGTCCACACCACCTGAGAAGAACAAGAAGACACTGGTCAGTAACATCAAATGCAGCAGTAATTAAATGAATGCAAAAGCTAGTTGAGGTTTCATACCTGATCGTGGGTAGTGGTCAAGTGTGACCCGCACATCCCTGCCCTCCTGTCAGTGACCCTGGGGTCCGGGGCCACCTCCACCTCGTCATGAGAGGCACCATCATCTGGCGCCCCTCTACAAGTGTCCCGCGCCCCATGGGGAAGCGGGTATACCCCAGATCTGCAAGAAGAGAAAGTCAGTCAGTCAAGCAATTTAATCAATTGAAATTCAAATTGAGCTTTAAAGGAAAAAATTGCGTACCTGAAGGAAGGGGGTGAAGCCCCCAGTGCTCTGTGAACGCTGCGAGCTACTGTGTAGAAGTGAGAACAAATGTCCTAGCATCGCAGCTCCCCAATCATACTCCCCGTGTGCGCCAGATCTCGAAGAGAAGCAGCACGAACTTGCAGTTCATCTGTGATGACTGCGTCGCGAACAGCAGGCGTCCAAAGAAGTAGCTGACGAAAATCCGCACCGAGCGCTCCTCGCTCCGGTCTCCTAGGTCGAGTGACCCCGGACTCCAGCGTAGAACTCATCCAGTGACTCCAGGGGTCCTCTCTCCTACCCTCAATCCAACTGCCTCGACAGCGATCCGAGCAGGATGCTCCGGATCGGTCTCCTCCTCCCGGCCACAAACTCTGGCCCCAGCAACTCCGCGATGTCGTCATGATAATCCCTCCTCTCCAGTCTGACTACCGGCTCTCCCTGAACCGGCAGTCCCGTCAGATACGCACATCCTCCAATGTGGGTATCATGTGACCCAAGGCATGATGAATGCCTTGCAGTCCTCCCATCTCTCCCTCAAAGCCTCTAGGTACGGCATATCTAAATGGAAAAGGGCGTACCGATAGGAGATGTCCGAAACCCATCCTCGCTATCTGTGCCTGCTGGGCCTCTGGAAGTGCCCTGTACCACGCCCAGCACAGGTCCCAAGTCACCCTGCTCCTCATTCGGCCCTTACCCTGCAGAAAACACAGAAATATTAACGTCAGCATCGACTGCCGTTGATTGTCAACTGACGGAAAGGGTCTGCCGTTTACTCATAATAGGCGTCAATGGGGTGGCCGTTAGTTCCTATATCGACGTCCAACCCATTGCCGTCAAGATCATCTTGACGGCAAGGGGGGTGGACGCCAGAAGGAACTCGACGGCAACCGATGTTGCCGTCAAGTTCCTGTCTGTCCCGACGGCCCTTCCCTGTTTCCCTTCTTTTCACCAAACGAAATCACATTCACAAGGGTTTTAGGGTACTCACCGGGGTCGTCGAGGTGCCTCCGCCTCCGTCTCGTCTCCTCCCTCGTCTCGTCCCCCTCCGGTAGATCCTCCACCGGACTTTTCCTCTTCCTCCGCCATGGTCATCTCCACCTCGACCTCTTCCTCCTCCGGTTGACGACGGTTCCGGAGAGCACCTCATTTTTCCCTTGTCCTCATTATCTTAAGCAAGGTGATCAGGTTCAGTTTCTTTCTCCCGGCGCTTGGGAAGATGGAATGGCGCCCGGGAGAAGGCGTCGGTTCAAAAAAGGGCGTTTACTGGTTTAACGTCAACCTCAGGATGTTTAACTTATCTAACGTCAACATCAGGCCGCTGACGTACACTTGACGGCCAGGGTCTGGACGCAATGTTCCTTCAATGTCAGACCTCGAAGTCTTGTCGACGGCTAGGTTTGGACGTCTAGTTAAACTAGACGGCTACCGATGTGGACGTCCATTCTTCAGTCTCCTAGTTGACGGCTGGGTTGTGGACGTTAACCAGAGGTTGGCGGCCATCGATGTGGACGCCAACTACTCCGCGCTCAGTCCTCACAGCACAGTCTTTTGAACATCCTTGAGGTCATTTCATCCCCATTCACCACGTCCATTCCACACATCAATCATGCAAGTCAATTGAACACAAATGCAAACCATCTTTATTCATCTAATTGTGTTACACTTATTCAGATCTGAAAAGTACATCACTGCCTACGGGCCATGAAATAGCCACAAGCAACGGGAAGAATGCTATAATTGTATTCCTCATACTTCAAGATCTCTTCCCGTTTCTCCTGAACAGCCAAACCCACCTTCCTGCTCACCGTATGTCTTGCCCAAACCTTCATCGCTTTTCATCAGCCACTCATTTCTTCCGGTGATTATCATGTCAGTGCAACTGGGCGGAGTTGGAATTCCCCGTGGAATCCCAAGCTGATAGTGGCACCGGTGTGGCTGGTACACCACCATCCGATCTGCTCCAATCAGCCATAAACCTCTGTCTTCCCTGGTCCGTGCTTGAACTCGATAGTCTCATAAATAGTGGCCTCACGATGAACTCATCCATGCCCAGATATGCTAAGTGATCTCTCCAAGCATCTCGGCCCTTCAAGTGCACGGTCACACACTTGATCTCATCCTCTGGCTCGTACCACGCCGCTACAATGCACTGAACCGAAGGAAGACTCTGGAGGGAGTAGGTTGTGCATCAGCAAAATCAAACTTTAGATGAGCTTCCATCCATACCTGGAGCAGAAACAAACTCCCGCACGTGCGCCTGCCTAGGCTCATGGTGGTGAGCGAACTGTACAGGTGGGCCAGCACTGCAGGGGCAAGTGACTGCCCGCGCCATAGCAGAGTGAGTATACCAACATGCTCGTACAGGATGAAGTCGCCGCTCGTGGGGGAACAGGAACACCCCGTCCAGGCAAAGAGTCAGTCCTCGCGTCGCCCTCTCTCCGCCAATCTCCGGGCATGCTGGATCAGCCACCAAGCCAGCCGGTCCAGGAAGATCCCATTCTTGTTCGTCATTCGCAGCCCCTTCTTGTCTCGTACGATGTCCGCGAGGATCTCTTCCCACGGGAGGAGAGGAGTCGTGGCATCGTACTCCAGGCACGCTGCCACCCCAGGAACAGTTCTACCTCCTCAGAAGCACGCTCGCCTCGAAGCCCTGGAACACGAACGTGTGCGTGTGCGGGTGCCATCTCTCTACCAGCGCCCCCAGGGCATCGAACCCCCACCACATATCCTTCATGTTCTTGGCCAGGACCACCATGAAGTTCAAATGCACATTCCGACGAAGCTCAGCATGTCCAGTGTAATCGTGTAACCAAGTTCACGAGCCAGGAAAAGGCTCGTACCTGGCCTTGGCGTGGGAATGCCGGGATCTCCTGCATGAGGGCGGGGTTCTGTAAGAGTGCTGTTTGGGGCGTTTTCAGCCCGGAAAGAGCAGAAAACAATCATCAATTACCTCTCCATTAGCTAGACGCATGCTTAGGTGTCCCGGAATTTCACTCAGAACTCCGGGATTCGCGCCTGTGGATTGTCCGGTGATGAGGAGGCCATCTTGATGTTCTTCTCTATCTTTGCTCTCTGGTTCGCAGCAGGAGCAGGGAGGACGGAGGTAGAAGATGGTAGAGTCCCATGGACTCCCATCACCTATATTTGGTCTGATCCGCTGCAGGTAGAGTCCAGATCGGTGGACGTCAGTTCCAGGTTGGCGGCCAATCTGCGGACGTTAACCAGAGTAATGGCGGCCATAGAGGTGGACGTGACTGACCGGAAATGCTTAAATTCTTAATCTTTATATGGCCATTATTTTTTTGCTTCGAGTGTTTGCAGATATCTTAAGCACAAGCTGCGCTTCAATTTCGGAACGCTCATGGGACCTTGAGCGGGAAGGTATGTCTAACATAGGACCCCACCAGAGGCGAATAACTTGGCGACCGTGAACCCTGAGTTCCCTTTACAAAAAACCATGATGGGTTTGCGATCTCTCAGTTATTCGTATGGCCTTTAGAATTTTCCTCTGGTGCTAACTTGCATTTTAGATAGGCAACCCACACCAGCATGCATCTTCACTGCTAACATTCTCTTGCTAACACTAAAAAAAAAATGGTGATTTTCCTCGATTATATGATTGCTCCATGGCTCCCCATCTCAGGTAGCTTACTGGGTCCTCTCTCATGACTGTCCAGGTCGATACGGGTCTTTGTTGCCCCTTCTCTTACTTGTCCCACCGTGCTTTCAACAAATGATCATTCCAGCCTTATTGAGTTCATTTGAGCCTTCGCCAGCCGCGAGCTTAATTCCGGACTTCAGGCTTTCCAGGCATGTGATTCCAGTTAGAATCTTTGATAATCCTTTGAGAGATCAACCAACTCCTTGTCTTCGTGACCTCCTAAATTCGGGGACGACGTCCGATTAGGCCAGCGAGCCCACGGCTCCGGTTATGAGACCTTCCAGATTCAACCGTCATATTACAACTCCTTGACTCAGACACGCCGGAAACTAGTCAAAGTCAACACGGCCATGCAGGGACCCTGCCATTGGGTCGCAGTTGTAGTTATACGGGTAGATCATCCTTTCCTACCCCTATTTGTCTCTCAGACGATTCGTCATTTGTTTCTAGCTGTCTCTTTCGTTTGGTTTGCTAGAATTCCTATCCTCGGAGATGGCCCTTCCATTAAATCTCCGCGTCCTTGTTTATCGAGACACCAACCTTTCAGTCCGCTCTGCTCCCTTGCAAGGGCGGACGTCTCGGAGGGGCATTTGTAGACGCAAGATTTGGCCCGTCTCCGCAAGGCTATTTGGCCCATTAAGCCTCGTTTGACCATGTGTTGACCAGCCTCGGATCCATGTAGACGGCAGCATCGATGGCCGCCGACTACAGGTTGGCGGCAATCCCCTGGACGCTGAACTAAGTTGGCGTCCACATCAGTGGACGTTTGCATGAGGTTGGCGGCCTGATCCCTGGACGTCAATAGGGTTTACCAGGTCTGCGCAACTAACCCGAGATTCCAGCCTACTAGCGCCCTTGTCTCGGCCATGCAACGCATATGGCCGTTCCCAACGGGTATATGGGCCACCTAGGCACCCTCTTGACCAGTAAAAATCCTACATGGCCTCTACCCATTGGTTGGAGCATTTACACAAGGATTGCCACATGTGTAAGTGTGTTTCTCACACTTAGCATCCTAGGCACCCCAACCCCGAGCTCCTCTGCCTATTTAACACCCCTTGAGCCCTCTGAACCAGAGGAGGGAGGCTGGACGTCCTTATGCTGAAGCTTTGAGAGAGGAGAGAGAAAATCTCACCCTACCTTCCACCACTCACCTCTTCACTCTCACATTCGGGACGTCTAGAAGGGTGCATTGGAGCTGGAGGAGCCCTACAAGGAGCCAACAACGCCAAAAAACGAGGATCTACACCCTCTCCTCTCTCTCTTCTCTTACTTGTTTGTAGCTAACTTGCATGTTCCCACACACTTTCCACACATCCTAGGCACGTAGGTCACCCTATACACACTAGAAAGGGGTTTCCCAACCAAAAACGGAGGGAAGAAGAGTGGTCATAGCATTTGGCCACCCTCTTCTCAAGTCCGCAACCGGTACAGGACCTTCCTGTTGGGTCTTTTATTGCGTTTTGAGCATTTATACACTCCCTAGAGTCTAATAGAGTCTTTGTTTTGGCAGAGGAACAACCAGCAGGAGACTACGGAGCTCTTCTCCTTTGGCCGGCGAAGGAGGAGAAGTTGAAGGTCCACATCATCCGCAACGCGAGGCCATTGCACCGACGTGATCACAGCAACTCCTTGGGCACAGGTAAGGCCCTGGCGATCACCAAATCTCCTTTTTGCGCTTGTTTGCTGCATTTTCCTTCAGTCAACTCAGTCAACCGGAGGGTCAACGCGGTCAAACTGGCGGCCCCTACATCGCCAATGAGAGCCGCGGGCTTCGGCGAGCGTCGAGGGATCCGGCGACGGAGCGGAAATGAACCGTCCACACATGTCGTCACGACCTGGTGGCGAAGGTGGTCATCGCTTCTTGTTCAGAAGGCGACGCCCCTGTGGTCGTGTCCTGGTTGCCTGTGTTTCTGGCCGTGGTTTTTGTCATGGTTGGCCGACGGCCCTTCTGGGGGTTTTCGGAAGGGGTGCCGTGCGTGCCTGTGCCTGCTGGGCTTGTCGTGGTTACAAGCCAATTGTGCCCGTATCTGTGGTGGTTGCCCCGCCAGTTCTCTGTTCGCCCAGTACTAGGCACTTGAGGGCTTGTCCGTGAGACATGTTGTTACCGTTACCTGGGACCCTTGGCCCCACACGTCTGTGTCAGAGGGTGTTGCTCCGAGCGGCGAGCATGCTCAAGTCACTAACTTGAAGCAGAAGGGAAAAACGGTGAGGACATCAGTGTGAGTCGTTTATAGAGCTCTCTTAGCTGGTCTGGGTCTCCGAGGTGGTTGAGGTGCTCTTTCGGTGCAGACCAACTAGTCCTTCTCACTGCCTCGCTCTACGTTGGCTCCGGAGCTGCGTAGGGAGGTCAAGCGTGGGGCCGCAGCTCGGCCGGGCTGCGGTGGTTGTGTTGTTCTTTGCTGTGACTCGCTAGCCTCACTCTACCGAGGAGGTTGTAGGCAGGAGTCGGTGGCTGGCAAGCTGGAGGAGTGGACTGTGTGTCCTCCTCTTAGCTGCCCGTGGCGGTGGCATGTGTGCTCTTGCGTGACGGTGTTTCTCATGCTGTTTTCGAGAATGTGTTTCTCGTTGCCCTAGCTTGTACGGGGGTTGTAGCCTAGCCGTGTCTGGTGTTGTGGGCTCGGTTGGTTTGGCCTAGTGGGCCGCGTTTAGTGGCTTCCGTTCTGCGGGTTCTCTCAGGGTGTCGAGTGCTGACATCCGACCGCTGTTTCTGTAACCCGTTCCTTGGTGTCGTCCGTAGTGGCACTGGAGTGTGTAGTTCCCTGACCTTGTGGAGGTCTGGGGTGGTCATGCCTGTGGTGAGACATTCCCTTCTCACATGGTTGCTTGGTGTCTCTCGTGGTGACACCTGGTTGTTCTTTCCCAACCTCATGGAGGTCTGGGATGTTGGTGCTCTCACGTGGTTGCTCCGGTGTTCCGCGAGCTTCTTTGTCTCGACAGGTGAGTGCCAATGGTTGCTTCCGCATTGTGTTGACTCCGTTGGTTCTACGGGAGTCGTGTCTGGCCCGACCCTTGTTGTGGGTCGGGGCGCTGCTCTGTTTCCGCTGCTTTGTAGTACTCTGCAGTAGGTGTTTCTTGCTTTACTGCTTTGTAGAGTAGTTTGCTTCCGCTTTTGTTGGAGTTCCTGCTGCTCTGGCTGGTAAGGGACTGGTTATCCCTACAGAGCCTTGTTCGCGAGGCTCACACCCCTACTCTCTTCAGATAGGGACTCGCTGTCGCAGGAGTTCATTGTCGGATGGTCGTGGTGTAACACCCTCCTCCGACTTCACACAAACACATACGTAACCTTTGATCGGAAGAGGGGTTACACTGACAAACTTTCGTTATGGGTAGATATATCCGTGCAATGCACAAAACTAGCAAACCATTCCACAAAGGTATCTTCGAACACATTATAATTCAGTAAGTAACAAAGTATAAATACTCATTATTTACAAAAGACAAGTTTCTCTCTCTCTAACTTAATACATTATCAACTAAAAGAAACTACTAAAACTACATTATTCTTCTTCTTTCTCTTCATCGTCCGCAGCGGAATTAGGATTCACATGTAGCTGAGATTATACACACCTTCAATCTGAAAGGGTTGGAGGAAACAAAGGCATGAGTCGAAAGGACTCAGTAGGTATAAGTAAACATGGTGTAGAAGCTTCATTTGTAGAACTGAATGAATATTCAAGTAGTGCATACATAGATCAAAACATAATTGCTCATGAATTTCATACTTAACATAAACATATAGCCCAAATTAATTTCATGACGGCTCAAACGAATATCAGAACAAAGTCATATTTGTCTTTCAAAATTCATATCATAACTTGATTTCGGAACAAACTTGACAGGCATCACTGCTCTCAAGAGGTTATATAGACGTAAATACATCCTCGGTGCCTAGGCGATTCCAGCACCTTAGATCTTGTTCATTGCGCAAGAACGGGGTATAATTATTTTATTACCCACCATCGTCGATTCCTGACTTGGATTTACTTAGTACAAACTGTCGCCCTCAGCTGATCACAAGTAGCGGGTGCTACTACAAGTGATCCTAACCCTCTTTTGAAGAGAGCACTGTCTTCAAATCATAAACTTCTTTTCATGAGCATAACGGAAATGGGAAATCCAAAGGTAGTTTTGGTGAGAATTAATACACATATCTTAGTGACAAAGTAGCTCAGAGTTCAAGAGTATAAGAAAGACAATTGGCCGAGACAGGGTTATGACTCAAGTCAATAACTTCAGAAGATTTGAATCATATAAGAATCCAAAAGAAAATGAAGATCCATAATGGTCATCACAAATTATTCACATCTCATGAGGTGTTCAAACATATGAACTCTCAAGTGGTCAAGTTTTATAACCTCAGTTACCGAATACCGAAGAATAGACTCAATCGGAGTACTATTCGTAATTGTCAACTTTAAGAATAACTCAAGGGAGGTTAAGGTACATAATGTGGGTAAACTTTGAGGTAGTATGACAATAAATACCAAGGTAAATGAGAGGTTAACTTCCATGGCTTTTAGGATGAAGTTCTAGCATGGATTCAGACATGAAAGAGTGCAGAAATTCAATTCAGGGTTGTACCTGTCGACAGCCAAGAAGGGCCTGTCAACAGATGGCTGCAGACAGAACATTAGCTTGCTGGACTGTATGTATCTGTCGACAGCAACAAGATGGTTGTCGACAGATGCACACAGTCCCAGTTAACCAGAGTTCTGGCAGGCTAGCCTGTCGATAGCTATAAGCTGCCTGTCGACAGCCGCCTGTTCTTCACTCATAAGGGACTATGAATGCACTCTAAACATGCTAACCATGGAACCTATGAATCAAGACATGATGTATATCAAATAGAAGAGTCTAATTATAGTTCTCACAGTGGTTTCTAAATCGAACAAGCGAGATGAAATGAGAGGTTTGCAATTCAAGCTTGTCTAGCTAAAAACTAGACATATTATATTTTGGAAGTGTGGTCTTGATAGCAATGGATTATTGGGAGATTCTTACAAGATGGATACTAAAACACAAGATATTTAATGTTCCAAATGAAGGCTTGAGGTACAAACATCCGAATGGAAAGAAATCACAATATTCTAGGATATCGAAATTTCTAGCAAAACTCTATAACATAACTGGGATCATGGGTGGAAGAAGAAGCTAGAAACCTACTTAATCTGTAAGAGGAGTGAAGATTCTTCTTTAGTAATCACATAGTTCCAAAGGTAGTTGGGAAAACCAAACCAAAGAATCTGATGTTACAATCTTGTATACGAACTTAACCGAGACTGGTTAGCAGGCTCCAAAAGTAACTCGTATGAGGCTAATTCTTTCAACATGAATAGCGAATAGAAGTTCAAGGAAAGGATAAGAACCTACTTGACTGGAAGAGAACAAAAAGATCTTATTCTTCTTCTTTTGATCGTAGAGATCAACACAACAACAACAGGGCAATTGGAGTTGTCTGGACCCCACTGGGCAAAGCAGTAGCAGCAACCACGACTAGCAACCGCCACAGCTCCCACAACAATAGCTCAGCAGCTCCAATTAGATAAACGACAGTAGTAGCAAGAGGAGGAAAGGTTTGTACGATGGATGAGGAGTGGGTTTTTATAACTCCTCCGGACAACATGCATGCCGGCACGTCGGCTCACAGGTGTTGAGGTAAAAACCTCATTTCACCACCCACAGCCACGTCTCTCATGCATACATCCTCTTGGTTACACGCAGGTAATCTTAATGATAGCCCAACTTATGGATAAGCCTTATCCTAATGTGTTCTGGCATTTCCTAAGCCTTACACGTAAGCATTTGAAATTCCCAGAAAAATCATTGCCGTAAATAGCCCATAAATCAGCGGGCCAAAGATCTTCATGTTTAGGTGTTCTAATGATGTCCATTAAGTTGAAATTTCAAACATAACCTAATGTGATGGTTTTACAATTTTCGTAGTTTTAGTTTAATTTTTTAAAACTTATTTAAACTGGGTGAAAAATCGCCCAAAAAATAGTTGTGTCGACTTAATCTCAAAATCTGTGCGTCAAATTTGAATAATATATTTTTAATATCTCCACAAATTTCTAAGAATTATGATATTCTCAGATTTTATTTTTGTTACAGTTTTTCGGTGTCACCCTGTCGGGGCGTACGACCGAAAGTAGTACCTGGGTATGATAAAGTATCTTAAACATACCCTTAATCCTAAATATCACAATTTAAACCTAATAGGTTTACATAAACAAGATTTCTAAGCAAATCATGGTATTTAAAATTTGAGGGCATTACACGTGGTGGCAGAGTTGTTGCACCGTGCATTTCCAGCAGTGTGAGTTGTGAGCATGAGCGCTTGTAGTGTGAGTTGAGAGTGGCCTTTTTGCAAGTCCTCGGGATATGCCCCTTAAGGACTGCGCCTTCTTTCTGTACCTGTACTTTTATTTGGGACATGTTGTACATATTTCATTTATTAATGTACGAACTTTCTTGTTATAATTATTTGAATTCATTGCTTATCTCACTGGACTAAATTCTAACCCTTCTGGGTCTTCGGATCCATGAGTGGCGGCACGATCTTCGAGGTCCCTGGCGGGGGTCCGAGTGGTCGGGTCGTTACACAATTGCTAAAAATGGAGTGTGATCGCCAAAGGTTAGCATACCTCAAAAAGGAGAAAAGGGTGATCGCACATATGCCTCGGACTGAGTGCGAAACATAGATTCACTCCTTCCTCTTTCACTCAGTTGGCCGATGGAGAGGACTTTATCGGGATTACCCTTGCAAAACAAAGAGAAAAAGAACCAGATTAGAGATTCATGTGTAGCATCAAAATCTCAATGTATACATAAATATAAGGCATGGATAAGAACACATCTTATGCGTATTTTTAAACCCCTATGATGCAGGTAGGAAAAATATGTATATTGTCTGTTGTTGTTGTGTGTGATAACAAGATATGTGTGAATAAGGGAGGGTGTCACTAAGCACAAAAGGAAAGATACTTCATGGAGGGTTCAAAGTGAGGGGATATATGTGTGAAAGTGTGTGTGATGCATGAATGAATCAAATGAAAGGAGAGAGAGGATGTGTGTGAGAGAGAGAGAGAGACGATAGGTAGGAGAGAGATTTAAAAAAAAAGAGAAGAAACAGACAGAATATGAGAGAGACAATGGATGAGTGAGATTAAAAAAATAAAGAAAGGGAGGGGATGTGAGAGAGACGATGAGGAGAGATTAAAAAAGAGAGAGAATATTTTTAAAATAAAAAAGAGAGAGACGAAGACTCTCGATGTGACTTGCATGCATGAAAGAACATAAAAAAAGGGGGAAGGAGAGGGAGAGAAAGGCTTATTGGGCATGTGGCGGCTTCCTCCTTATTGCATGGGCTTGAGGGGGCATGGTGTAGGCTATTTCAGCATGGCCTGGAGCTTTTGATAGGGACATAGGTTGCAGTAGGGATGTCTTGCATGGCGTGGGCTTCTTCCTCCAAGTATGGACGCTGCTAGCATGTGGCAGCATGACTACTTCTTGTGGTTTTCATGGACTTATTCTATGGGGCTTTTTGTTGCTACATGGATGTGGCGTTGCTTCGAAAATTAAGAGGAGAAACTGGCATTGCCTCCCCTCTTAAAACCACTCAACTCTCAAACTCTCTAGAAAGCTGGGTGTAATCACGAGAATCGATCTCCAAATAAAGATAAAGAAAATATGGAAAAAGATCATGATCGCCACCAAAGTAGTTGCAAAAGATGATTATATGAAGAGAAGATGCTAACTATGTTGGAAATAGAGAAAAGAGTGCAGAAGGAACTTGGTTCAAAGAACACGACAAGGAGCTTGTCGCCTTATGATGAACGCGACCAGATGTACGTCGCCTTCTGCAACAGGAAGGGAGATTGCAGTTCTTGCTCTTCCTACTCCTCAATCGACCAAGGAACAAGAGCCTACTACTTATGCTGTCTTTTCTAACTTGCCAAAAACATTAGAACAGAAAGAAAGCCATTAGAAATTCATTTTATGGAATATCAATCCCAAAATATATGAAAAACATGATAATATGGAGGGAACTCACGTAGGGGGTGGTGTTTTAACCCCTTTAGGTGTTTTAAAATAGGTGTGTGGTATATGATCTAATGAGAGACTATGAAAAGAAAGAGATCTAAACGTGCATGTATAAATAAATTTGAAAGAAAAGTATGAAGAACATGAGAGAGAAAGAAGAGAGTGGAAGAAAATGCCCTGGTGGACACTTCCTAGTCGTCTGAAAGCCGAAGTGTCTTCTGGAGATTCGTAGCTCTCTGGGAGAGGAAGAAGTAAATGTCAAGAGTCCTCAAAGTCGTGCCCTATGGACATTTTTATAGGACATTATTCCTAATCAGGATGGGAATGGAATAATGAGCTGGAATCCGAGTTTAGGCAATTGTGGTGGTGCAAGGAGAGTCATAACATGGCAATGAGGTTCTGAGGAAGGTTTATCCAAGTTTGGTAAGATTTGAAGACTTCTAGAGCCTCCAAAAGATGGATTATTCATGAATGACAAGGGTCGAAGTGGGAATATGAAAGCCACGTTGCATATGCATGAAAAGGAAACCTGAACACGACGACGGGCCTTCTGTCGCTACCAGATAACGACGGCTCGATACGTCGCCTTCCTTAGAAGGTAGCTTTGAAGCATTTCCTGGTGCTTTTTCAGAGAATTAAAGGCCAAATGAATAATCGATTGATTCCTGAAGGTAATCGAACTGAGGACATGAATGCGACACGAAGGGCGTTGCTAGTTGCTACAATGTTGTTCAACAATCGATTGATATGAATGGGACATGGATGGCGGCCTCATGAATATGAATGCGACAAGTGTATTGTCGCCTTCATGATCTTTCAACATATGATTTATTCAAAGTATCATTTTTTCTTGCATAAGTATCGGATTGGCACACGATTTGCGGCATTGGATTTCTAACCTAGAGAGCTACAAGATGATGATGAAGACTGATTGATTAGATTAAGAAGAGCCCACCAGAGTGATGAACTAATAGAGAGGTACCATGATCGGATAAAGCCAGCTTGGCAATGATGAGCCAACGTGGGGCGTCAATGATGTGACAAGAAATTTGACTTAGCTTATGGGTCAGAAATGGGTGTCTACACTAGGCATGAAGCATTCTCACAATATTCTCCAAGAGGAGAAAAGCTTCTATTTATAGACAAAGACATGTAGCTCGGAGTTTCAAAAAGTAAGATGGAGTAGGAGATTTGGCTCAAAGTTTGAGATGGAGTATGATAGAAAATTCGCGTTTGAATAAGCTAACACCATTTAAAATGGTGTTGGCCTAATTAATCGTCCTTTTTCAAAGTTAAAATTCAGGAAATACTCCTTGCTAAAATTGAGAAGAAAATTAATGTCAAAATACTTCAACTTCATTTAAAATGACATTGAGGCAATTAGACGTCTCTCATAAGCTTAAAATACATAAGGGAACAATTGCCAAAAAAACACCAATTACTCAGTGACCTACTAGGATTATGACATCAAAATAAGGTAGGTTAATTAGCATTCAGATGGTCTGATGCCAATTATCTCAAGATTGTAGATGGACACAGAAACCAAAATATAGAAGGGGAGAATTAGTGTGCAATTCATAAGGCGTCATTTAGAATGAGGAAATTGGAGTCTAGATGTCGAGACGCTGTAGACACGGAATTTGGCTCCACCGCGAGTAAATTTCATGTTGCGCCATAATGCTACAAATGGCCTTCTTTTTGCCTTGCAAGAGTAGTTTCCTAATATTTTTGGATCTTACCCATTCTTTCTCGGTGCTTCCCCTTCGTTTCAAATGTGGTTCGGTCGCGAATCGACCTACGCGGTCAGGTTGCGGGGGTCCGGGGGGAAGCGCCCTTGGCGGGGGTCTCCGGGGGCAGCGCCCCTAGAAGCTAAATTTGGTTCGCGAAAGGCCCATGGACAACTTCATCAATTCACGTCTGCTTCAGTGGACGCTTTTCAGGAGGACCTTATCCGCGGCCGATGAAGCCGACGTGTTTATCTGGCACATGCTCTAATTGGAATCGCGTCCTTGTCAGCAGACGCGATTCAAAAGATCAAGTTCGACATCCGATTAGCAGACAGCGCATTTATGAGCCGATTGTCTCGGAATCACGCGAGTTGTAATCACGTCGGGCCACGCCGCCGCGTTTCAAGTCGCGGCGGCCTGACCCGACGTGATTCCAAGCGTAGCTGGGGCTACGGTCATGATGCACCCATCACATCAATTTGACCTTATGAATCGCGGCCTGCTGCCCAGACGCGATTTAAATCAAGTTGTGGCGCGCTTGCCCGACGCTATTCTAATCGCGGCCTGCCACCCGGACGCTTTTCAGTCTTAAGTCGCGTCCGCTGAGATGGATGCGATTTGAATCCGTGATGCATATAAATTGGACCCGAGGGTCATTTGTTCAAGGGGGCCCAACGATAGCAGCGAAGCCCTGTCGGATTCTCGCCACGCCGTCTGACCTTCAACTTCCTCCATCCTCCATCGTCCACGTACCCCGGAGTGAGGCACTGACGTCCTCCTCCTCTACATCCTCCGTCGTCCAACCGGCAATGCCACCGCGCTATTCACCATTTGGGGAAGCACCCCCTCCCCTTTCTCTCTTTTACCTTTCAATTTATCTCCTCCGGCCCCCACGTGGCCATCCTTTACGTTTTTTACATGTACATATACATGCATGCATACACACACACACACACACACACACCTATTTCTTAGGGGTTTAAAACCACCATCCGGTGAGTCCTCCCCATTTTACTCATTTCATTTATTCATTCGGGATTCGATACTACACGTCTTATTTGGCTAATCCCATTTATTTTTCTTTGTCTTTTTTTCAGGGTAATCAAACGAGAAAAAATGCCCTCTACCACGGCCGGCCGTGTTCGTAGAGGAACAAAGGACCCACATCATCCCCCGCGCAATCTCCCCGCTCCAAAAAAGTACGCTCGCAATCATTCTTCCATCCCGCACCCCTCGCCGTGCGTCTCCATTCGGTGCCCACGTGCATCTGGCGATCACGATCCTCTTCTCACCTTCCATATCCCTCTTTGTACGTGTCGTCGAACACGTCATCCATCGGCGGTGTCTACAAATTGGCGATCATGGTAGGACCTCTTTTGCACTTTCCCGTTGATTACCCTCCTCCTCCGTGCCCCACATGGCACTTTCTTTGGCACCTTCGCGTGTCCCTCTTTCTTTTGTTTTTTTGTTATACACATACAAATCATGCGGTGTGTTTAGTTTTAGTTTTCCTTGTATATCTTCTGCTCATTTCCTACTTTTTCTTGTCCTCGGGTTGCCACTATAATCGCATCCACTAAAGAGGACGCGATTCAGTTTTGATAACGCGGCCGGTTAGTCGGACGCGTTTCTGTTTTGTGTCGGGCGGCTAAGGCCGACGCGTCACTGCTTTCCTTTTCGCGGTGGCCTAGGCCGACGCAATTACGTTATTGTCACGGCGGCTAGTACCGACGCATTTCTGTCTATGCAGACCATCCACAGGGATCAGACGTGTCGCTGATAGCCTTCTGGGGCTCTCAGTTCCGCATCCGGGTGACTGGACGCGATTCAAACTGCTGACAGAAACATGCCGTTCTGCCATTTCTTTGCTATATAACTGCTGCATACAGGGCATATTGCATTGGTCGGGGGACCTCCTTCCCTCATATCTTAGGCCCCACACACCCTTCCAGTGAAGGCTAGCTCTCTATTGGCATTCCGTCCCTTGGGACCGGCGAATCTTCTCCCGGAACGCCATAAGTCTCCGTACCCCGTAGATTCTCTCACGGCAGACCGAGCTGGTTGTACCACTTCGTTAACCCGAGTTAGATATCCTATTGCGTGGTGAGAGGTGAGCTTAGTTGTTGTCATGTCATAATAAAAGGCTATTTATCGGGAGTGACAGAAAAACAGGCACAACAGGTAATATTTACTTATCCATTCATATCGTCATAACGCGGAAGTTTAATTACATAGATACTCCTCATAACAACTAAGTGAGGAGTAGATCAAAACAAACTTAATTACATATCCTTTTACACTACTAAACAGAAATAGAAACATATTGGCTTGCTCATCATGTCGGTCCACTCAGCACTCAATCCCTTAAGCATCACCCCCATATGTATACCTGAAAATGGTAGGAAATAATGAGCTAACTAGCCTAGTAGAATTCAAATTCCATAGTTCAATTGATAGTTCAAGAATGTATACATGGTAGCCAAGACAAGGATAGAACAGAATATCAAAGAGTCACACCAGATTTCAGAACAGTAAGCTTGATGCTATGATAGTAAAACTCAGATCATGCTCAGATATATAGCTCAAGAATTGATTCACATATCATTTACACAGTACTGGAATTATGATGACCATATTCAGAAAATAGTTGATGCAATGCCAGACATCCAGACATCCTTATCATTCCACGTGGTCCGAAAATGAATTCGGGTGCTCCTCCTAGAACTGGACCAGCCCTATTTGCATAGGCATAAAAATCACAAGGGGTATAAAGACCCAATAATGTCATCATCACATATTCATATCTCATAAAGTGTTCAAGCCTATGAACTCTCAAGTGTTCAGATTTTGTAGATTCAATTACCGAGTACCGAAGAATAGACTCAATCGGAGTGCTATTCGTAATTCACAACTTTGGAAACAATTCAAGGAAAGTTAAGGTACCCAAAGTGGGTGAACTTTGAAGTAATATGACAGTAAATATCAAGGTAATTGAGAGGGTAACTTCATTGGCTTTTAGGATGAAGTTTTAGCATGGATTCAGACATGAAAGAGTGCAGAAATCCGAATTAGCACTACATCTGTCGACAACCAGGAAGGGGCTGTCGACAGAAGACAGCAGACAGAACTCATATTTTCTGGACTATGGGATCTGTCGACAGCAGCAAAGAGATCTGTCGAGAAATCTCCACAGTCCCAGTTATCTGGGTTCTGTATGGTATGCGCCTGTCGACAGTTCTTGGGCTGGCTGTCGACAGGTAGCTACCGAACATCCAAAATTGACTTCAAATCTATCCTAAACACCCTAACTATAAAACTATGAACCAAGACATGTATGATATCAAATAGAAGAGTCTAATTGGATATCTCACAGGGATTTACAAGCTAAACAATCGAGATGAAACAAGAAACTTATAATTCCAAACTTAGCTCGCTAGAAACAAACTCTATGGGGAAATTGAGACATAGTCTTGCTAATAATGGTTAAATGAAAGATTCTTATAGGTTGGACACTAAATCACAAAATATATATGGATCTCAATCAAACTTGGAATACCTACCAATTGAACAGAAGTTCTCATACAGTTCTAAAACATACTAATACTTCTACATGACTCTAACTCATGAACAGGGATCAAAAGTAGAACAATAATTGATTTCTAAATGGAATCAAGTTATTCCTTCCTCAACAAGAGTAACTCTACCATGATTGGAAGGAAAAGCAGAGAATCATCAGTATAGTCTCTCGTTTGCTCATTACGAATTCCTTGTGACATATGAACAAAAACCGAATTGAACCATAGAGAGATGAATCCTACCTTGCTAAGCAAGAAAGCTTCCACTTGATCTTGGTGAAAGAGTTTAACTCAGTGGAAGAAGAACTTCCTCCCAAATTGATGCCTTGCTAGACACGACAGCTACTTCAACAGCAAGTTAACACCAAAGAAGAAGCAGATACAGAAGAAATAGGAGCAGAGATGGAAGTAGTTGCAGGTGCAACGACAACAACTCCCAACAGCACTTCCAGTAGCTCCTCTAACAGCACCTCTAGCAGCAATGAGCAAGAAATGCAAGAACAGGGCAAGAACAAGGTGTGTGGAAAGGGTACGTATGATGGAAGGGAAGTGGCTTTATAAGCCTAATGACTTCCTCATGCAGAGGCACGTCGGCCATGAGGTGTCATGGTAAAACTCTTTTAACCCATGCATTAACACGTAGCCCATGCAGCTTTTACCTTGGTTACACGCATGTAGTGATAATGATGACCCCATCTTATGTGTGGTGGCTCTTCAAGGGCCTTACACGTAAGCCATCAGAAAATCCCAGAAATGGCTTACTGTAATTGTCCCATAAATCAACTGGCCCAATGATCACTATGCAAAACCATCCAAATGGTGTCCATTTGTAATGAAAATTTTAACCATAGACTAATATGATGATTTTGCAAATTATGGTGATTTTATTTTAATTTTTAGAATTTATTTTATAGTAGGTGAAAAATCACCCGAAAAATAGTCGCGTCGACTTAATCTCGAAATCCGTACGTCGAAAAATTTGGATAATTACATATTTGACTTCTCCACATTTTTCTGGAAATTATGATATTCTCAGATTTTATTTCGTTGTCGTTTTTCGGTGTCGCCCTGTGGGAGCCCGCACTTCGATGTACGACACTGAGGGTAACGTATATTACCACAAATTAAGCCTAACTTCTAGTTATCACAATTTAATAACAATCCTAATGTATTTTAACCACATTATTCTCATTTTCTTAACACTTTGAATTTCTAGGGCGTTACAACTCTCCCCTACTAAAGAAATTTGGTCCTCCAAATTTAATAACATACAGATGTAGTTACTAACCTGAAAACAACTCTGGATACTTGTCCTGATGGCATCTTCCAATTCCCATGTTGCTTCTTCTTGTCCTCGCTATTCCATTGAATCTTTAATAAAGGAACTTCCTTTCCGAAGTTGCTTGATTTTTCGATCGATGATCTGTACTAGTCTTTCTTCATATGCCAAATTTCCTTGTACATCCAAATCTGGTATCCAATAATGTGTTCCGGATCATATACATATTTACTTAACATTGATACATGAAAAATATCATGAACATTGGATAATTGTGGTGGGAGTGCCAATTGGTATGTCATTTCACCAACTCTCTTCAGTATTTCAAAAGGTCCAATGTATTTGGACTCAATTTCCCTTGATACCAAATCTTTTGATTCCTCTCCGGGGTGACACTTAAGAAAAAACATGTTCTCCTTGTTGAAATTGTAACTCTCTCCTACGTCGATCGGCATAACTTTTCTGGCGGTCTTGAGTAGCTTTCATCCTGTCTTGTACTAACTTGATAACTTCTGTCGTCTTGGATCATTTCAGTTCCAAGAATATGCGTCTCTTTTAATTCGATCCAACACAATGGTGATCTACATTGTCGTCCATACAAAGCTTCGAAAGGTGCCATTCGAATAGTAGACTGATAACTATTGTTATATGCAAATTCCATAATTGCTAGATGAGTGTTCCAGTCATTTCCGAACTCTAATACACAAGCACGGCACATATCCTCAACAATTTGGTTCACCCATTCGGTCTGTCCATCTGTTTGAGAGTGAAATGTGGTACTAAATTTTAATTTGTTCCCAAAGCATCTTGCAATTCTCTCCAAAAATGTGAAGTAAATCTAGCATCTCGATCAGAAACTATGTTCTTTGGAATTCCATGCAACCGTACAATTTCTTTCATATATATGCTGCCAAATATAACAGACCATCTTGTCTTTATTGCTAAGAAATGAGCTGATTTGGTAAGTCTGTCAATAATTACCCAGATAGCATCAAATCCACTCCGTGTTTTAGGTAATCCCATAATAAAATCCATACCAATGCTATCCCATTTCCATTCTGGTATTCAAGTGGTTTTAATTTTCCTGCAGGTTTCTGGTGTTCTGCCTTAATTTTCTGACAGGTCAAACATTTTGCAATAAATTCCACAATATCTTTTTTCATGTTGTACCACCAGAAATACTTCTTCAAATCCTGATACATTTTGACAGCTCCGGGATGAATAGTGTAGTGAGACCGATGAGCTTCTTCTAAGATCTGTTTCTTGATTTCGGGATTATCCGGTACACACAATCTGTCTCGGAATCGAAGATTTCCATGAGAATCTTCATTAAAATCAGGTTTAGAAGCCAATTTTTCTCTGATTCATACCAATATAGGGTCATTGTCTTGCTGCTCATTAATTTGCTTCAGCAAATCTGACTGCACTACCAAATTGAAACCATTCTTTCTCCTGTTTTTCAACTTTCAAGCTCAATGTGGAAAATTCTTCAACAATTTCCATTCCCTTACTTGCAACCAAAAACATCTTGGCTATAGGATTTCTGCTAAGTGCGTCAGCCACAGTGTTTCCTTTTCCCGGATGATATTCAATCTTGAAATCATAGTCTTTGATATATTCCATCCATCTTCTTTGTCTCATGTTCAGTTCTTTTTGTGAAAACAAATACTTGAGACTCTTATGATCGGAGTACACTATGAATTGGTTATCATATAGGTAGTGTCTCCAAAGCATAAGAGCAAAGACCACAGCGGCCAATTCTAAATCATGTACTGGGTAGTTCTTCTTGTGAGTCTTCAATTGTCTTGAAGCATAGGCAATAACTCTTCCATCTTCCATCAATACACATCCCAATCCAATGTTGGAAGCATCAGTATAAACCTCAAATATTTTTCCTTCTACCGTAAGGCTAGAATTGGTGCAGATGACAGACATTCTTTAACAATTGGAATGCTTCCTCACAATTCTCATTCCAGATAAAAGCAGTTCCTTCTAGTCAACTGTGAAGAGGTGAGGCAATTCTAGAAAATTCTTGACAAATCGCCGGTAGTAAGTGGCCATGCCCAGAAACTTCTTACTTCAGTAAGATTCTCAGGTTGCTTCCATTTCAGTATGGCTCAATCTTTGAAGAGTCTACTGATAGACCTTCTTTAGAATAATGTGTCCTAAGAACATTACTTCTTTCAACCAAAATTCACACTTGCTAAACTTTGCATAACTTATTATTCGTAACAATTGCAAAGTGATCCGTAAATGGGCTTCATTGTGGCGGAACGCCTCGGCCAAGCCCGTTAACCGATAACGTACTTGATCGGAGTCCGCCTCCCGCGAACGGGCCGAAGCCTCGCAAGGGATACCAAACCACAGTCCGTGTAAACATAAAGGAACACACACATTTCATATATATTCACAGCTATACATAGCCAAATTTCCACAAAAACTGAAAAGAGGTACAAGAGCCTGGGGCATACCCCGAGGTAACTAAAGAAAGTAAGCAACTACAAAGCTACACTGCTGGAGAACTACACAGCTGGAACTACTCTGCTGGAGGTACTAACTGCACCGCTACGACGCGGCCCTGAACTGGACGACGGTCGTGAGACGTCCTCCTCGCCCTCACCTATGGGGGTAGGGGTGAGCCTCTCTAGTCACTGGCTCAGTAGGGAACTCCCCAAAACTGAGCAAACCAACACACAAGTACGAATAGTAAACAACACCAACAATTTATATAACAGCTAAGCAGTAAGTAAAGCTGTAAAAGTACTCACCGTCTGCCGACTACGAGAAACAACAGTAATAATAAATGGCAAACCAGTACAGGTGTACAAGCTAAAGTAGAGACAGCCAACACGAGCCACGTGAACTGGTTCGCGACACCAGAAACTGACTCGGACAAACTAACACAGGTCTACCTCTCAGTCTCGCAGCCACGGACGAAAGGTCCAGCTGCCACTCCACGTAAAAAGGTCAAGCAAAGTGGAGACCAACTAAACACCACCACCTGCAGACCACACGGTCACAGGCCCATGCCTGGCACCTCCAGAGACCCTGGCCTGGGCTCGCTAGAGTGAGGCACTGGAAAAGGACTAGCTGGGGTCCAGTACGTCTACTGGCGTCCGTACCCCCAACTACGAGCGCGCTACAAGTGACTAAAAACAAACACAAGTGTCACTGTCCCACTGTCGTCTTTCCATCAGCCAGACGTACAACTCAAACACAAGAGTGAGGGTGTCCAGGTCAGACGACACAGACCTCGACGGTACAACACAAGTACCGGGACAAAGCCCCGAGCTAATAGCCTGGCTCACAAAGAACCTGGGGCACCCAACTGGAGAGGTAACCACGGTAGGCGTCGTACTACTCGCCACGTACACAAAACCACGTGCACGTCACACACAAACCACGTGAAACCTCACGTAAACCACAAGTAACCACGGTCTACCACACGTGAACCCAATGACTCGCGTAAACAATGCGCAGTCACAGAAGTAAGCAATAACTGCATACCTTGTATGCTAAACACGAAACCAAGTGCACTCAGTGCACCTCATGTGTCAACACACATGCATTATCGATAAATACTGCAATCAGTCGTTTCTGCTCATAACCAGTAGGCGGCAACATCGACTGCCGCTTACACTAAGTCAACGGCAAGGGACCTGGCCGTTAACATCATGGCTGAGGAGCTTGGCGAAAAACGATGTTGACGCCAAGTTCTCCGGCCATAAACCCTGCAGAAACCCTAATCCGGCTCTGCGGCCTTTCTAACTGTTCTAACTACAGAAAAACATGCAAATGCAGTTCCTTTAGCATGCCAGAACCCAATACAACCATTACAACATGCTTCGTACATTAAACTACTCAAACCACCCATATCCCCGTATGGTGCAACTTTATCCAAACATGCATTATCATGCTGGTTCAGGTGGTTATGATGTGCTTTAATGTTTCTACGGAGCTAAACGGGTTCGTCCCCTACCTCAGAACACGCTAGAACTTCCCGCAATCTCCCGGTTCACGCCGAGCCCTCCGCGAGCTCCCACGGGAATTGCACCACGCCGCGACGTTTCCTCGCGCAATTCGCGCAACGCCACGCGTTCTACGATCGTCCAACACTCCTCGAACCTGTTAGAAGCTTCGGAGACTTTGGGACGCGAAGCTGGGGCAAGAGGGAAAGAGAGTGAGCTGAGAGAACTGCCCTCGGGTGAGCCTATAACTGCAGAATTCTCAGGTTGGCGTCAACCCCTATGCCGCCAATAGCAACCGCCACCCTTAGCGTCCACATCTACTGTCCAAGTTCAAGCAGTAAACGTCCACTAACCTGGACGCCAACCAGTCAACGGCCACCCCTGGCCGCCAACTCAACTGAACAGCAGCAGGTCCTGTTTCATTTCAGGACCAACCTGCTCTTCACCTGCTCAAGCCACACATTCACATCAACATTCCACACACTAGCTCACATTGGCCTCACAACGGCCTACACAACCAACACACACGATCCGCATGGATCTGAAAGGCACGCGACGTTACATTACTATCATCTAAAAAGAAAATTTCGACCTCGAAATTCATAACACAATTCAAAATTAAACAACTTACACATACAACCTTTACAAGCACTATCATCTAAAAAGAAAATACACAAGCTTACTAAACAGATAGGGATACCCTTTAGCCATTTCCGCGGCCAACTCCCAGGTATCCTCACCACCTAATCTATTTTCCCATCTCACTTTAACTAGCTCAATTTCTTTATTCCTCAGCTTCTTCATCTTTCGATCTGTGATCTGCACCGGATACTCTGGCATAGTCATGTCTGGCCTCAGGTCACCACCTTGATATCTAATTATTTGAGCTGGATCTTCAATACACTTTCTCAACATGGAGACATGGAAAATATCATGCACATCTGCAAAATCAGCTGGCAAATCCAGCCTATAAGCTGCTTCCCAAATTCTTTCAATCACCTGGAAAGGTCCCACATACCTGGGACTCAACTTCCCAGACTTGCCAAATCTCATAATACCTTTACTCGGGGAAACTCTCAGAAAAACAAAATCTCCCACCTCAAACTGATGTGGTCTCCTCCGCACATCTGCATAACTTTTCTGCCTACTTTGAGCTGCCTGCAATTTTTCTTAATAAGCTTTACCACTTCCGTGGTTTGCTGAATCAATTCAGGACCCACCAATTGTCTTTCTCCCACTTCATGCCAGTTCAATGGGGTTCTACATGGCCTTCCATATAAGCTTCATACGGTGCCATCCCAAGACTGGTATGATAGCTATTATTGTAGGCAAACTCTACCATTCCCAAATGATGTTCCCAGCTACCTCCCCAAACTAAACAACAAGCTCGCAACATATCTTCAATCGTCTGGATAGTCCTCTCTGTCTGACCATCTGTTGGGGATGATAAGCGGAGCTATACCTCAATTCAGAACCAATTACTTTCTGCAGACTTCTCCAAAAACCAGAGGTAAATCTTGGATCTCTATCTGACATAATAGTCTTCGGAATACCATGCAGTGGAACAATTCTTTCAACATAAATATTTGCCAATCTGTCCACTGTCCAAGACATACTTACTGCCACTAATCTACATACCTTAGTCAATCTGTCAACAAACACCCATATTCCATTATGCCCGGAACTTGACCTTGGTAAACCTGCCACAAAGTCCATTGCAATATCGTCCCATTTCCATGTGGAATAGGCAACGGTTGCAATAGACCTCCAGGCTTCTGATGCTCTGCTTTAATCTGCTGACAGATAGCACACTTGCTACAAATTCTGCTATTTCTTTCTTCATATGAGGCCACCAAAAATGCCTTAAATCATGGTACATTTTAGTACTACCCGGATGAATAGTGTACCTAGATTTATGAGCCTCTTCCAGAACTCGCTGCTTCACCTCTCTTCTGCAGGAACAAACAACCTGCCTCGAAGCCTGAACACACAATATCATCAAGAGAAACTCCTTCCATTTTTGCAATTTCAGTAGACCTGCATCTGCTCTCTGAGCGTCAATAATTGCCAATACAAAGACGGCTCTACAGCTCTAGCAGCTAGAGAATGCCCGTCGCTGACTGCTGGGCACATACAAAGAGTTCTCTGCTACCTCTTCATACAACTTCCATTCTTTAATCATCATCAAATTTATATATGCCTTTCTGCTCAAGGCATCAGCTACAACATTGGCCTTACCCGGATGGTAAGCCAAACTGAAATCATAATCCTTCAAATATTCAACCCATCTGCGTTGGCGAAGATTCAAATCTTTCTGCGAGAAGATACTTCAAGCTTTTATGATCTGTAAAAATCTCAAATCTCTCGCCATACAGATAATGCCTCCACATTTTAAAGCAAACACAACCGCTGCCAATTCTAAATCATGAGTGGGGTAATTTTCTTCTGCTGGCTTCAATTGCCTGGATGCATAGGCTATCACTTTACCATGCTGCATAAGTACTGCACCAAGACCTCTCCTTGAAGCATCAGTATACAACACAAAACCACCACTCCCTGAGGTAATGTCAATATAGGTGCTGATGTGAGTCTTTTCTTCAATTCCATGAAACTTCTTTGACATTCACGGACCACACAAAGTCACTCCTTTCCTGGTTAATCTAGTCATAGGTGCTGCAATCTTAGAAAATCTTGAATAAAGTGCCTATAATAACCTGCCAACCCCAGAAAACTTCTAATCTCGGTTATTGTCTTAGGCACTCCCCACCTTGACACAGCTTCCACTTTACTCGGGTCCACTGCTATTCCTTTAGCTGAGATAACATGACCCAAAAACTGAATTTCCTTCAACCAGAATTCACACTTACTGAATTTAGCAAACAACCGGTTATCTCTTAACAACTGCAGAGGTAAACCTCAAATAAGCTGCATGCTCCTCTTCAGATGCTGAATAAATTAGAATATCATCAATAAAGACCACAATAAATTGATCTAAATATGGATGAAAAATTCTATTCATCAGATCCATAAAACCTGCAGGAGCATTAGTCAACCCAAAAGGCATTACCACAAACTCATAGTGACCATATCTGGTTCTGAACGCTGTCTTATCTATATCCTTCTCTTTAATTCTCAACTGATGGTACCCGGACCTCAAATCAATCTTAGAAAACACCTTTGCTGATTGCAACTGATCGAATAAATCATCTATCCTCGGCAACGGGTACTTATTCTTGATGGTCATATCATTCAATTTTCTATAATCAATACACATCCGAAAACTTCCATCTTTCTTTTTCACAAATAAAACCGGCGCTCCCCACGGGGAATGACTCGGTCTAATGAAACCTTTTTGCAACAACTCTTCTAATTGCTTTTTCAATTCTTTAAGTTCTGCTGGTGCCATCTGATATGGAGCTTTAGAAATCGGCATGGTACCTGGCAGTAACTCAATAGAAAAGTCTATCTCTCTATGTGGAGCTAAACCAGGCAAATCTTCCGGAAAAAAAACATCAGTAAATTCCCTAACCACGGGAACTGCTTCTACTGGCTGACTGGCCTCTACCAAACTCACCAAGGCTAAATAAGACACACACCCATCATTTATCAACTTTCTAGCTTTAATTGCAGAAATTAGAAACTTGGAGATATAAAAAGGCATACCTTGATATTCAAACACTGCACCATTAGGCTGACAAAATCTGATCCTTTTCTTTCTGCAATCTAACATTGCTCCATACATTTCAAGCAATCCATACCCAGAATGATAATCTGACAACTGCAGGGCATACAACCGACCCGGCATCTGGTTCCCTTCAATCATAACAGGAGCTTCATCTATATAGCTTGAAGTGATCAAGAACTCACCTGAAGGAACCTCCACCACTAACTCACAAGACTTCCTCTAAAGGATGAGCTATACAATCCAGAAATTCTTCGGAAATAGAAGAATGAGAGGCACCCGAATCAAATAAGACTCTTGTTGAATATTCATAAAGAGGTAAAGTACCTTCTATCATATTTGACGCCTCTGCCTAGGCTCGGGTGATAGCCATAACCCGGCCTCTCCCTCGCTGCTGCGGTGCTCCTCTGCCATGACCTGTCTGTGGCTGCTGGAACTGCTGAGGCTGCTGCTGCTGCTGCACACCTCTCATACCCATATTCTCTTGCATAGGACAATTACGAATCAATGTCCCGGCTGATTACAATTATAACATCTATACCCTGGAGGAACCATAGGCTGCCTGGCAGTGCTCTGCTGCGACTCCTCCACCTCAGGCCTACCACGGCTTGCTGGAACTGCGGACGACCTCCCCATCCTCTTCCTTTTCCTTTAAGTGCTTGCTTTAATTTCTGGCCCCATTTACCAAAGCTGATGTAGAAGGTCCCGCTGGTGCTTTACCCTTGCTTGCACCTACTGTCTGCTGCGGTAGCCGAAAATACCATGAACCTGATTCACCTGCCTTGCGAGTACGGATAGACCTCTCCAAGGTAGCTGCCCTCTGAGCTGCCTTTCCACTGTCTTGCACATGAGAGGTACTATCGCATCCTGCAATTTCACTCTCAATCCTCTGATAAGTACTCAACCATCATTTATTATCTGAAACACATATGGCGCATAACGGCTAAGTGCCATAAATCTCATCTGGTACTCTAAGACTGAAGAGTACCTTGCTTGAGAGTTCGGAATTGCTCTCTTTTTACTTGCTGCACTTGGATCGGAAAGAATGTATCATTAAACACATCAAGAAACTCCGGCCAAGTGATAGCTTCTTCCGTCCTGCCTGCAAAAGTGGTTTGCATCTTCAATCGCCACCATTCCAAGGCAAAACCTCTCAACTGATAAGCAGCTAATACCACTCTATCGCTGTCGGACACTCATAGTCGCAAAAACTCTCTCAATTTCATGAACCCAATGCTCAGCTGTATCTGGATTCGGCCCTCCTGAATAAGTAGGCTGCTACAATCTCAGAAATTTCTCCACCTGCATCACTGGTCTTCTGCTATCAATACTGGTGGTGGTGGTGGCACAGGTGCTACAAAAGGCACCTCCACTCTCGGCGGAACTGGAGCAACAGGTATTGCCTCTCCATCCCCAGGTGGCACTGCAACCGGTGGTACTGGCGCCTGCTGATCCATTCTCGCCTGAATATCCGTGAGGCTCTCCCAAATTCTTTTATCATTCGCTGGGTGCTTTCCTCCGGATCATCTCCTCTACCACCCCAATCTCTCCTATCAGCCATTTCAGAAATTTCTATAACACAAAACACCAGACAAAAACCAAAACCACAAATGATCAAAAACCAGGTCCCTACCAGCAGTGTATAATAACCGAAATAAGGCTATGTATCCTTCTAATTCCCTTATATTAACACGGACCTTGCTCTGATACCAATGTGGCGGAACGCCTCGGCCAAGCCCGTTAAACCGATAACGTACTTGATCCGAGTCCGCCTCCCGCGAACGGCGAAGCCTCGCAAGGGATACCAAACCACAGTTCGTGTAAACATAAAGGAACACACCACATTTCATATATTTCACAGTTTTACATAGACAAAATTTCCACAAAAACTGAAAGAGGTACAAGGCCTGGGGCATACCCCGAGGTACAACTAAAGAAAGTAGCAACTACAAAGCTACACTGCTGGAGAACTACACAGCTGGAACTACTCCGCTGGAGGTACTGACCCTGCACCGCTACGACGCGGCCCGAACTGGACGTCGGTCGTGAGACGTCCTCCTCGCCCTCACCTGTGGGGGTAGGGGTGAGCCTCTCTAGTCACTGGCTCAGTAGGGAACTCCCCCAAAACGAGCAAACCAACACACAAGTACGAATAGTAAACAACACCACAATTTATATAACAGCTAAGCAGATAAGTAAAGCTGTAAAAGTACTCACCGTCTGCCGACTACGAGAACAACAGTAATAATTAAACGGCCAAACCAGTAAAGGTGTACAAGCTAAAGTCAGAGACAGCCAACACGAGCCACGTGAACTGGTTCGCGACACCAGAAACTGACTCGGACAAACTAACACAGGTCTAATCTCAGTCTCGCAGCCACGGACGAAAGGTCCAGCTGCCGCTCCACGTAAAAAGGTCAAGCAACTGTGGAGACCAACTAAACAACACCACCTGCAGACCACACGGTCACAGGCCCATGGCTGGCACCTCCAGAGACCCCTGGCCTGGGCTCGCTAGAGTGAGGCCACTGGAAAGGACTAGCTGGGTCCAGTACGTCTACTGGTGTCCTACCCCCAACTACGAGCGCGCTACAACGTGACTAAAAAAAACACAAGTGTCACTGTCCCATGTCGTCTTTCCCTCAGCCGGACGTACAACTCAAACACAAGAGTGAGGGTGTCCAGGTCAGACGACACAGACCTCGACGAGTACAACACAAGTACCGGGACAAAGCCCCGAGCTAACAGCTGGCTCACAAAGAACCTGGGGCACCCAACTGGAGAGGTACCCACGGTAGGCGTCGTACTACTCGCCACGTACACAAAAACCACGTGCACGTCACAACAAACCACGTGAAACCTCACGTAAACCACAATAACCACGGTCCACCCACGTGACCCCAATGACTCGCGTAAACAACGCGCAGTCACAGAAGAAGAGCAATTAAATGCATACCTTGTATGCTAAACACGAAAACCATGTGCACTCAGTGCACCTCATGTGTCAACACACATGCATTATCGATAATACTGAATCAGTCTTTTCTGAATAACAGTAGGCGGCAACATCGACTGCCACTTACACTAAGTCAACGGCAAGGGACTGGCCGTTAACATCCTGGCTGAGGAGCTGGCGACAACGATGTTGACGCCAAGTTTCTTGGCCATAAAACCTGCAGAAACCCTAATCCGGCTCTGCGGCCTTTTAACCGTTCTAACTACAGAAAAAACATGCAAATGTTCCTTTAGCATGCAGAACCCATACAACACCCATTACAACTGCTTCATACATTAAACTATCAACCACCCATATCCCCGTATGGTGTGCAACTTATCCAAACATGCATTATCATGCTGGTCAGGTGGTTATGAGTGTTTTATGTTTCTACGGAGCTAAACGGGTCGTCCCCTACCTCAGAACACGCTAGAACTTCCCGCAATCTCCCAGTTCACGCCGAGCCCTCCGCGAGCTCCCACGGGAATTGCACCACGCCACGACGTTTCCTCGCGCAATTCGGCAACGCCACGCTGTTCTACGATCGTCAACCACTCCGCGAAACTGTTAGAAGCTTCGGAGACTTCGGGACGCGCGAAGCTGGGGCAAGGGAAAGAGAGTGAGCTGAGAGAACTGCCCTCGGGTGAGCCTATAACCTGCAGAATTCTCAGGTTGGCGTCAACCCCTATGCCGCCATAGCAACTGCTACCCTTAGCGTCCACATCTACTGTCGCCAAGTTCAAGCAGTAAACGTCTACTACCTGGACGCCAACCAGTCAACGGCCCCCTGGCCGCCAACTCCAACTGAACAGCAGCAGGTCCTGTTTCATTTCAGGACCAAACCTGCTCTTCACCTGCTCAAGCCACACATTCACATCACACATTCCACACAACTAGCTCACATTGGCCTCACAACGGATCACAACCAACACACACATGATCCGCATGGATCCGAAAGGCACGCGAGTTACATTCATGCTCCTCCATACTTTTGGAATAGAGCAGTTATCATCAATAAATACAACACAAACTGATCTAAATAAGATCTGACACATCATCATCAACGCATAAATGAAACCGCGTGCATGGTCAATCCAAACGCATCACCACAAAGTCAGAATGTCATATCTTGTTCGAAAAGCTGTTGTATAAATCTGATTCTTGAAATTTTAAGCTGATGATATTCAGATCTAAATCAATCTTGGAAAAACACTGAGCTCCAGACAATTGATCAAATAGATCAGCAATTCTCGGAAGTGGGTACTATCTTTATTAGTTAATTGATT
>CM024762.1:129756675-130017356 GCA_014218235.1 Colocasia esculenta | reverse complement strand
GTGAATGTAGGGGATCCAGGACACGAGGAAAATCCATAAAAATGATAGAAACCTCCTAGACACTACATGGACAAGGTGAATGGGTACTTGCCTTTGGAAAAACTCCTAAAGGGATCAAAATGGTTGGAGAAGCTCTCCTTGGGCAGTCCCAAGAAGCCTCCAAGATGGCTCCACTCCGGCTTCTGTGATGCTCCCCTCTGAAATCCAGGGCCGGGGATGTGTAGCCGGATGTGTTGTCTCCCTCCTTGTCGAAGTAGTTCGCCAGGAAGAGCCTTGGATCGCCGGATCAAAGCTCTCAAACCTCAGGTTTCTCACAACTTCTAGGGTTTTGTTTTTCTCTTTACAAGAGCCAAGAGAGCTCTAGGGGTTGCAACAAGGGCTCTCTTAAGAGAGGACCCTCTCAACCCACGCAAGAGGTCGGTTGGAAGGCCAAGGAGCCGTTGGGGGGTGGTTGGGATCTCCCATCAAAGGCATGGCACCCATGCTGCTGCAGACTGGCCTGTCGTGAAGTAGACGTCCATATGCATGGCCGTCTACTTACTACTAGGGTCACCGATATGGACGTTAACAATAAGCGAGCGTCCATTCATGTTGACGTCTATTAACCCTTCGGCCAGAACCCAAAAACCAAGCAAAACCCTAATTTCCCTAAGTTCATGCATGCAATACATAGGGTGAATGCACACACTCACTACATCACGAAATCGACCAATATATACACTAAGTACATAATAATTCATAAGTACACCAAGATAATGTATACATAATACTTACATGATAATGCATATATATATACACAAGCTTAAAATTGCACACAATAAAATAATAAGGACAAAATCGAGGGCTTACAAATACACTCAGTAGGACAAGTCTTCATAAGCAAAGAGCTATTGCAGATGGAACTGACAAATTACGCGATCGCATGAGGATTTAATTGGAAATATTTGAAGAACGACTCTATACGATAATGTACGTTGCAATGTCTCTGTTTGCCCATGGCGCCTGCATGCGTCCGTCGTTCGTCAAGGTCCACAATTTCAAATCAAGACTCTCAACAACATACACACCTGTGGATGTGACATTATGAGCGACGGACATCCATGGACATCTAAGAAGTGGGTAGCAAATGCTGTGAAGGGGAAACTAGTTGATAAACCACCTACAGAGCAAGTGAAATGATGAGTGACATCCGTCGGGAATACGGTATCTGCATCCCTTATCATCAGGTATGCCATGAATTGAATTGTAACACATCATGACGTCTACTGTGTAATCAATAGATCCTTAACTGTAATTCTCTGACCCTAGCATTGTAACAATTGTCATCATATACTGTAAGACTATCATTGTCATAACTATAATCATTTCGACGTAATCATATACTGTAAGTCTCTGCATGCCACTGTAACAATATTGCATGCCACTGTAACAACTGTAATCATATACTGTAAGTCTCTGACCCTTGTATTTGTAACAACTGTAATCATTTGAGCGTATACTGTAACAATTAAGAAGGCTACTGTAAGGTATGAGGACAAGAACTGTAACACTTCTTACAGAACATGTATAATCATTTGAATAGGCATGGTGGGGCAAAGAGGTTGCTGTCGGTTCACTATACGGCGATTTCAGAACAAGCTATCATATGTTGAATGGTACAGCGAACGTGCATTACAGTCAAAACCCGGGATCGATCTGTCTCTAGAAGTGGACCCGGAGACTCAACGTTTCAAACGGTTTCATATGCTTCGAGGCGGTCTGCATATGGGTTCGAAGTTGGTTGTCGACCTATGCTCTTTTTGGACGGAACTCATATCAAACAGCATAGAGTGCAAGGGGTTATACTTGCTGCAAGTGCCTTAAACGGTAACAAGAGCTATTCAGTGTAGCCTACTCCATCGCAGATTCGGAAACATATGACAACTGGGTCTGGTTTCTACAAAATTTGAAAAAGGCATTGCTATCAGATAGAAGGATCGCGTTCCTATCAGACAGAGGGAGAGGTCTGAAGGAAGTGATCCCTGACGTATTCCGAATGATCATCACGGCTACTGTTTCCAGCACATCATGCAGAACTTCAACGACCAATGTGCGGGGAAGTATGCCGCCCCTTTCAAAAAATTACTTAGAAAAATTCTCCAGCGCATTGCCTATGCTGTTACTGAACAAGAGTACCAAGACGCAATGACTGCAATGGAGCTTAATTCTACTGAGGCCAAAGATTGGGTGCTCGAAATGATGTCGAACACTGGTCCCATGCTCTTTTCCAGGGACAAAGGTTCGGCTCTTTAAATACATAAGCGATATGTTCTATTATTCATTCTGCCATTTATGTGCTTACAGTTATAGGGATAATCTATTACAGAACGTGTTAAATAAGGTTACAGTATGTAGTGGACACTTGTACATATATTTGATGTTAACCTAAGTTCCTTCACATGGCCATACAGGTTTGGTGAATTATACTATTGTTTGGCAGAGTCATTCAACAATTGGATACATGACGCGCGAAGTCTACCAATACTACAGATGGTTGACAAAATTAGAGTGCAAATGATGGAAATGGCTGCAAAGAGGAAATTGATGCTGCATTGTGGGATACACCATACTGTCCTAAAGTACAAAAAATCATCGAAAAAAACCTTCAAGAAATGAGAAGCTTAGCAATTCGTCATTCAGATGGAATCAATTTTGAGGTTGTTGAAAGTATGAAGACGTACGCCGTAGACCTCCATCTACAAACATGCTCATGTGGACACTGGCAACTTGTCAAGATTCCTTGCAAGCATGCATGCGCAGCAATTGGCAGTAACAAGGAGGCCGTTACTCAATATGTTTCAGCATTTTACAGCACAGAAGTGTATAGGGCTGCATATGAAAGAAACATTCAACCTATCCAACATTTGACATGCCGGATCCGCCTCAACCATCAGAAGTTCTAATCAAGCCACCGACAACAAAAAGGTTGCCAGGAAGACCGAGAAAGAGGAGAATACATTCAAGAGGAGAAGTAGATCATGCATATATTTGTTCAAGGTGCAAACAAACAGGTCACAACCGAAGAACTTGTAGAGACCCACCCCACAATCTGACGGATTTTAAATCTTGTATATTAGTTACAACAGAACGTCGTCCTAATATTCCAATATTACAGTGTATGTAATACATTATTACAGTGTACGCACTACGCTGTTATAATTTCACTACTACGCTATTACAGTTTCAGTAATACACTTGCACAGTTCGCCGCACTTACAATTACGTTTTGTTGTACAGTGTACGTAATGTAGTGTTACAGTTTAACTCTAATACTCTTACAGTTGACCTGTGTACCGTATGTTACATGAAGACATCTGCGAATAAAGAGGAAGAAGACGAGCAAGAAAGATAGGAGGAAGAAGAGCACTGTCTCCTCACGATTTCTGTTACAGTATATGTATGTAATAAGATGTTGCAGTTGAAGCACTAGACTCTTACATTTTCAGCACTACACTCTTACAGTTCGCGCACTACACTCTTACAGTTCCAGTACTTACATATCTGTTTATTATACGTAATAAAATGTTACAGTTTAAGTTCTAGACTATACAGTTCGAGCACTACAGTGTTACACCTAAAGAAAAGCTCTGTTACAGTTTGAGCACTACACTCTTACAGTTCAAGCACTACAGTCTAACATACAGTTTTACATTATATGTTATAATCTCTTACAGTCGTTCGTCATGTTGATTATAGTATATATGAGGGGATGTTACAGTGTGTTATTGGTAACATGTTGAGTTTCCATGATACAGAGCATACATAAGCACACAGAAGACTGCATCAAACGAAAATGCTTATCATAAACAAGCCATGTTACAATAACTCTCTACCTCTACTCTACCGACCACTCGGTAGAAGCACAGGAGGGAGGAGGCGGAACGGTCAGGGGAGGGATGGGAGGAAGGGGAGGTGCCGGAACGGTCAGGGGAGGAAGGGCAGGTGCCGGAACGGTCAGCGGAGGAAGGGCAGTTGCCGGATCGGTCAGCGGAGGAAGGGGAGGAAGGGATGTGTTCTACCCTAGGGCCGATGTCTGGGAGGATGTTATTGAGGCCCTTGTCGCCGTAATGCCGGGAGGCTTTCTGTAAAGCCATCTTCCAGCCGATGTAAAAATCGTCCCAGTAGTCGGCGCTGAAGTTGGACTGTCGCAACGGGGGAGCCGGGGGCGACGGTGGCACCGGTGAGGCAGGTGCCTGCCATCCCTCTGGGGAGCACGGTTAGATGAAGACATCTGCAAATAAAGATGAAGAAGACGAGCAACAAAGATAGGAAGAAGAAGAGCGAGGGAAGCTTGTGATGAAGGATATGATGACCCTGGGTTCCTTTTATAGTGTGAAGAACGATCGTCCGAAGGCTGTTTGTAAGTGCTGTCAATGGTTGCTGTATCAGTTCTTGGCAGGGTATGTAACAGTAACTTCGCATCGGTCAGAGTTCACGGGCCACCGAAGGCGTCAGCGTCGTTGGGGAAAAGGCGATGGAAAAAAGGAGGGAGGGTAAGACGGGAATGGGAAAAAGAGACGGAGGCCAAGGAGACGGAAATCATGTGTGGAGGGCCGTAAATGGTGACATTTGAAGCAGGGACTGGAATTAAACCTGGAGAAAAGCAGGGACTTTACATCAACGGTATCTGACAGGGACGAGGAAATAAGTACCAGGTTCTGACAAGGACCCCCAATTAATTTTCCCGAAAAAAAATTGCGGCCAACTCATCCCACGTTTGTCGCGATCACAAACAGTGCCGTACGGTGGAGTTGTCATTTCCCAAAGTTTTCCACCTCGAGTTATAGGCCATTTTTCTCTGACATCTACTGACACTGCACGAGAAAAGACGCCATCTCTATCTGCTTTCTACTTCTACATCTTTGAGAAGAACCATCATAATCTTCTCATCTCTTGCAGCGCACAACTCCCCTGCTCCTTCTCGTCTTCCTCTTCTCCTTCTTCTATCTCTTCCCTCTGGCTCAGTCTCTCTTTCTAAAGTCTGTGCGCACAGACACCTGTGCATGCTCGCGCCCACGTAGGCGCCCACGCCTGCATGCACCAGCACCCCGCCGCGCAGCCCGCCCGCTCCCCTTAGCCAGGCCACCACCGCGTCTGACGCGCCCGTCCGCACGCGTCCGCAGCCGGCCACCCGCGCGCCCCCGCCTGCCGCGTCCGCGGCTGCACCGAGCGCCTCCGTAGCCGCCCGCTCCCGCTTGAGTCAGGCCGCCCCCGCTCCGACGCGCTCGTCCGCAGCCGGCCGACCGCGCGCCCCGCCTGCCGCGTCCGCGCCTGCACCCGAGCGCCTCCGTAGCCGCCCGCTCCTGCCTGAGCTAGGCCGCCTCCGCTCCGACACGCTCGTCCGCAGCCGGCCGACGCGCGCGCCCCGCTGCCGCGTGCCCCGCCCGTGGAATAGATCTAAACTACTTTCATGCATCATGGAATATATCTAAACCACGAGAAAATTCAGTTGGCTGTATCTCTCCATTTTTTTTTTAACTCTTCAAGTTATTTGAACTTTTCTGATGGAAGTTTGTGTGTTTGCGTTTGGATTTTTACGTAAGACTTCATTGGTGTTCGTCATGTCCCAGGATACACTTGCAGCTGCACAGCGAGCAGCCGCTTTTGTTCGGGGACTGCAAAATTTCTTACCACCGGAAAGTATGTGTTTTCTTCACTAATTTTTCCCATATTTATTTTAAAATAAAAAATAAAAATGCTAAAATATATCTTCAACGAATTACCTTACATCGGTGAGTAATACTTTCCCAGCAGTTCTTCTTACTCAGCAACTCTTCCTCTGCACTCCTCATAAATCTTTGCGCTACCTGCAAATTGTTAAATAATTAAACTTCAGTAAAATATGTTTAACATTTGTGTTGAATTTTAAAAATAACATATTAACTGAATTGGTTACCACAGATTACCTTAGGGGCAGTGAAATCCCGCGATGTCTTCGTCTTCTTCCTGTCTTCGTCTTCTTCCTGTGCTATGAAATCCGGTATTCTCTGCTCTAGAAATTGGTATTCATCTGTGGTACGTATTGTCTGTGGCATTTTTCTTTTGTTCTGCAATTTGGTAGTGGTTGTATTGGGGGTCTGCCCTTTTGTCTGTGACCGACGATATGGGAGAATTCGTATAGTGCCGACGATTACGTTTTAATTGACGTTATTTAACAGTGTAATTTATGTTAACTTTCCTTTGTTTAACTCTGCAGTTCAAATTTAGAGCGTCATATCTACAGTTACGTTTCTCCATTACATATATTTCTGTTCTGCCGTTTCGATTTGTATGTATATTTTCTACGGGTTGAAAGTGGACAATTAAGGAAATAAAAAGCGGACATGATTCTTCGTTTTCCTTCTGCTGTTATGCTGTATATGTTCTTCTGCTGCATTAGTTCTGGCGTTACAAATTAAGGATATTTAATATGAACCGGACAGAAATAGTGAGAAGCAGGCTTAAGATGGAGAACCGAACCGGACTTAGGTGACCGGACGAAAGTTCAAAGTGTCACTTCTAATATATAGTATAGATTACTAAATTTTATACTCGTGCAATGCACGGAAAATTTTTAAATTTAATTTTTTTAATATATTAATATATCTAAAAAGAAGAACAATATATCTAATAACATCAAAAGATGCATAAAAATATTATATAGTGATAAAATAACAATTGTTAGTAAATAAAAGATACAAAGACCTCTGAATTAACAGTTGTAATATGCATATTAAACATGTTATCTTCAAAATTTTTATTTCGGCATTCAACTGAATTCACATATTGAGCATGTAGAGGTGATGGAGTTTTTACTTTGGAGAGGTGTCCACGAGGGGTGGTTGACGGGATAAAGAAGAAAGAGATATAATTTAGGGTTTAATTAAGGTTGCAGATGATATGAAGAAGGTGAGTTTGTGGGTTGGCAGACGGGATAAAGAAGGTGAGTCATCGTGCTTAAAAGCATTGTTTTGGAGGAGGAGTTCTTACCATGCCTAAAAGTAAGGTCAATTGAAAGAGATAAAAGTTAGTAGGTGATTCCTATGAATTGTAGTAGGAAGAACGAAGTTAGTGTGTGAGTAAAAAGAAAGAAAGTTAATTTTTTTATCGAGTAAAAGAAGAAATCTTTTTGAATTTTAAATGAGTTAAATAGTTGGAGTTTGCTAGGTATCTTTCAAATTAGAGGAAGTATAGGTAAATAAATTTTTGAAAGGAAAGAACTCATTTTAGTGTTGTCACGTGACTGTCCTAAGATTGAGTTTTATTGTAATAGTATAAAAATTATTAAACTTAATGATCAATGATCATGCTATTATTTATTTAACCTATACTATAGATAAACATGATGCAAACATCTCTAAATTAATTATGCAAATTTCTTATATTAAAACTAAACATTCAAAATTTAGAATTAAGTAAAAAAATAAATGAATAATGAATACTGAGTTCAATTCATCAAACCAGAACCGAAACCAACTCAAAAAATATTCGATAAAGCTTCTTACGTCTCTATATGCTATCTAAATATTAAAAATAATCATTTTAATCCTAAATAAAATAAAAATAGTTTATCTTTCTTAAATACTACTTACCTGAAATAATGAAAACAAATAACTAATCAAAACCCATACATTTTTTTTCATCTGGTCTTTTTCCTCGCCAGACCATCCCGATTTCTACAGCTTGTGGTGGGGATAAGACAGGAGAGATCTCACCCTCCTATTTAGGCTTGTTAACCCCAATACCCGCCGCTATGCACGCCATGACATGCATGGTAATTTTGAGATCTTCCGAATTCCCTCATAGATTTTTTTATTTAATTTTCTACATCTATTAATCAATAGAATTTCAGAAAATGATCAACATGGAAGTTATAAAGAATTAAATATCTTTCTAATTGGTCAATTCTCATATGCTTTGAACCTTTCTACACAAAGATATTATTTTTTTATATTTGTTATTGCAACTCGAGATCGATATTGTAAGTCCCTAGAGATCGATTCAGTTGGCAGATAGGGCCTAGCTTCACACTAACAAATAACATTTAAGTGTGAAAATACAAATAAGACTGAAAAATAGCGTTCGTTGTGAATTCACAGCAAGATTGATCCGCCTAAATACATCCACTAGCCATCTCCTAGTTGTAGGATTACTTCCATAGTCACCCATGGGGGGGGGGGGGGGTGTCCATGGACGGATCCAATGAAGAACCAGTGGGGTCATGTGATCTCACTGGATTTTTAAAACTCTATTAATGAGTCTAAATTTTCCATTACATTAACTTGGTTGACAATTTTTTTAAGAGAATGACCCCACTGAAAATTTTCTGAGTCTGTCTATGGAGGTGTCTATTGCCAGCTGGGTTAGTGTGAGAAGAGAAATATTTTTGTGCTCGATGCTTGACGGAGGGGGTGTCTATATGCCGGCATGGGTTAGTGTGAGAAGAGAAATATTTTTGTGCTAGACTATGAGATGTGCCTGACGTTCAACTATAGACACAAACGAAATGAATCTGCTGTCAACATAACAACATGATCCACCCTCTCTTGTATCTACAAGTGCAAGCGGTCGAATACAATATTTCTCATGTGAGAATGTTTGCATAGTGGGAACGGACAGAGAAGGGAAGGTCAACGTGGATAAATCAGTATCCAGCAAGAAGTCCCACACAAACATTACGGTCGGATAGCGCGACACGCATTAATTCTCATCAAAATTTAATTTAAAAAATATTACTTTCTATTTAATTAGGTAAAATGTTACGTACTAACCTCCCACATGACATGGTTGGTGAAGGGTCGGATGATGCTGATAGGGATATAATGACATTTGTCATTAGCATGCCAACATTTTCTCAATGACAAGTCAATATTGACCAATAGCATGCCTGCCTGACTACCAAACCTGTATGTGTCATGTCAATTGTAGGCCATGGCGTTTATCTTTGATATATAGACTAATATTTGTTTATGGTACGGTAAGATTTGTCAATGATAAAATAATATTTATTAATAATAAGTTAATATTTTTCAACAATAAACAAGTACTATGTGGTGTGGGAGCGGTGAATGACAAGCCATGGGTGGTTGCAAGCGTTGATGGTTAGTGCTAATCCATAAGGTACCCGCCTTGCCTGGCAAGACATGATTTAAACCATTTTTTTTGTTTTTGCCTTCGTAAAGGTAATATTTGCTACCCATCTAAGATTAGAAAGAGAATAAAATGGAATGAACAACTTCATCTTCTTTATTATTGGTCTATCTCACATCGTATAAATAGTGATGTGATATGATAAAAATTATAAGAGAAATATTTGTTGCACTTGATTTTTCACAAATTTTTTATTAAATGAACACAACTAAACCACCAATGTAATGACCAATAGAAACATGTGAAAATATAATTATAACACTTTCACAAGTACAGTAAATTAATATCGATTGAATTATAATTATTGTTTCTAACATCGACCGTCAATTATGGCTATGAATCAATAACTAATGATCGTTGTCATTATCATTATTTGCAATTTTCTATATAAAATATGATTCAAACAAAAATGAAGGCGGCCAATCCATTTTGAACTCCTCCTCGGCCCAGGCCTGAAGGCAAAATGTTGGATTTGTTGGTTTAGAAAGTTTTTCTACCCCACGTACTTATGAAATTTAGAGAAAGTTGTTTCAACTATCGCATTTTATTGGTGAATTGAACTTCACATGTCAATAAAACAGAAGATCTATATAATGGAACGGAATAAAATTTTCTAAATAAAAAATAATTTCTCTTGTTAATTAGCTTAAGAATAACGATTAGTGTTCAACACCTCAGATATTAATGTCTGGTTGGAACGTTCTGACATGTCATCCGGACATGCCATACGAGCGCCACCGTGGCAATAGGGCGGCGGGCGACTGACGATGGTAGACCGGCCACTATGTATCTATTTGTCATTATTAAATAGCTATTTGTTATTTTTAAGTAATTATTTGTCATTAATAGATAATTATTTTTGTCACCATTTAATAATTATTTGTCACCGATAAGTAGTTATTTGTCATCGGTAGATAGCTATTGTCACCATTTGATAGTTATTTGTCACCGGTAGATAGCTATTGTCACTATTTGATAGTTATTTGTCACCGGTAGATATCTTTTTGTTATGGATAAATAGTTATTTATCACCGGTAGATATCTATTTGTCACGGATAAATAACTCTTGTCACTAGTAGAATGCTATTTGTTATCAATTTATACTAATATAATATTTCTCCGTCTTGGTGCTGCCACACCAGGATGAATTTTTTCCCGCCATATTTGTAAATATAAAAATTTGCTAATGTAATTTCTCTCCTCTCTTTCTTTCCCATTAAAATCTTCTATTAAATATCTCACATTTCTAAAAACTCACATTATTACTCAAAACTTTTTCTATTTTACTCTCTTCGTCAAAACATATTCTCTTTATTTCTAAAAAAAAATAAAAATGCATTACATGTTTTTGAATAAATGCTTTTATTAAAATTATTATATTAATAATAAATATTATTAATCTCTTGTATATGACTTATAAATTTTATTTATTCAAATCTAATAATTTTTTCGCACAAATATAGAACTAGTAGATAGTTATTTTTCACCACTAAATACGTATTATCACATATAAATAGTTATCTGTACCGCTACCGACCATCGATGTCCGCCGCCCTATCACCACAGTGGCGATCAATGACATTCCAACAAAAAACACTATTATTCCTCTTACTTTAAAGGCTGCAATCTATCTGGTTCGAGAATCTCCATTCCACGTGGCATGATCTTTCGCTGGCCGTCTATGAAGTTGGAATCTACACGGGATGTGGAGGATCCGATCTGGTCGACACGCTCGTCCGCCTCTGTCTTGAAAGCAGCGCCAAATTTCCGCGTGCCCGAACACACCAAACGCACACGACAGACGCGCGGGAGGATCAACCCCGTATGGGCTCCTCTATAAATAAGGGGCCGTCTAAATCGGCGGCGCACATCGGAGTCGCTTGTGAGGAATGGAGGGAGCTGTTGCCACTGCGACCGCGGCGGCGAGGGCTAGGGCGCCGATCCCGCTGCCCGCTCCCCGGAGCCGGCGCTGCTTCGTCGGCTGGGGATCCCGGTTGCCGATGGGGGACGCCTTGAAGCCTTCTCGGAAGCCCAGAGGCTCTGGCTTCGTTAGAGCCCAGCAGGTGCGCAGATGCCTCCTCGGCCTCACTTCTTGTCCGGTCTCTCTCTTTCTGTGCATGCTGCATCTACTGTCGTAGCTGCTTGTGCGTCTGTTGACGTGGTCGGCGACTGACACAAGTAATCCCAACAATGTTCATGGATGGGTGTTGTGGACCAAGCGATGTCCCTGAGCGGGACTTGTTTTGTGGGTTCTACAGAGAACGTTCGCATTGTCCGTTTGATAAACCATGATTAGCCTGGGATTAATCCTATGGATAATGTGAATCTGCAAGGGATCGCGGATAATTTCGTAAAGGCAAATTCCATTATCCCTCATCGGAATATTAGTCTTTTTGCATGCATAAAATGGGTGGCAAGCTACGTTGTCACATTCAATTGGTAGTATTTGGCAATGACGGTATCAGTAAATGGAATAGTTGCTAGGAGGTTTGTCGTGGAAATTTCTGTTGGATGGGGGCAAATAATAACAAATTGCCCCATCCAGCCGGTAAATCTTACACCATCATCCTGATAGAATCTTACAGTTGTAGGTTCCCATTTGGCACTGAGGTATTAATTTCCTCCTTTGCACTTGTCCGAATGCAAGTAAAATTTTAGAGGTCATCATATATCAGCTTGTCGACTCATTTTAGTAGAGTCTGAGAAATTGTCCAAATGAGAGGGAGTGATCAGCTGATGTTAAATGTATCATTAAAAACTATTAGAATTTGAAAAAGGAAAATCCAAAATTTTCAGGAAAAAAAGCTTAATCATAGGTGAGGAAATAAAACATGTTAAAATCTGCAAACATTGGCTTCTGCTGTTGTGAGTTACACAGCATAAATGACTAAGTAGGAGTTGCATAGCAGAATTGAAGAGTGATAAAGAACTAAAGAAGAGTTGAAATTGTTTGGCAATGAGAAATAGTCACTTACAATATACCTATGTTGATAGTGTGAATGATCTCATATGATTGTGTGGGTGGGTGGGTGGGTGGGTGGGGGGTGTTGTTCTCGGGTCTCTAGACTCTATGTTTTTGCTGTTTAGTGTGGGTTCATATCCACACGTATATCTGTGTCCAATTACAGTATAGAAGTGCACATTGGTTGTGGCCACGTTCTTATCTCATGTCTTCAACTCTCTACAAGGAGGTCATCTGGTTTTTCCTCATGTAATTCCCTTGACCAACCATTTCTGTCTTATTCCATGATGCCAGATTACAGGATGAATGTGAATCTACGATGAAGGGTTTGAAAAACTGGTCAGTCAAGACCAGGAACCGTGCATTTTTTTTTAAAATGTGGATAGTTTCACAAAATATATTGATAAAAGGGAAGAATGTACAAGTGTAGAGGTATTGCCCCCAAGACCCTCTATACAAAAGGTAACCCTCCCCAAGTGGTGACAAAAACCACCTCACCTCCCCAAACACAAAAAAAGCGGGGAGTTAAGTCCGCCAATTACACCCAAATGTTTAGCCCAAAAAGAGACTCTATCTCTAATAAAACCAAAGAGACTATCCTCTAAATGTGCTTCTCTTATGAAAAGTCTGCTATTCCAGTCATTCCATTTCTATAGGGCCCGGAGAACAGCATGCAAGATGAGCCACCACACCACCTCATCTCGCTTGAGTGACCACTGCCTGTGCCAGCCAAGAATAAGTTTGTGTATCCCGACAAAAGGGGGAAGAGGTTGCTGGATACACTGACCAACCAAGGACCAGAGTCTCTTTGCAAAGGAACAGGTTGCAAAAAAGGTGGTCCAAGTCCTCCTCTTCATCGCCATAGGGTAGCAAAGGATCGGGATATGAGCTAGAAACCAAGCAAGGTTGTCACACGTCGGCAACCTTATATGGGAAACCCTCCACATGAAGACTTTCACCTTGAGAGGGCTCTTGGGAGTCCAAATGTGTCCAAAAATATCTTGCCGAAGTCCCCCATCAGTGAGGAAAAGGTATGCTGATCTAATTGAGAATTTCCCTCGCCTCTCCCATATTCAGGTCCAAGAGTCCTCCCTTCCGATAGTCGACCTGATGGGAAGAAGGGAAGATAGGAGCTGAGCAAGCTGACAAGTCTCTTCAATAGAAAGATTCTTCCTGAAAGTTGGAGTCCAGGTCCCACCAAACAACTGTGCCTCAAAAGTGAGGGCCACCAAGGCTGAAGGACGAACTAGAAATAGCAAATAAGGCAGGGAAAGACTCCGCCAAAGATAGATCCCTGCACCACCTATCTTGGCAGAACAAACACTTTTGTCCATCTCCCAAGGAGATCCTGACACTTGTTCTGATGAAATCCACACACTGGAGAATGCCCTTCCTACCAGGGAAACTCTATGCTACAGAATGCCATAGACTACCTTCTTCAGTCCGAAGCCTCCACCGCCATTTACACAGAAGGGCCAGATTAAAATACCTGATATTCCTTACTCTAAGGCCACCTGCCTCCCTAGCCTGACACACTCATGCCAACCTCTTACTCTGCTACCATTACCATGCCAAAAGACTCTAACTTGAATAGATTCCAGTCTACGAGAGATGGACTTCAAAATCCTAAAGATGGACAAAAAGTAGATCGGCAAATTGTCCAAGATGGATCTACAAAGGACTAAGTGACCTCTAAAGGAAAGGGTCATTGCCTTCCAACCTGCCAGTCTGTGTTCAAACTTTTGTACAATTCCCTTCCAATCACTATTACCAAAGTGTTCTTAGGGAAAGGGGAAGTCCCAGATAAGAGAAAGGGAATCGATCAACCTGGCACCCAAAAAGATGCTCTCCAACCAGGAACCATGCCATGACAGAGCAGTCACAAGCTTTGAGCTGGGCTGGCCCAAAAGGAATAAAGATTTTAAAATCATGAAGTAGCAAAAATCAGGGCAATTTCATGATGAACCATAGAACCATTTGAAACTGCAAAAACTGGAAACTTTCTAGTGTGACTATGCATTAAATATTATATCAACCTTCTTATTCACTACCCAAGAATTTTAGAGGTCGTAGCTGCCCCTGAGGACACTATTGCAGAAGGGAATCACTTTGTCTGCATTCCAAGTGGAACCCTCAGGAAATGCTTTCCAATGAAAACTGGCCATCAGAGGCTGTCATATGGTTCCCTTTTTCTGATTCAAATGTTTGAATTTTTACTTCGTACCTTTCCATCTCTAATAGATCTGAAAGGAAGATGGCTAGAGATTCTGCTGTACCAAATTTTCTCACAATCCAAAATAAAACTTACCTTATTATCTTTTTCTCACTAAATGGAAAGGATAAAGTAGATGCACTCTGATATGATACTTTCCGAATATTCATTCTGCATGGAGCATGTAATTGTCGTGTAAAGTTGTCCGACTAAATGAGACTTTACCCAATAGAAGCATGATCTAGAGAGTAGAGGCTGTCATATGGTTCCCTTTCTTTGATTCAAAGGTTGGGCAATATGAAAGGAACACATTAACAAAATGTGTGTAGCAGAGATGAGGATGTTGAGATGAATGTGTGTTAAGACTAAGAAAGATAAGATTATGAACGTGTGCTTCCGCGAGGACTCGGGGATAGTTCCAAGATACAAAAATGAAAGAAAACAGACTCATGTGGTTTGAATATGTGCATTGTTGCCCTAACTCGGCGCCGGTGAAAAGATGTGACCAAATCTTATCAGATGCTAGTAAAAGAGCTCGGGAAAAGCCTAAAATTAGATGGTGCGATGTTATTAGGAAGGACCATGGATGGAGAAGTCGGGTCGGGTGGCTGGGTCGGCCCCAGCCGATCCCGACCCGAGTCGTGCCGAGTCGGGCTGAGTCGTGCAGTGGACTTTGCAAACCTAGTCCCGTAGGCGGGTGGGTGTTTCTCCCCCCCACCACGACAGTCGGCCGATTTTGCCATCCATGGGAAGGACAGTAGCTTGGGTTTAAGCATGAATACAACACTTGATAGAAATCTTTGGCGGAAAAAGATTCATGTAGCCGATCCCAAATAATGGGATAAAGCTCTGATGAGGATAATGATATTTCCATCTCTAATAGATCTGAAAGGAAGATGGCTAGAGATTCTGCTGAACCAAAATTTTCTCCGATCCAAAATCAAACTTACCTTATTATCCTTTTCTCACTAAATGGAAAGGATAAAGGACATGCACCCTGATATGATACTTGCTGAATATTCATCCTGTGTATATCTCTTATGGAGCATGTAACTGTCATGTAAAGCTGTCTGACTTAATGAGACTTTACCCAATAGAAGCATGATCCAGAACCTTGCAACAAGGTAAAGAAACAAACTTACATGTGATTTATTGACAGCTATACTACCTTGGAACAAAATAATTTATTATTTGTCCATACCATTTCTTATTTCTGGTTCAGTTTTATTTTCTAAATTCAACAAATCTGAATTACCAAAGGAAAAGGGAAGTCGCCCTACATTTGAATCCCAAAATGTCAGAATCTATAGAAGACTCTACTCTACTTTTACTGAATACAGGACATCCGCTAAATTGTGATTCCATCACATTTCTGTCCATATGAAAATTGATTTCCATTAATAAGGCTAAGACTCTCTTATAATTCTTCATGTAAAATTTACCGATGTTGCTGTTGTCATTGGCTTTTGCAGCCTGAGTACAAAGACAAATATGCTACAGGCTCTCATTTTGACGACTCTCTTGCAAACTCCATTGAAGTTATGCAATGGGAAAGTGGGTACTCGTTTGATGATATAGCAGCAAGTCAGGGTATCAGAATCAGAAGACGACCTCCTCCACACCCCCTTCAGCGTAATAAGGTGTCTTCTGAGTCTTGCTTTGAGAATGAAGAAAATGCTCCAAGGAACATCCTAGAGAAAATAATCTGGACCAAGGGTGTGGAAGTTGAGCAGGTTATTTGAAACTATAAAATGGGTTTCATTTTTATTACATAAACCTTTGGCTGATTTGACAGAATTATTGTGTCCATTCTCTCAGTTAAAACAGAAGGCACCTCTTGCTGAGTTGAAAAGGTACATTGATGATGCTCCTCATGCTAGAGATTTTGTTGGGGCTTTAAGGGCATCTTTTATGAGAACTGGCATGCCTGCATTGATAGCTGAAGTTAAGAAGGCTTCTCCAAGCAGAGGAGTGTTGCAGGAGAACTTTGATCCAGTAAGAATTATTATCCTTCCTTTTTTTAATCTCTTAGTAATTTCTTATGTTGGACATGTGACTTGGCTGCTTTTTCCGCAATTTAAGCCATCTTTGACAATAGGTTATGATGTAATAGAAAGAAGGGAGAGAAGAAGAGATGTGCAGAGCTCTGAGAAGAGCATTGTGCACGAAGGGGCCCAATACAGGACACTGTTAGAAACCCCAACTCCCACCCCAAACTTAGGTGTTAAATTGAGGGAATCCTCTACAAATAAAGAGGGGAGGTGAAGGTGTCACAGATTATTCACTGCGGGACTAAACCTCAAGACCACCCTAGTGTTACGATATAAACCCAAATGGTTATGAATCTTATGATATAAATGGAGCTGTTGAATGGGTGGGGTGGTCCAAAGAGGAGAACCCAGCTCTGACCAGGCCCAAGCTCTAACTGAACTAGGTCTTAAGTTGAGGGAATCCTCTACAGAAAAAGAGGGAAGGTGCACCGCAGATGATTTGATGTGGGAGTAAACCTCAACAGACAGGAATACCCTGTTCCTGGAGGTCAGTCAACTCTTGCCTCTCATTGGGCAATCAATCCATCCTTTGTCTCGGGCAGTAATACATAACTATTTTTACTGGAAAATAGAAAGATGCTTTTCTCTGCACTGAAAATCATGATCTTTTATTTGAATTCAGAATGATTGCTTTCCTTCAGTCTTCCAAGCATTGAGTTATATCCTGTGGCTGCTTCCTGGTTCTTGAACTTGAAGGTGATACTCCTTCAAAACTGTATCAAGAAAAATGGCCAGCTTGATTTTGGCAGAAAGGTCTTGGGAAAGAAAAGAGAAGCCAATTTAATTTTCATCCACTACACTACAAGCAGAGCAGCAGCTTCACTGCCTTTTTCATGGAACCAACCATACAAACAAGACTGGCTTGAACCATATTGGCACCCTGTGGAAATGAAGTAGAATATGTTCATTGTACATAACCTCCCAATATTATCTAAAATAGAAATCCTTCAGATGATGAATAACTGTGAAATTGCTTTGCCGTCTTCGTACCTTCTGTTCTTTCAAAAATGAATGTCTATTTTTGGTTTTTCAGCTAAGTTACCAAGTTGACATATGTTACTCCTCCAATCAATCATTTTTCCTCAGATTAACTGGGTCTTGTAACAGATACATATAGCCAAGGCATATGAGGCAGGTGGGGCGGCATGCATCAGTGTTTTAACTGACGAAAAATTCTTTCAGGTGAATACTTTATATGTGGTTAGAGATTTTTAATTCCCAGAAGTGTCCTTTTGTAAATTCTTGTGTGCATCAGGGAAGCTTTGAATATCTTGAGGCTATACGCAATGGAGGAGTTAAGGTTCGTATTAACATGCATTCTGTTCCCTTTGATGGAGAGCATCATCTTATGTAGCTTCTGATCAATCATGTACATCCAGTGTCCTCTTCTCTGTAAAGAGTTTGTTATCGATGCTTGGCAAATTTACTATGGTCGATGCAAAGGAGCAGATGCAATCCTATTGATTGCTGCAGTCTGACTGATCTTGACATCAAATACATGACTAAGATTTGCAGAACGCTTGGATTAGCGGCACTCATTGAGGTTTGTCAATCCTCATTAGTGAGGTTGGATAGCAATCATTTGTCGGATTTTCAGTTGACATAAAATAAAATATACTTGCTGCTCTTCCTCTTGAGATATTCTGATAAGAGTTTGAAAGCATGTGTGATAAACTGGTTATTAGCACAGCAAGTTATTTATGCTCTTGTTTTTTCTCTAACAAAAATCTATTCCAGTTATATACATTTTAAGGCTTCTAATTTCAGGTGATGTGAAACAAGTCTTCACATATTTGCTTAGACATTAACAAATGATCTTGTATCAAACATCTTCAAGGTTCATGATGAAAGAGAGCTGGACCGGGTGCTAGCAATTGAAGGAGTTCAGCTTGTTGGTATTAACAACCGCAACCTTGGTATGTCACTTTGTCCACGTTGAGAAATACATTTTATATTACATTCTTTTTTAGGTTCTAGGCACGTGAATCAGATTGAAAGAAATTTTTGTTAAATTATTCAAAAATAGGGTCGCCCATTTGATGATGCCTTATAGGCTCTGTATTTACACGGGTAAGAAGGATGGATATGAGGTCAATTCATGTGTGATAAGACTAAGAAAGATAAGATTAGAAATACGCACTTCTGTGAGGACTTGGGGATAGCTCTAATTGATAGGAAAAATGAGAGAAAATAGACTCGTGGTTTGACCAGGTGTACTGTCGCCCTAAGTCGGTGCCGGTTAAAAGATGTGGCCAAATCTTAATGGAGGCCAGTAAAAGAGCTAGGGGAAGGCCTAAAATGAGATGGTGCGATGTTATTAGGAAGGCCTTGGACTTTTTGGTTTAACACGAATATAGCATTGATATAAATTTTTGGCGGAAAAGGATTCATGTAGCCGACCCCAAATAATGGGATAGGGCTTCGATGATGATGATGATATGAGGTCAACTCAATAGTGATTGCATTAATGTTTCTTCCTTCTGGCAAGGTGTTGTGCATTTTTTTTTGGCTTCCTACTGTCGAAGGGGGGAACGGAACAGAAGGGTAAGTAAAACAAGCAAACCCAAGGAGAAGAAAGATATACGCACAGGAGAGAGAGATACCTGGAAGTCCGGCCTCACCCCTCTCCCCCTCAGCCGCTGCCTGCAAGAGACAGGGAGAGAAGGGCGGGTCCCTGCCTGAGGGCCCCTGCCCGCGGCTGTTGCTTGGGTCCGCGCCGCCGCCGCCGCCTCTTCCCGTCGCCGCACCGCGGCCCTGCTCCAGGCCGCTGTGGCCCTGCTCCAGGCCGCCGCAGGCCACCCAGCCGCCGCTGCTGCAGCGGTAGCCCGGCTCCAGACCGCCGCAAACCCCCAGCCGCGTCTACAGCCGCGGCCCTGCTCCCTCGCCGCCGCGGCCCTGCTCCTTCGCCGCCGCAGCCCTGCTCCCGCCGCCGCTACTGTTGCTTCTCGTAGGAAGGAGAGAGGGGAGGGAGATCGCCGAGCCGCCTCTCCTCCCTGCTCTGTTTCGCACAGAGCAAAAACGGGAAGGCCCAACGAAAAGAAGAAAGGGAAAATAGAAAGAAGAAGAGAAAGAGAGGGACTAAAGCACAAATACGCAACTTAAAATTGCGTAAAAACCCCTGGACAAATGCGCAGACCCCCGGGGAGGGTGCGCAAACCTTCCGGCCGGGCGTCTTTTGCCCAGCCACTATAAAAGAAGCCCTGGGGCGCCCCAGGAAAGGAGAGCTTCTTCTGAGCCAGAAAATCCGAGCAAGGCTCGGAAAAAAACTGCAAGGCAGTCTGAAAAAAGGGTCTGCAGGCAACCCTAAAGATCATCGTGCAAGGCACGATTCTTTCTCTCAAGTTCATAAAAAGGTCCATTGGACTTCTTCTCATTGGGCCATTTTCTTATTGGGCCTAATACTCCTTATTGGGCCGGACTTGTACTGTCACACAATTAATCAAGATATTTTGTGGTTATTGGACCAACAATTAACTTGTGTGATTATTGGGCCCATCGGGCTATTTTTAATTATCCAACGACGCGTTATATGAATTATTTCACGTGACGTCACATTTATTTAAAACGTAGCACTACGTAATTTCTTAATCAAAATCAACTAAGTTTCGACTAACATTAACGAAATATTTTCCAAACATTATTCTTTAATTTTCAATAACATAAAATCAACAAACAAGTTATGTTTCACATCAATTTTAATCCACCTTAAGTTAATTCACATTTAAATCAATTAAATAAATGAAAAAAACTTAATTCATGTAATTCGAATTTAAATAAAAATAAAACGAAAATGTTTAAATAAATAAAATTAATAATTCTAAAATACCAAAAAATGGGAAAATACATTTAAAAAATCAATAAAAATGAAATAAATATCAACAAAATTCTAAAAAAAATAGATTGCATGTTTGCAACCATGTTCTCTTTCATGTGTAATTCGTTTCATTCAAATGTGAGTCATATTCTCGTTTCTAAGGGTTTGTCTGATGGTTAATCAAGGGTATTCAGCCTTGTGCTGATATAATTAACAAACCGCAGTTAGTGGGGGAGGTCAAATGAACTAAACAAGACCATGTCCTGTAAATAAATAAATAAAAACCCAATAAACAAATCAAAGATCTAAGATAAATTTAAACTTTTTAAAATGTTAAAAAAATAATTCTCACAAAGATGGCGACTCCACTGGGGACCTCCCTCCCTTCATCTCTCCATCAGACAATACCCTAACAATAAGATGTACTCACATCATATTTTCTGTGCAGGTCTTGCAATGGCGGCTCTTGCGCATACTCCGGGCGTGGTCTTCGGCCACTTGTGGTCCAGGATCACATAAGAAACGGCTACCTCACAACGCCCACCAGGTTTGGAGCTTTTCCCCCTGTGGTGGAATCTCCATACTTCCTGGGCGTAATACCGGCCGTCGTACCTACTGCTACCAAAGCTCAGAAACAAGCAAGAAAAGGAGGCCTCAAGCTCAGGAGGCTGACTTGGTGCAAATGTTCACTACCTATGCCATCAACTTCACCACACACCCAACAACGAAAAAAGCATAGAAAGCACAAGTATGACAAGAAGCCCACGACCCGTGGCATTTCAAGCTCTGGAAAGACTGTCCGCATTGGCGAGCTCCGGATCCGCCTGGACGGCAGTGAGACCATGGTGATACCGGAACGGCATGTGGCTACCATTCCGGTAGGAACAAATTCGCATATGCCTAAAGTGCGCAGGATAAGCCGAGCTTTAAAGTGAAAGAAATAAGAAAGCAATGGGCGAAAGCTGAGGCCCGAAACTTTAAACCTGACAAATTTGGCTTTAGGAAACACAAAGCTAATGTTACAAGAGAAGAAGTGTATAACCCATCTCGGGTTAAACAAATGTGGGTTACCAAAGAAGAAGCTGAGGAGCTCCGAAAAATAAGGGCCCTGGAATCCCTTATAGGGCGAAAGAATGCGGGAGGGGTCATGAAGCAAGACCCAGACATGTGGCAGAATTTCAGAAGAAGGAAGGTCACGAAAGACAAAGGGAGCATCCCAAGAGTCTCGGACTAAAGAGAGCACCCCTCCCAACCGGCTCATCTGCAAAGAGGATATAAAAGGAAGGGGGTATACCAAGAAAGAAGAAGACAGGCAAGCCGGAGACGGGGCAGAATTTCACGCCTGAAGAGCACAAAAGGGATGGAAATATCCCTAGAATATCAGTTTTCCAGCGCCTGGGTCCTGTTGTACGCCTGAGGCAGAAGAAGCGGAGAACGGTGAAGATCACTGAAGAAGGCGTGCGAGTATACACTTGCTACGCTTCCAATATCAACTTGCTGGCATCATGACCAGGTAGAAACTTCAAATACAGAGCAGCATCCCGCGACAGTTGGTCGCAGGAGGGAGCAAGCTCGGGCCTGGCTTGACCGGGTAAATACAGAGGGCGACCTACCAATTCCAAATGAAGGAGGCGCGGGGGTGACCGACATGGCCACAACTTCAAATCACCCGTCAGACCAAGGTCGGCCTAACGAAGGTTATAATATCAGGGTATCTCCATCACTAAATTTGGAAACAGTAATGCTAGAAAACCAAAAGCTCAAGCTATGCTAAGGCCTTATGCAACAGTTGGGCATGGCGCCCCCACAACCATCACTACCACCACAGTCGGTACAGCAGGTGGTGCAACCTCAGCAGCTCCACAAGCAGCCCAGCCGATACCGCCTATAGTGGCGCCCCAGCCTGGGAATGCACAACCAAGTACGCCCCGGGCAGAGTTCACAAATCCAAACTCAAGCCACGAAGAGAATCAGGAGGTGCATGTTGCAGAACAGCGGCATGGGTTGCCACCATTAAATACTACATTTGAAGAACGATGGTTCCCAAAGGGCCATGATCGAGCAAATAATTGAAGCAAAAATGGCTGAGCAGAGCGAGGGTTCCGCCACTTATGATTTGTATAGGGTACCATACCCCGTACATCACCTCTTTAAAAAGCTCCCAGCAGAGCACCCAAAGGGCCCAAAATTCTCAAAATTCAATGGGGAGGGATCACCTCATGAGCATATAGCTCATTATATGAGCATCATGGGAGAATTGGCGACTGAGGAGTCCTACCTCTTGAGGTATTCTCGATGTCCCTGACAGGGCCAGCATTTCAATGGTATGCCCGACTGAAACCCAACTCGATAGTTGGTTGGGAAGACATGCAAAGAAAATTCTTTGAGCGGTTCAGGATGACAGAAAAGAGAGAGTCACCTTGGCAGAACTCATATCTCTAAAGCAAAATAAAAATGAGTCTGCTCTAGACTTCATCAAAAGATGGCGTGACATGAGCATGAAATGTGAGCAACCGCCGACACATGAAGATGCAGTGAAGCTTTGCCAAAGGAGTCTGAAGCCAGAAATCAAGGAAAAGCTCTTAGGAGCTAATATCCGGGGAACACAACAATACAGTGGCAGAGATTGAAATCTTTTTTGCAGCAGAAAATCCAACACAGTGTTTGGAAAAGGCAAACCACCAAAAGACAAAGGCTCGGGGTCGCGAGAAGTGAATGCTGTGGACTTTTCATCGGCGCTCGGCAAAAAGGGGGGCAAGGGTGAGGCATCCGCTCCCCAAACACCAAGAAAAATGAAAAAATGTCAAACTTTCGTTGGGTGAGAGACTCAGTGCTCCCTATTCATTTACAAGGGAGCACACCAGAGAATTGCTTGACATATGCCTTCAGGAGAGTCTAATTACTCTCCCAGAGCCGAAGCGTCCAGAAGAAGCCACAATGGTAGACAAGCCCAATTATTGCGCATATCACCGCATTGGGTCATACTTTGGAAAATTGTTATCTGTTCAAAAATCGGGCAGAAAAGTTGATTCAAGCCGGAATAATTGATATGGCCGAACACCTGGTGAATCCACCCAACCACATCAGCAACCGAAGCTTACATTCACGGCAAATGTGATTCATGCCGTAGTTCAAGCAGAAGAGGCACAAGTTGAGCAGTTGACAAAGCTCCTTGGATTTGCCGCATATCAACAATTGCCGGATGATATGGTAGAAAAAGCCATTCTTGCAACATTCCATGACCAACAGGAAGAAACGGGCTGGATCCAGGTGAATGCCAAGAAGAGGTCAGTCCCTAAAAAGTCTCAAAGAAAGCAACAGCCCAGGAAGCTGTATCCCGGTGGCGCTGCCCCGCCCAATGGGATAGCAAAAGACAAGACTTTGCAAGAATTGATAGTCTTGCGGAAGAGAATCAGAAATCAAAAAAGGAATGAAAAGAGGAAATTGAAGAAAGAATCAACAGCCTGTGAAACCTCTACAGCAAATGGAGTCAATGGCCCCCTCAAAAGGCTCCAAGGGTTGATTGACGAACTTGAAGAATATCAACAGATGGCACCAACTAAAGCAATCCCCTGGAAAAATACATACCATGGGAAGAACTGGAGCGTAAATGCGCTTGAAGAAATGGCTCATCGAGCTGCGAGAGCATATGCAAGAACATGGGGATGCCCTCTCCTCTGTCAGTGAAAATGAAATGTTTTGGGGAACTGACTGCACCGTTGAAGACTTAGTCGAAAAAGTGCAGACATTCTCATGCAATATGACCTATGTGTTTACCTCTCAGCCGGGGGAAAATCCCAAATCAGGGATCGCTGTGTCCCCCTGAAGCCAGAAAGCCATTCAAAACTTACCAAAGAAACAAGCCCCCAGAAGGTCATATACTTCAGAGGGGAAAAACCAGGGCCCGTCCCGTACCTCAAACTAAAGGTGATGAATATATCTTCCCGTCATCGATGAAGAGGAGGAAGATCTTGCTATGAAGAAGATATGCCAATTCCCACAGCAGCATGAATGAAGGACCCTCTCAGGTGTCAACTAAAGGGAGATAGAAGAGTTGGTACCTCTCGTAGAGAAGCTCTCTCTAGAGAAAGAACAAGAAGAGAGGATAGGTGGCGACGTCACGATTCCCCTTCCATCACAAGCACCCAAAAGTTTGGCAAAAGTAATGCCCTCCTTCGAGAAATCCAAGGATAGAGCTAGCCGAAAAGGTTCTCAAGCATTGGGGAGGTTTCCGACCAACCTTAGTATTTGGATGCCTTAGCATTGAGCAAAGAATTGCGTGAGGCGTTCATCGCAGCGTTGCAGGAACCGGAAGTCTATGAGGCCCATGTGGCAGAAATGAAAGAAGAATATATGAAAGCATTAACGCTTCTGTGACCTTCACAGAAGATGATATGTTGCTACCCTCTCCCTGCCACAATAGGCCTCTATACATGAGGGGGAGATAAATGGACGAGAATTAGACCGTATTCTGGTCGATGCTGGTTCCGCAGCGAACATCATCCCGCTAAAAACGTTTCACAATCTGTTCCTTACCCCTTATTTACATAAGGTGGAAGGAGTCAAGATAGCGGGATTCAATCAGAACTCTGAAGAAGCCTTGGGGCGCGTGGATGTGGACCTAGCCCTAGGCGATTTTGTAACAAAGGTTGTATTTATGTGGTTGACACTAATACTTCCTTTAAAGCCCTCTTGGGGCGACCATGGCTACATAAAACTTGGTGGTGCCATCGACTCTTCATCAGTGCCTAAAATACACAAAAGGAGGCGAGCAACATCGGGTCTTTGCCGACCTAGAACCATTTAAAGTGTATGAATGTCACCTGGCTGATGCTAGGCTATACTATGAGGGGGCAGCTGATCCCCCTAAGAAGCAAGATAAAGGCAAACAGATTGCGGGGACCTCCTCGAAGAGCAGCGGCAAAATAAGAGTCAATAAAGAAAGGGTGGCAGCGCTCATGCAAATCCAACAGTCGGGGGATGTAAGTCAAAAACCCCTCCAACTTCAAAGACCTATCGTCAGGTTAGAAGCTAACACTGTCAGCCGGTTGATAGAGGCCGGAATACCGCTGCCACAAGATCATACACAAGGGACGCTGGACATGAAATATATACAGTTGAGCCAATAAAGTTCTTCATAGCTCGCCATAAAGATGGTAGACCGATTGTGTTCTACAAAGGAGAGCCAACACCCAAGCAGCCTCCACAAGATGACTTCGGTCGAAGACATGCCATGTCCGAGTCCCAAGAAATGATTGGAGAACTTGAAGATATGCCACAATACATCAAAGATATGTGCCAAAAACAAAATATCCCCCAGACCCAGAATAGTCTGAGGGGTAAAATGTTTCAAGAACTGTGGTACCCTACAAATGTCAGGGGGCAACCGCCCTTCTCCCACAATGACCGAAGAGGTCTCGGATGGGAGACGCGTGAAGACCCTATGGTGCATTATGCAGTGAACATGGTCAGCATAAACCCTGCCCCCATGAGAATGGGAATTGAAAAGCAAAGGGGGCAGAGCCCCATGGAAGATGAAAATGAAAATGTCCCTTGTCAGGAGCATGAATGGGAAGTGTACATGACTAACACAGACGACGAAGAGGACTTCGTCGATTTAGAGCCTGCGCCCCGAGAATTGGAAGATGGTGGGCAGGCCACTGTGGATGAACTCTTAGAAATAAATCTGGGGGCACCAGACGATCCTCGTCCTGTTCATCAGTGCATTACTGAATAACGAAGAAAGAAGACAGCATATGAACAACTACTCTCAGAGTTCAAAGATTGTTTTGCTTGGTCTTATAAAGAAATGCCGGGTCTGGACCGTCTGTGGCCGAACATGATTGGCTATTTTGCCAGAGGCCAAGCCTGTGAAACAACTCAAAGAAGAATGCATCCAGAGCTGGAAAAGAAAGTTGTAGATGAGGTCAACAAAATTTGGATGTCGATTTCATCGAAGACTGCATGTATCCAATATGGCTGGCCAATATAGTGCCGGTAAAAAAGAAAATGGGCAGGTTCGGGTCTGCATTGACTTCCGGGATCTAAACAAAGCATGCCCGAAAGATGACTTCCCTCTGCCCATAACCGAAACAATGGTGGATGTCACCACAGGACATGAAATACTGTCTTTCATGGATGGAAGCTCGGGGTACAACCAAATTCGGATGGCCGACAAAGACAAAAATCACACGGCCTTCCGATCGCCTAAAGGCATATTCAACTACAAAAGAATGCCCTTTGGCCTGAAAAATGCAGGCGCCACCTACCAAAGGGCCATGACCAAGATATTTGATGAAATGCTCCATAACTTGGTCGAATGCTATGTGGACGACCTGGTCGTCAAGTCGGAAAAGAAAGAAAATCATGTAGAAGACTTGCGCAGGGTCTTCGAAAGGCTCCGCCAATACAAGCTGAAAATGAACCCTATGAAATGTGCCTTCGGCGTGTCAAGTGGAAAATTTCTCGGGTTCATTGTTCGCTACCGGGGTATGAAATAGATCCCGATAAGATCAAGGCCATTAGGGAATTGCCTTCCCCTAAGACGCTCACCGAGCTACGCTCCTCCAAGGTCGTTGGCTTACATCAGAAGATTCATATCCAACTTGTCAGGAAGATGCCAACCTTTCTGTAAATTGACAAAGAAAGGAGCCCATTTATTTGGGATGAAGAATGTCAAAATGCCTTGAACAAAATCAAAGAATATCTCCTCAGCCCGCCCGTGCTGGGGGCACCCATTAAAGGGAAACCTCTAATTCTATACATTGCGGCTATGGATGCTTCACTGGGGGCATTACTTGCTCAAGAAAATGAAGGAGGCAAAGAACAACCCCTCTATTATCTCAGTCGGATGCTAGTCGGACCAGAGCACCGATATGCACCAATGGAAAAGTTATGCTTGGCATTGTTTTGCCGTTAAAAAGTTAAGGCATTATTTGCTGGCGCACAAAGTTCAACTCATCTCTAGATGTGATCCTCTCAAGTTCTTACTCAAACAGCCGGTCCTGTCAGGGAGGCTGGGAAAATGGGCACTATTGCTTATGGAGTTTGATATCTCCTATGTGCCACAAAAAGCAATTAAAGGACAGGGAATGGCAGAGTTCTTGGCCGCCATCCGGTGCAGAGAAAACTCCCCCCTGAATACGGAATTGGCTGACGAGGAGGTGCTCCCCTCTCAAGAAACTTATGAAGCCCAAGAAGCACAATTGAATACTGGCAGCTATACTTTGATGGGGCCGCGCGAGCTTCTCTGAAGGCTGACGGCACATCGACAAATGTGGCAGGGGCAGGAATTGTCTTGGTAACCCGGGAAAAAGGGATATTGCACTATTCATGTGCTCTTATGGAATCCCTCACAAATAATGAAGCAGAATATGAAGCCCCATAGTTGGCCTGGAATCGCCCTAGAAATGGGCATAAGATGCATTGAAGTGTTTGGCGATTCACTGTTGGTCGTCAGACAAATGTTGGGCATTTTTGAAGTCCGAAAAGAAGAATTGAAAGCCTACTTTGAAGCAGCTACAAGACTCAGCGACAGGTTCTATCACTTCAAAATAGAGCATGTTAGAAGAAGTCAAAATTCACAGGCTGATGCATTGGCCAAGCTCGCATCTGCTCTCAAACTCCCTCCTGAAGGTGAACTGGCGATTACCATAAGAAACAGAAGATTGCTTCCAAGCACCCTAAATCGCCATAATGGTCTGACGACCTTGAGGCAAATACATTGGAAGAAAATGAAGGCCAAGAAGAAGATGATTGGCGCGTTCCTATCATCAAAATAAAAATGGTTGGCTACCAGATAAAAGGGGGGAGCGAGTGCAATTATTGCGAAGAGCTGCTTCCTACAAGCTGATAAATGATACATTATACAAGTTTACGCCCGAAAAGGATAAATCCCTACTGTTGAGATGCCTATCTCCGAAAGAAGCTAAGATGATCATGCGGGAGGTACACGCAGGACTGTGCGGAGCCCACCAATCTGGCCAAAAATGAAAATCAATATACAAAGCAAAGGCTTTTACTGGCCAACAATGTTTGCAGACTGCGAGCGATTCGCTCGAGCCTGCCCCCAATGCCAAGCCTATGGGCCCGTGCCAAGAAAACCACCAAGCAAGCTCCATCCAACAACACCAACATGGCCATTTGCTGAATGGGGAATGGACATAGTGGGTCCCCTCCCTACATCATCCAAGGGGTATAAATACATTCTGGCTGCCACAGATTATTTCTCAAGATGGGCTGAGGCTGTACCTCTGAAAGAAACTACCGGAGAGAGAAGCGGTGGCTCGCTTTGTCCGACATCATATCATATACCGGTTCGGTGTTCCGAGTCGGATCATGTCTGACAATGGCACTCCATTCAAAAATCAGACAATAAACAAATTGATAGCAAAATTCCACATCGAATGGAGGACGTCAACGGTCTACTATCCTCAAGCCAACGGTTTAGCCGAAGCCTTCAATAAAACCTTATGCAAGCTCATGGTCAAATTGGTGAATGGTCGAAAGCGCGATTGGGACGAAAAGATGCATGAAGCTCTATGGGCCTATCGCACCATCTACAAAACTCCCACAGGATGTTCACCCTTTTCCCTTGTTTATGGGACTGAAGCAGTCATTCCTGTGGAAATTGAGCTCTCATCCTATAGAGTAGCTCTCCATTATGGTCTACCTACTGATGAGGGGACCGAAATAGAAAGACGGCTTGAGGAGTTGTCAAATTTGGAAGGAAAACGCTTGGCCGCACACCAACGTCTTCGAAACTATCAGGCACGGATGTCCCGCGCTTTTGACAAGCTCGTGAAAGAAAGAGCTTTTAAAAAGGGAGACTTAGTCATGGTCAAACAAAAGGACGTCATGGCCTCTCGACCCAAGAATAAATTCATACCCAATTGGCTCGGTCCATTTGTGGTCGACAAAGTGTCGAAGGTGGCGCCTACACAGTGGCGACAAAAAGGGAATGTTATGTTCCCACCTTTAAATGGCAGACATATGAAATTGTACCATACTCCTGAGTGTGAGTACGTCTACACAATGCAACAGGTGGATCCGGCTTCGGTACACGTTAAAGAGGTAGAAGTGATCTCGCTGCGGGATCTTCCAAATGAGTAAAAAAAAAAAGAAAAAAAAAAAGGGAAAAAGAAAAGAAAGGGGCTTAAAAATGAGGTGCCCCGGCAGACTTGATCTTTATTCTGTTGAGATGGATCAAGGGCAAAAAAGCCTAAAACCCGGCTGAGGTGAAAACCCGAAAGGGCGCTTCAGGCAAAAATGGGAAACCCTGCTGCATGAAAACTGAAAGGGCGTGCAGGCAAAAGAAAAAAGGGGCTAATTGTGGTGAAAACCCAAAAGGGATCACAATTGGTATATCAAAAAAAAAAAAAAAAAAAGAGGGTACTCTCTCGACCTTCTTAGAACGAGATCGAGTCATCCCGCATTCCTTATAAAAGGAAGGACACAAGAGTTGTCAATGACGAAACAACCCCTAAGTTCATTCAAATGAATAATCAAATTCAGGGGCTACAACCGAGACAACGATGATTATGTCTTTCCGCCCTATAAGAGATATGGGAAGTTCGAACTCTGCTCGAAGAAGAGAGAGGGAGGGGGAACCAAACCAAAAAAAAAAAAAAAACAAGAAGAAGATACTTATTCGAAAAAAAAAAAGAGAGAGAAAGTCAAATCCCAAGCTTCTTTGGCTAACAAGCCGTCAAGGCCAGTCAAAGAGCTCAAACCAGACCTGTTGGCTAACAAGCCGTCAAGGCCAGTCAAGGTCGAAAACCATGATTCTGGCTAACAAGCCGTCCAGGCCAGTCAAAGGTCGAAACATGATCTCTTGGCTAACAAGCCGTCAGGCCAGTCAAAGGTCGAAACATGTCTTTTGGCTAACAAGTCGTCAAGACCAGTCAAAAGTCAAATCCCGAGCTTCTTGGCTAACAAGCCGTCAAGGCCAGTCAAAAAGCTCAAAATCCAGACCTCTTGGCTAACAAGCCGTCCAGGCCAGTCAAAGGTCGAAATCCATGTTTTGGCTAACAAGTCGTCAAGACCAGTCAAAAGTCAAATCTCGAGCTTCTTTGGCTAACAAGCCGTCAAGGCCAGTCAAAAAGCTCAAAATCCAGACCTTTGGCTAACAAGCCGTCCAGGCCAGTCAAAGGTCGAAATCCATGTCTTTTGGCTAATAAGTCGTCAAGACCAGTCAAAAGTCAAATCCCGAGCTTCTTTGGCTAACAAGCCGCCAGGCCAGTCAAAAAGCTCAAAATCCAGACCTCTTGGCTAAAAGCCGTCCAGGCCAGTCAAAGGTTGAAATCCATGTCTTTTGGCTAATAAGTCGTCAAGACCAGTCAAAAGTCAAACCGAGCTTCTTTGGCTAACAAGCCGTCAAGGCCAGTCAAAAAGCTCAAAATCAGACCTCTTGGCTAACAAGCCGTCCAGGCCAGTCAAAGGTTGAAATCCATGTCTTTTGGCTAACAAGTCGACAAGACCGGTCAAAAGTCAAATCACGAGCCCTAGAGGAGCCTCAATCCTCTAAGCACATTTACGGCTCTCAGGGAAGCCTTTAATTCCCTACCATTTGAAACCGAAGGAAATCTCTAAATCATGGCTCTTAGGGAAGCCTTAATTCCCTACCGACTACAAAACCAAGCTTCTGGCAATACACATCAAGTGGGCAAACCCAGTTTAAAATCCAAATCCAAATTCTTACGGCTCTCAGGGAAGCCTTTAATTCCACAAAAAAAAATAGAATAAATAGGGGCTAAAAAAGAGGTGCCCCGACGGACTTGGTCTACCACTTCATCGTGATGGATCAAGGGTAAAAAGGTCCTAAACCCAGCTGAGGTGAAAACCCGAAAAGGGCGCCTCAGGCAAAAATGGGTAAACCCCTCAACACGAAAACCTGCAAAGGCGTGTCGGAAAAAGCTAAAGGGGGCCAATTGTGGCGAAAACCCGAAAGGGCGCTAGGATTGGTAATGTGAAAAAAAAAAAAAAAAAAAAATCAAAACCATAAGTCTGAGGGAGCTTTAATTCCCTCACCCAAAGCACGGCACTGGAGAAGCCTCAATTCTCTGATACAAACATGTTGTGGCCCGGAGGAGCCCTAATCCTCTGAATCAAACAACTCATGGCTTTTGGGGGAAGCCTTAAAACCCTGTTATCAACACACACTGTTGGCAAGATGTCAAAAAGTATGATGTATATAGTGAATAAAGGTCTCAATCCCAAGACAGGCCCCTGGGATAGCCCAAGAAGGAGAAAGTAAATAAAGGCCCAGTACATGTACTAATGCAAAAAAAAAAAAAAACAAAAAACAGAGTCTCCCGAGCAAGTCTATGCCTCAGCAGCACTAGCCCTCAAGGAGTCAACCTCGACCTCTAAGGTAGCAATGGCAGTCTGGAGCCTGCTCTGCTCCATCTCCAAAGAAGATAGTCTCGCGGCCACGTCTACAGAACGCCGCATGTTCTCAGCAGCTGATTGGTCCAGGTAATGGGCCAGTATACGCAAAAGGGATGCACGAGCTGATTGTTCCTTCTGCGTAGAGAGAAGAGATGCATGCTCGCCCCGCACCAGGGAAATCTGACTAGCAGCACTTATAGCCTCGCCACGAAGGGTGACCAGTCGGGCCTCCAAAATCTCAAGAGTCTGTGAGGAACGCTCCAACCCTATGCATCCAAAGCACAGAAGTTAAAACCCACTTCAAGTAAAGAACAAAAGGAAACATTTAAGAGATAAGCATAAAAGAGGGACCTGAAACAGCCCAAGATGGGTGTGAAGACACCTCCTCGGTGTCGGAAATACCGCCTATGGCGCTGGAAAGCTGTTGAGTCTCGCCCGACAGGGGCTCAGTATTTTCACCATGGTCGTCAGAATCGCACAAGTCTCCAAAGAGCCAGGTTCATTAGCATCCAATGGCTTCTCACATCTAAAAGAACATGTGTGCAAAAGGCTAAGATCATGACGAAGACTCCTGACAAGCTGGAGATGAAAAGAAATATATACCTAAAAGGTACCCAGAAGGGCTGGCGGCGGCGTTTGCCTCTGTAGTCACCATTGGGAAGTCTAAGGCGGTAAGCTGTGGGGCATCCTGGCTGATCGTGGCTGTGAAATAAAGAAAAAGGGGCTGTTATAAGAAGAACACGCACCAAAGAGTTGCCAGATGTGATGAAATCCAGAAGAATGTTGTGGATACCTAGTTCAGAACGAAGGGACAAAGGCTGATCAGAAGTCTCCGTATCGTGGCAGGTCATAGGAAGACCCGATAGAGGAGCTGCAAAAAAAAAAAAAAAACAACAAACAACATGTGCAAATGTAAATGGAAAAGGGAAAATTGAAAGGAAACCCAAAAGCGGGCAGCAAGCAATGAAAGCCAAAATACCTGTGATATGGGGGGAAGTGGCACCAGTTGTGGCCAACCCAACAGTGTCTATAATGGCTAAAGGTACCTCTTGGTCTATGGAGGGTGGAGGATCTTGCATCATCTCCATCAAGTCGTCAAAAGGGATGCCTGAAAGAAGACAAAACATGGTTACATAAGGTGTTGAATAAGCCAGTGACTGGTGTTAAAAAAAAAAAGGGGAAGAATTGGAAATAATAACTTACTGAAGCATGGATTATCAGGGTCCTCCATCGAGGGATCCCAGTCTGGGTCTAAAATCGGGATGTCGGTCACATCTATCTCATAATCCCAGTCATCTATGTCGTCATCCTGGGAAAGCCCTTTGTGAGCAACTAGGGCTGAGGGTAAAGGCACGTCATTCTGATCATTGGACTGAAGGGAGCCCGGTAGTCGCTCTACAGACTCTGCTAAGATCAAAGAAAGAAAAGGACATGAACATGTACATACGTGGAAAGTAACAAGCAATGAAAACAGAGATCAGTCGCTAGTCACCAGTCTGCACTGTATCAGGTAAGACCCTAGGCGATGAATGATGGAGAGAAAAGGGCAGACCATCTGCATGATGAGCACCGATCAAATGAGGTCAAAAAGACGAGTCCGACATATAGGCAAATTAAAAAAAAAATCAAGGAAAAATACAACTACACTTACCCTCATGCACTGCGCCAACTGAGTCTACGTGCATAGAGATGTGAGGAGAAAAGCTTGCCCCATCTGTGGATGGAACAAGATGAATGAGAAAGGCATTCTCTTAGGAAGAAAAAGCACGAAAGGAAGGGTGTAGTCATTACCTGCGCCACAAGGAGGAGAGCCGACCACCTCAGATGGGGGAGTGGGTGAGCTGATGTTGGGCACCGTACGGGTCTCAGGCCGAGCTACACGGCAAGAAGGGCTCACAGTGCCTAAAGGGAAAAGAAAAAATACAGCAAATGGAAAGTTATCAAAAAGATAGATTGACCACAAATGAATATAAATGTTTAAATCCTCACCTGAAGGCAAAACAGACCCAAGTGGCTGCGGAATTACTGTCTGAGGAGAAAGGCCCAACTCACGGGCGCCCGAAGATACAGCTGACCACACGTCACCCAAAGTGCGAGCTCTCTGAACCAGAAAGGCCTCGCGGCGAGGTCCAAGAGAAGTGAGAACGCTGCTAAGGTATGCTATCCACTCTTTGGCTAAGTCATCGCTAAAAGTGTCTGGAAAGAGTAAAGAATCTGTAGGTGCATCCTGCGGTAGCCCACAGGCATGAACAAAGTCTGACCACCATTCATAAGAGGAAGTAGGATCCGGGGCAGCAACCCTGGTCTTTTTCTTTGAAGCACTCTTCTTGCGAATCGGAGGGGCATCGACATGTCCAGCCTCTCTCTGAGCCAAGGGACGCTTGTGCGAATTTTCCCTTGCCTTAAAAGCTTCTATCACTTGGGTGGCTGAATTAGAAAAATGCTTCTTCAAGTATCTCTCCCTAATATGGAAATGTGGGCGATCCAGTCTGCGCAAATAATCTCTCTCAACCTGACGAATGGCAACAGAACGCTGTGTGAAGCAACCTCCGTGGCTTGCCCACCAGTCAGCATATCTCCGTGACACATCCCTCGCTGAGAAGGAGGCAAAATCGAAATATCTGTAGTGGGAGACTCTTGCTGAAATAAATTCCACCACATGCGGATTTGCAAGTGAACAGTCCGCTGGCGCAAAGCTCGGGTCAGGCCTGGAAACTCAAAATCTGAAGGGATCCGTTGATCATAACCAAAGTTTCTCGCAAACCTGTGCGGATAATAAGGCTCCAAAATGGCAGTCTGACCCCGTCTAAAAGTTAGCACCCCAGGGCGAGTGCACTGTATCCAGCTCAAGCGAAGGCACCTCTCAGCAAAATCATGTACTACCTGCTGTGTCCAGGGATCAAAAACCTGGCTGCCCAGAAGATGAATAGTCAGGAAAAGGTCTGAAATTAAACGAAGAATGATCAAAACTCAATTTCCCGGTCTCCCCAACGGGAACAAAGCCCAGTGCATCTCGGGCGAGAGAAAGAAGACTATCACCATCTCCATCCAGCTGATCTATAAATCTGAAAATGGTGGGAATAGAAATGTCTCGAATGTCCCCTGCAGGGAGGCGCCCAGGTAACAAGCAATGCGCCCATGCACTGACATAATGAGTAGCCATCAATATGGTGCTGTCCCGGGGCTGAGAATGTGAAGATAAGGCATTGAAAGAATGATAAATACATGCTAAAGCAGCAGGGGCTAAAGCTAACTGACATCCACAGGCTAAACGGCAAGCTGGGTAAATAGCTTCTGGGCGCAAAAGAGACTCATCACCAGAGGCATGGCGAAAGTGCATAACCAGTAAGCCAAATAGGCGGCCAAATGTGTGATCTCATCAAGTTTCCATGGGTTCTCTGTCTGATGCGGAGACTCATATATATGGGGAAGTGCGGGGAGCTCCTCTCGAGGAATCTCGTACATGTCATGGCGAGTTCCCCTCGCTCGAGCAAATTCATTCACATAGCAAAAAGGACCACCATAAAAGTACCTCACCCAAGTGTACAAGCTGACCCGCGGGTCGGTAGAAGAAGTGCTAACATCACCAGCGCCATCAGTCGAAGAAGCAGAGTGGCGCGCCTTGGCCAAATCATGCCAGACCCTCAACAGATATCTGTAACAAAACTCCAGCACATAGTGACCCTGTCCATCAGTGGAATCTCTGTGAAAATCATCCAAGATAACTTCTTCATAAGGTTCGCCTACAATGGGTAGTCCGGAGATACGGTGGAAAGCCCACAAGTCTATAGCTGTTTCGCCTTCTGCAGTGCAAATGGTGTTCCAGTTGGGTTATATCGCTCAGCCACGGCCTGTATCAAACCAGTATAGCAAGGATATCTGTAAAGTGCCGCTGTCACTGCATGACGGATACCCACAAGGTCAAGCATATGGCGATAATGCTGAAGCACATACTGCAACCACTCTGTCGCCCCGGGGCGAGGAACATGTGAGCGTCTCACGCTCAATTTCATACCAGCTGGGTTTCTTGCTCTGCAAAATGTCCTGTAAAATACACTGGCCACTGAAAGGGGTCTGTGTAGAGGGCTCGTCAGCTGCAGTCAAAAAGAGACCAGTCCTGTGGTTGGAAACTGGGGCCCGGCCCCCACCTGCTGTCATCCATGAAGCTGCCAGTAAAGGGCGGGAAATGCTGTGTACACCTGTCAACCGCGAGTATTTGCCCAGTTGTTGTGCCAAAGGTAACTCATTCAGACGGATGTCATGCCAAGGGAAAGCTGGATATGCATACGAAAACAAACCCTCCATACTGTCACGATCAGAAAGAATGGCGCCTTCCAGAGCGAGCCTCTGGGCGCGAGTCAAGGGGATGGGGCCGTCGTCGTCATCACCCGGCCAAGCATATGAAGACACAAAGGCCATAACAGATTCATCTGATGGAAGATGCTGAGGATAATCAACAGAGCGCTGAAAATAGAAATGTTCGTCAAAATAAAATACCCGGCTCGGGTCGATGGGCACTGAATTGCCAGACGCTGCGTCAAGGTGTGATATTGCAACCCGAGTATATCCCCGATCCAAGTCAGAAAGTCGTTCAGGTGTCACCAACGTGGGCTCCATGAAAGGCATCTTCCGGCGAGAAACGGAGGGACCGGGTGAGCTGGCGTGTACAGCAGGACAGCCACGTCCTCGGCCATAAGGAAGACGACTTCGGCCTCCCCGAGAATTCCGACGTGAATTCATGGCAGCCTGGGCACTGGTAGAAGCAAAAAGAAAAATATCACTACGTGCTGGAAACGCAAATGACGTGAATTCTAACAGCATGAAGCACTGAATGATCACAAGAATCACACGTGACAGCTGCCCGATGATGTGGCACGGGCTATCTGTCACGTGGGGGGCATTTGTTGTGCCATTTTTTTTTGGCTTCCTACTGTCGAAGGGGGGAACGGAACAGAAGGGGTAAGTAAAACAAGCAAACCCAAGGAGAAAGATATATACACACAGGAGAGAGAGATACCTGGAAGTCCGGCCCACCCCTCTCCCCCTCAGCCGCTGCCTGCAAGAGACAGGGAGAGAAGGGCGGGTCCTGCTGAGGGCCCCTGCCCGCGGCTGTTGCTTGGGTCCGCGCCGCCGCCGCCTCTCCGGTCGCCGGCACCGCGGCCCTGCTCCAGGCCGCCGCAGGGCCCCCAGTCGCCGCTGTGCTGCAGCGGCAGCCCGGCTCCAGACCGCCGCAAACCCCCAGCCGCGGTCTACAGCGCGGCCTGCTCCCTCGCCGCGCGCGGCCCTGCTCCTTCGCCGCCGCAGCCCTGCCTCCGCCGCCGCTGCTGTTGCTTCTCGTAGGAAGGAAGAGAGGGGGAGGGAGATCGCCGAGCCGCCCTCTCCTCCCTGCTCTGTTTCGCACAGAGCAAAAACGGGAAGGCCCAACGAAAAGAAGAAAGGGAAAATAGAAAGAGAAGAGAAAGAGAGGGACTAAAGCACAAATACGCAACTTAAAATTGCGTAAAAACCCCTGGACAAATGCGCAGACCCCCGGGGAGGGTGCGCAAACCTTCCGGCCGGGCGTCTTTTGCCCAGCCACTATAAAAGAAGCCCTGGGGCGCCCCAGGGAAAGGAGAGCTTCTTCTGAGCCAGAAAACCCGAGCAAGGCTTCGGGAAAAAGACTGCAAGGCAGTCTGAAAAAAGGGTCTGCAAGGCAACCCTAAAGATCATCGTGCAAGGCACGATTTTTTCTCTCAAGTTCATAAAAAGTCCATTGGACTTCTTCTCATTGGGCCAATTTCTTATTGGGCCTATACTCCTTATTGGGCCGGACTTGTACTGTCACACAATAATCAAGATATTTTGTGGTTATTGGACCAACAATTAACTTGTGTGATTTATTGGGCCCATCGGGCTATTTTAATTATCCAACGGCGCGTTATATGAATTATTTCACGTGACGTCACATTATTTAAAACGTAGCACTACGTAATTTCTAATCAAAATCAACTAAGTTTCGACTAACATTAACGAAATATTTTCCAAACATTATTCTTTAATTTTCAATAACATAAAATCAACAAACAAGTTATGTTTCACATCAATTTTAATCCACCTTAAGTTAATTCACATTTAAATCAATTAATAAATGAAAACATTAACTTAATTCATGTAATTCGAATTTAAATAAATAAATAACGAAAATGTTTAAATAAATAAAATTAATAATTCTAAAATACCAAAAAATGGGAAATACATTTAAAAAATCAATAAAAATGAAATAAATATCAACAAAATTCTAAAAAAATAGATTGCATGTTTGCAACCATGTTCTCTTTCACGTGTAATTCGTTTCATTCAAATGTGAGTCATATTCTCTTGTTTCTAAGGGTTTGTCTGATGGTTAATCAAGGGTATTCAGCCTTTGTGCTGATATAATTAACACTAACTGCAGTCAGTGGGGGAGGTCAAATGAACTAAACAAGACCATGTCTTGTAAATAAATAAATATAAAAACACAAATAAATCAATCCAAAGATACTAAGATGAAATTTAAACTTTTAAAATGTTAAAATAATTCTCACACAGGTTACTGTAAAAGGTACCATGAGAAGTTAGATCTTTATATGGTAAATTGGAAAAATATCGCTTGTCTGTCCTCCTTGAACTTATATAAAGACAGTGATGTTTATGACAAAGGATGCCATTTTTTTTTTTTGAAGAATAAAATTTCTGTCCACTACAATTTGGTTTCTAACGCGTGACCATTTTATCTGATTTCGTTGGGGTGCTAAATGTATGCCATCAACCCAACTGCACTGTCCTCATGAAGCTTTACAATCAGTCTGCTCTGAACTCTTCCATTGACTCCTCATCCAGTCACGAATCAGGCCTTCGAGTAATGTTTCCTTTGTAAGGAAATGTGCAGCATACCTCATTGCAATCAAGAAGGAAAATACACAGAAAGTGTGTAACTCATCTGACCTCTAACTTAGAATTCTTATTATCTTAAGCATTACAATGCACTCTGTTGGTGAAAGCTGTTTAATCTCTCAACCTAACAGCTCGAGTTTTGGGTTGGCAAATCAGTTCAATGAGAGTTCCAAAGATGCATGCTCGACTTCTTTCCTTTGTTTTCCATGCCTTGCATCGAAGCAAGAAGGAAACATGTCCAATCATTTTGACCTTTGACATTAACTTTTTGTTCAGTGAACTATCTTTATCCTTGTCATGGTATGTTGATTTTCTTGTATTTTTGAACCATGTAGCTGCCAAATCTGTGATCAATTTCTGTTTATTCCTCCAAAAGCTGTATGGATATTTGTGTTTTGCTTACTTGCAGAAACATTTGAAGTGGATATATCCAACACAAAGAAGCTTCTTGAAGGAAAACGTGGTGAAACTATACGCCAAAAAGACATTATTGTAAGTAGCACCTTGCTAAATCCAGATTATTGTTTCAAGCTAACTACAACAGGATATACTCTAACCTGATATACATTGTAAAATTTTCCTTTTTGAATAGAGTTGATCTTTGGATAGTGGTGTCATGGTTGATTTTGTTTGGTTTAGAGAAGATTTTTGAGACACCAAACTAAACCAAATCCAGAGTCAACCCGAACCAAACCAAACCAAACCAACCAAAGTTCCCTTCAAACCAAACCAATTTCGGTTTGGTTAAATGGGATTTTAGAGTCCATTAGTCTCAAATAAGACTTTAACCACCCATAGTTGTCAAGGCGCCCGCCTAGGTGGGAAGGCACCCAACTAAGGGCTAGGCGAAGGTCCACCTTATAGGGACCCAAAAAGGCAACCCAAGGTGGTGCCTAGGCGGGCTAGGCAAGCACCTTGGCCTGCCTTGGCACCTTGGGTGGCCTAGGCCTTATGAAGCGTGCTTTGTTGAGTCTTATTTCCCTACCTTATTTCCTTGAATATCATTCAAGTAAATGATTTACATTTACTTAAGATATTACATATAAATAAGAAAATACCACACATTTGAATTCAATAAAAATATCAAAAAAATTATATCTCTTATCTATAAAAAGTAAACTCTACCATCATCATCATCATCATAGCCTTATCCCATTATTTGGGGTCGGCTACATGAATCCTTTCTCGCCAAAGATTTCTATCAAGGGGCATACTTGTGTTTAAACTCAAGAAGTCCAAGTCTTTCCTAATAACATCACACCATCTCATTTTAGGCCTTCTCCTAGCTCTTTTACCGACATCCACTAATACTTGATCACATCTTTTAACCGACGCCAAGTTAGGGTGACGGTGCACATGTCCAAACCACCTACGTCTATTTTCTCTCATTTTTCTATCAATTGGAGTTATCCCCAAATCCTCACGGAAGCTCTCATTCATAATCTTATCTTTTTTAGTTTTACCACACATTCGTCTCAGCATTCTCATCTCTGCTACACACATTTTGTTAATGTATTATTTTCGCACTGTGTAACACTCGGTACCATATAATAAAGTAGGTCTCACTGCCGTTCTATAAAACTTTTCTTTAAGTTTCGCTAGTATACGACGATCGCAAAGGACTCCTAATGCACTTCTCCATTTTAGTCGGCATACCTTAATCCTGTGTGCCACATCGTCATAAATCTCCCATATTCTCGGATGATGGACCCTAAGTATCGAAAGCTATTACTCTTAGGAATGTCTTGTCCATCAATTTAAATCATATCTTCCTGTAACACCCTCTCATTACTTACAATGCATAAGCTCTGACTTACTCCTACTGATTTTGAAACCTTTAGACTCCAAGATATGTCTCCAACTTTCTAGCTTAACATTTAAACCATCAATTCTCATCAATTAAGATAATCATCATCATCATCATCATCAGAGCCTTATCCCATTATTTGGGGTCGGCTACATGAATCCTTTCCGCCAAACATTTCTATCAAGTGCTATAGTCGTGTTTAAATTCAAGAAGTCCAAATCCTTCTTAATAACATCACACCATCTCATTTTAGGCCTACCCCTAGCTCTTTTACTAGCATCCACTAAAATTTGGTCACATCTTTTAACCGGCGCCGAGTTAGGGCGACGATACATGTGTCCAACCACCTAAGTCTATTTTCTCTCATTTTTCTATCAATTGGAGCTATCCCCAAATCCTCACGGAAACGCTCATTCCTAATCTTATCTTTCTTAGTCTTACCACACATATCATCCACAATAGCATAGACCAAGAGATATCATCATGCAATTGTTTTGTTACCTCATCTATAACCAGAGCAAAGAGATACAGACTTAGAGCAGAACCTTGATGAAAACCTATAATCGGAAATTCACAATTCTCTCAAACAATAGTTCTCACACTAGTAGTAGCACCCTCGTACATATCGTGAATTAACTCAATATATCTTTGAGAGACTCCCTTCTTTGTTAATATCCACCAAATCAAATCTCTTGGTACTTGATCATATGCCTTCTCCAAATCAAGAAAAATCATATATAAATCTCTTCTCATCTCTCTATACTTCTCCATTAACTGTCGTAATAAGAAAATAACTTTTGTAGTAGATCTACTTGGCATAAATCAAATTGATTTTCTGAGACAATAGTCATACATTGTATTCGATTCTCGATTACTCTTTCCCAAAATTTCATAGTGTGACTCATAAGCTTAATTCCATGATAATTATTACAACTTTGAATATCCCCTTTGTTTCTATAGAAAGGAACCACAACACTTTTTCTCCATTCTTCTAGCATTTTTCGTTCATTCAAAATTTTATTGAAAATTTTAGTTAACCATTTAATATCAATGTCTTTTAAGTCTTTCCACACTTCAATAGGTATGCCAGTCAGTCCTAAGGCCTTGCCCAGTTCAAAAAGTCAACTCTCCCATCTAAAAAGAAAATCACGATTTTGGTTGTTCTATCAAATGTCTTATAATTTGATCTAACTAAAAATTTCATAATTTAAATAGATCTTATGAAACACTAAAAATTCAAAGTTCGGTTAAACGTGCATGTGACTTCTCCAAGGGGCTCACTCTCCTAGTGACAACATTTAAGTCTCCGTCAGTAGGAGAATGACTCCCTTGGAGAAGTCAAATGCACGTTTGACTTTTTTCACTGGGCTTTATATTTTTAGTGTTCCATGGGGTTTATTTGAATTATGAAATTTTTAATGCTTCTGCAAGTCAATCCACTTCTACGTATCCGCACATTGGAGAATTCAAGGCCTCAAACTCTATATTCCAACACTATTCATTAGATTGTGAATGTTGTCACAGTGATTAAATGTTAAAAAAAATCTACTTATTCGAGAATCATCTTAATTTATCATACTTTTAATATTTTTAGTGAATATTATATTTTAATTTTAATTATAATGTCATATTAACATCTTTAGTATATAATTGTATTTTGATTATTCATGCAGTATATACCTTTAGATACTGAAATTCCATATAGGAGGGAGATTATCACGTTGGGCACCACCTTGGACACCTAACCACCGCCTAGGCGGGCGCCTAAGCGCTTAGGCACTCAAAGACCCCAAGAACGCCTTGGGTGTCTTGACGCCTTGACAACTATGTAACCACCTATTTATCTAATAAATCACTATCAAATCAAATCTGAAATAAAACATTAAATACTAATGACCATGTTACCCTCCATAATATATATTTTTACTTATATGTATTGAACAAACTTTATATATATATATATATATATTAAAGGCCTATTATTGTAACTCAGTTTAATTGGTTTGGTTCGTTTTCCAAAGCTTGGAAACCGAACCAAACGATTTTTTTTTTTTGTTTGGTCTGGGACCAAACTGAAAATTTTTAATGTTCAAACCGAACTGAACAGTCCATTCAGTTTGGTTTTTCGGTTTGAATCAAATAGTAAACACCCCTATCTTTGGATTTGTTTGTGCAAAATAAGGTGGAAGATATAGAAGGTTGGGATATATGATTCTGTTCTCTCCCTGCCAAAAGAAAGAGGACAATGGCTACTTGTGGTGTTTGTTTTACTCTTCTTGGATATATTCATCAGTTGTGTAAATACATGTTTAAGCTTGTCTTCCATATTACTGTATTTGTCCCCTCAGGCTTCCATCCCAAAAAAATAAAATGAACAGAAAAAAAAGACCAGAAAGATCTTGCAAATTTTGGAGGTCATGAAAATGTGGAAACATAGTTTGAGCTTACTTTAACCGTTAGTGAATCAGTTTCACACATTTTAAATGAGTTTGATAAACTGAAAGATGATACTCCATACTGTGAGGAAGTGGTGAGCACACACACAGAGCATCTTTGGATTCCGCTGAGCATCTTCCCATTTGTGCACGTGTGTGTGTGGTAGAGTGAGAGTGAGAGAGTGCATCCTTGGTATTATTTGCTGGACATTTCCGTTTGTTGTCTTTATCTGGATAAAAGGTGGCCGACTCATTTAGAGCTGACCCAGATCCAATCATCACAAAGTTGTATCTGCATTCATTGTTTCACCATTTTCATTCATTCATTGTCACTGAATTAAACAATTTAACGTGTTTAGGTGGTAGGAGAATCTGGATTGTTTACACCTGCAGATGTGACATATGTTCAACAAGCTGGGGTTAAGGCGGTGAGACCTAAGGCTTCTTTTCTATGCTTTTCATTGTCTTTTGCCTTCGTTTTCTTTTGTCAAAGATTTCCAGGCAGATTTTATGAACCATTAGTCAAATAATTAATTTTTTTATCAGTTAGTGTATTTGATCTCCCTTCTCTCTGGTAAATGAATGTTCATTAAGGGCTGAAATCATTTCTAAACTATTCTGCACGAGCTGTATCTGTTTGTTTAATATGTGACTTTCTGCTTTGAAGGGTTAGTGGAACGTGCAATCAGTATCAGATTTGGTTTTAGATAACATGACCTTTAATGGACGATCCAGGGATACGAACACAGTTATGTAATTTGGGGGGGGGAGAGAGAGAGAGCAGTGGTTGGGGATGAGAGGCTGTTGAGGAGAGTGGTTTCAGCCCACTGCCCTCTTCAAACAGTCCTCCTTTGAAGAGAGAGAAAGAGTGTGGCTGTGCCTAGCTCATCAGTCGGGCACCGGCTGATTGAACACAAAGCGGCACAATCTTCCACAGAATTCTTCCATTTCTTCCAGAAAGAGGGGACTATCTAGTCTTTACTGGATGGCCCTGGTTACATCCCACCACCAGTGGGAGGAAACAGGCCAGCAGAATTCAAGGGCTCCCCTAGTCCTCATCCTTGCTTAGGCTATGACCAAGACAGGCCCCATCCAGACACTCCTGTTGGATATTGTGGAATGCCAAAATGCACGGTAGGCTATGAGTATCTGTTCTGTGGACCTTCGATTAGCTGTGGAAGTGCATTATTTATCAGACTGATGGTAAGTTAGCCCTGTGGGCTTCTCCAAGTCTTCCATGCGGGTTTCACAATTAACAGCCAAATGTTATATACTCTTTACATGCCCATATGCAGAGGGAATATGCCTTTTCCTAGAAAATAGAGATAATTTCTTTAGTGTACTACGCTTCTGTTTAATTAACGTGTTCTGCCACTTCATGCTGTTTCCTTTTTAATCTTTGTGCTCATGTCGTTTTATCAATCCATGCACTAAATGAAAATTTTCCATTATGTTTCGTGTTTTTCGTGTAGGTTTTGGTTGGAGAATCGCTGGTCAAACAGGAAGATCCGAAGAAAGGAATAGCAGGTCTATTCGGAAGAGATCTCTGTCTGAATTCATTTTGTAACATGGCATTCATTAAAGAAACCATTATATAGGCTATGTGATCGGATCATGTAAACACAATGCTCAGATTAATGTACGATGCTTTCAAGCTCGTGTCCGCCCTTAATATTATCATTTCCATTCTGGGATACATGTTTGAACAATCAGGTTCTCTCAAAATAATCTGTTCATCTGATCAGCCTCGTGTCGTACATGTGAAACTGTTTGTTTAAGGTAGGGTTTGTGCCGAATATGTCAAACCGACCGAGGCCTTCGAGAAAGAGAAATGATTAGACACCGCGACGGATACGGATGCCCACCTCTTGCGGGTATAAATCAGAAGCTGGCTCTTGTATTATATATCTTCTCCGTGTTGCCAGATTAATTGCTTCATAGTGCTTTCTACTGATTATTACCATCCTTTTTGTTTGGAGAATTAGCCTATCACATCATCCCTAGAAAATTCTTTGAATTTTTTTTTTTGTAAATCTACTCCCAGTGAGAGTTGAATCCTTGACCTATGTATTTAGAGGACTAACCATTAAGCCACTCTTTGAATACCTTTCTGCTGATTACTTGGAGACTGCAGAGTTTGATGGGCGCATTTCTACCTGTTGGAGCTTATTCTATGTCTGATTGTTTTTAAGTTATTTCTCGTACCGTTATAAGTGCACGGAACTGCTATTCTCTGTTGGATCAGTCTTGCAGATTAACTTACTGTCTTAGGATTGCAGCATCTGTTCAGACCGAAAATTTGATTTGAACCAGCTAGTTCACCCTGTCGGGCGAAGGACTTGGTTCAGCACAAAACCCTGATTTCAATTAAGATCTAATTTACTAGTGTAGAGACTATTTTTAGCCTCCTAGCTCATAGGCCCATCAAGACCCAACAAAGTAAAACGGCTATGGCCCTTGCGCCACGTGTCCTCGGCTTCAGCCAACCGGCTTCCGAACACTATTCAGTTGCTAAGCATCCAAGGATCCTAGCGGCAGTTTCCAAGCACTGCCCGGTTTGTTCTAACATGATTTGCCTTTACCGAGCAGACCAGGCAGCTCCTGCTCAAACCCGCAATCACCAAAGCACCCGAGCACCGAGCAGCCTCCACGCCGAGCACCCTCCGGGTCTCCAAGGGTAATCTCCAGACACCCCTCATCCTATTCGGTTTAGACACTATCTACCGAACAGGATCTGCAGGAATCATACCATAGACCCGCTGGCACAAGCAACGCCCGGGTACCAGGTACCGAGCAGCGGGCTCAGCTACCGAACAGCAGATCTAGCCTACCGAGCAGGCTACCTGCCCGTACCTTCCGCTCAGGAGAATCCAAGCAGCCCTTCGCCCCCTCGCGGCAGTTATGACGCAACACGGCACGTGCCCCACGATCAAGCAGCACATTAACTGCCAACCCCTCAACGGGCGCCTAACGCGTAACTCCCCGCCAAGGGCGCCAACCGGCGCGTCCTTTCCGGCGACATCAAGAGACGTCCCGACCCACTCCTTCTGTACCATCGCCAATAAAAGGCCCAGGTAACCTCCATGCAGAGGTACGCGCTCTCGGATGCTCACACTCGCCCTCGCGTGACTCAAACACGAGAACCCCCATTTCCTTCAAGCCTCTCAAGTCTCGCACTGACTTTGGCATCGGAGGTTTTCCCCGGTTCTTCAACCGGGCCCCCCTGATCCAGTTCTGGTTTTGCAGGCTCCTATCTGCACAGGCATTCGTCTTCCCCATCTTCTCCGGTGGAGGCCCGTTTGGCTCTGCCCAAACAAAAAAAACGCCACCACAGTTTGGCGCCGTCTGTGGGAACGACAGCAGCCATGGCTCGCGGACGTTCCTCTCACCAGAACTACAGTAATAGGGCGACGAGGTCTAGACAACCGCGCGCGGACTCGTGCATCAGAGTCCCCCCTGTCGATGCCACTGTCGCCCCCGCAGGTGCACCCGGCGACAATCCTGCTGTTGCAGTACCTGCGACCGCCCTGGAGATAGCAGAGCTCCGACGGCAGATGCAACATCTGATAGGAATCTGTCAGGGCCTCCAGGCCCAGTTGGCCAGACAACTGGCCCTGACGGTTCCCCCGCCACCGGAGCATCTAGCGGAGTCGTCTCACCGACGGTCTCGCGCCCCTCCAGCGCCGCAGAAGCAGCATGCAGAACCGCCCCCGTTCGCACGCCGAACACCAGTGCGGCAAGCTAACTCATCCCGCCGTGCCGCGGCGGTTCAGGCCCCTACGCGTTCCGACGTAGATTCTAGCCCCCACGCGTCCGGGCGCGAGGGCTCAGCGCCTGTCGACCAAAAATTGGTCAGACGCCTCCGCCGCGTCGCTGACCTTGAGCGCCGCATGGACGCGATGATCCGGAAGGCGGGAGGCAGACTCTTGGGGAACGACGACCTGGACTTCCGCTCCCCGTTCACCGCGGAGATCCTGGAGGCCTGAGTCTCCCCAAAACTGCCTCTACTTTCCATCACGCCCTACGACGGCACCACTGACCCAGCGGACCACGTCCATGGGTTCGAGTCGCACATGGTGTTCCACGGAGCATCAGACGCGGCCAAATTCCGATCTTTCCCGATCATGCTGAAGGAGGCTGTGCGGGCATGGTTCGAAGCCCTCCTCGCATGCTCCATCTCTTCCTTCCACCAGTTGAAAAAAATCCTTCCGAGATCACTTCCTGGCCAGAAGGTCTCAGCCGCGCACCATGGCATCTCTTCTGTCTATTCGGCAGAAGAAGGACGAAGTACTCTGGGACTACATCCAGCGGTTCCGGACAGAAGCACTTCGCATCCCACGCCTTGACGTCTCTTTAGCCACCAGTGCCCTCATCTGAGGCACTCGCGACGGCTTCCTTCAGAGGACGCTCGGGGTCCAGCAACCGCCTACCCTCGCTGACCTCCTCTTCATCGCCCAACGCCACGCTGCATGCGAGGAGAGTCTGGCAGTCAGTCGAGCCGAGCAGGCGAGCTCGCCCCGAAACGGGAAGGACCTTATCAGGTCATTTGGGTTCTCGGAAGAGGTCTCTACAAGCTGCCTACCTTCGGCGGCAAAACCATACCGGGAACCCAACATGTAAAAGGCTTATTATTTATAAAAAGCCTCTCCGCCCAGCGTCCTACTTCTCTTTTTGTTGTTCTATCGATTGATATAAAGGGCGAACGGTACAACCCTTGGTCACGAGCTCCTCAACTCAGAAGACCAGCACGGTACCCGTCCTAAGACAGAGATGTTCGGTTCAACCCCAGGTTGACGAGCTCTTCAGCTCGACCTGTGCGGAACCCACGAGCCTCTAGACACCGACGAATTCTGATTCGAACAGAACACAACTAGAAAAGAGAGGAAAAAGGACAACGCTAGTTAAAGAATTCGGGCGAATGGTACAAACCCTGGTCACGAGCTCCTCAGCTCAGAAGACCAGCACGGTACCCGTCCTAAGACAGTGATGACCAAACTGTCCCCATATTAAATATTTCCATTATTTATATATTAATTTTGATGATTAACAAAATAACACTAATGGATTACTTGAGCCTTAAGTACAGGAAATAAAAGAAAAATGAAAGTTCAAGACAATCTGGTAAGTCTCATCACTTCTATCCAAGTCTTTGTATCGATTCTTTGATAAGCAGAACGATTCCTCTTTGACCGGAAAACTCAAAACAAATCGATATCGTAACGATTCTTTAGACCTAAACGATTTCTTTAGAACTCGCAACGACTCTCTAGCCGTAACGATTTCTTTAGACCTCGTACGATTTCTTTAGAACTCGCAACGACTCTCTAGCCGTAACGATTTCTTTAGACCTCGTAACGATTTCTTTAGAACTCGCAACGACTCTCTAGCCGTAACGATTTCTTTAGACTCGTAACGATTTCTTTAGAATTCGCAACGACTCTATAGTCATAACGATTTCTTTAGACCTCGTAACGATTTCTTTAGAATTCGCAACGACTCTATAGTCATAACGATTTCTTTAGACCTCGTAACGATTTCTTTAGTATTCGCAACGACTCTATAGTCATAACGATTTCTTTAGACTTCATAACAATTTCTTTAGAGTTCATAACGATTTCTTCACTGATCATAACGCCTTGCTTTGTATAACGATTTCGTGTAACGATTTCCTTACAACTCGATAGTCATAACGATTTCTTGTAACGATTTCTTCAGAACTCACAACGACCTGCTTGTTGTAACGACTTCATAAGTTATCACATCGATTTCCTTATAGTTCATAACAACTTGCTAAAATTCATAACGATTTCATAAGTCAGCAAGATTCCTTTTATCGAATTTCTTGATGCATCAGTATAATGCCTTTTAATAGCGTTGAAAAGTCAAAGTCATATCTTGTCCGTTGACTGCTATGCATTAAATGCTCTCCGATCGTATCTCCATGCATGCAGAAAATATCTTCCATTTCTATGCTACTCTGTCTACGTACTTTTTGGGACAGAAAGAAGCTTTGCTATATACTGCAATATTTGTTCCATCTCAACTAACAATAGACAGCAGTCCTAGCTGTCTTCTATTTATTGATGATATGCTTACAGATATCTGACAAGACTCATCTGGACAACGTTGGACACAAGATACAAAGTTCTATGACATCTCTTTGGCGTGTACACCAGGATAAAAGACTGACGATCAGAAGCTTCCTCAGTGACCAGTCTAACGTACACAAGGATAAGAGACAACGGACACTTCAACGTTCGAATTTGAATCAGCAGTTTAAATAGAAGACTCAAGACGGAAAAGACAGGAAGAGCAACATCGCTTGATTTTAGAAGAAGAAGAAAGAAATCCATCTCACACAATCTTTAGAACTTTGAAGAAGAGCGAAGCCTCCACTCCAAACCTTGTTCTAAGCTCTTAGCTCTCTGTGCTCAAAAAGAATCTTCTCTTTTGTAAGAGCCTGTGTGGTCCTTGGAGAGAAAAACCTTGTTAAATCTCTCTCTCTCTCGGGGGCTTAGGAGCTTCAGTGTGTAGCTGGTCAAGCTAGAGTCTGAAGCCTGTTTTCACACTCTTTTCTTATTAGATTGTGTTCCCTTCTGGACGAAGGAAGACCTGGTGGTATCCAGGGTGGTGTTGTACCCTTCAGGCTGAAGGAAGACCAGTTGAGGCTGGGTGTAAAGATCCTTAAGGGGGATTTTACCCTGGTAGTAAAATCCTGAGGTATTGCTCAGGGACTGGACGTAGGTCTCCTGTGGAGAGGAGTTCCGAACCAGGATAAAAATCCTTGTGTCTTGTGGATGTGTTTTGTGTGATTGTTGTCTTGTTTGCTCTAACTCTAACCTTGTTATTAAGTTGTGCAATCTTTTCAGTAAACAGGTTTTAATCAGAGATCGAAGTTTTAATAACCCATTCACCCCCCCCTCTGGGCTAGCTAGCTGGGCAACAGACAGAGGTGTTCGGTTCAACCCCGGGTTAACAAGCTCTTCAGCTCGACCTGCGCGGAGCCACGAGCCTCTAGACACCAGCGGAATCCACCTTGCCTGCCACCAGTTCGGCAGCCACGCCCGCCAAAGCGACCTCCGACCTCGTTCGCAAGCGCTTCTCAGGAGGACGTCGCCTCGTCGCAAACAATCGGCTGCTCCGCCGCAGGCATGGAGACATCTCCCCTCTCAAGTGCTCACAATCACATCCGAGCAACTTGAGAGGGTGGGGGGCAAGTGTAGAGGCTATTTTTAGCCTCCTAGCTCATAGGCCCATCAAGACCCAACAAAGTAAAACGGCTATGGCCCTCGCGCCACGTGTCCTCGGCTTCAGCCAACCGGCTTCCGAACACGATTCAGTTGCTAAGCGTCTAAGGATCCTAGCGGCAGTTTCCAAGCACTGCACGGTTTGCTCTAACAGGATTTGCCTTTACCGAGCAGACCAGGCAGCTCCTGCTCAAACCCGCAATCACCAAAGCACCCGAGCACCGAGCAGCCTCCACGCCGAGCACCCTCCGGGTCTCCAAGGGTAGTCTCCGGACATTCCTCATCCTGTTTGGTTCAGACACTATCTACCGAACAGGATCTGCAAGAATCATACCATAGACCCGCTGGCACAAGCAACGCCCGGTACCAGGTACCGAGCAGCGGGCTCAGCTACCGAACAGCAGATCTAGCCTACCGAGCAGGCTACTTGCTCGGTACCTTCCGCTCAGGAGAATCCAAGCAGCCCTTCGCCCCCTCGCGGCAGTTATGACGGCAACACGGCACGTGCCCCACGATCAAGCAGCACATTAACTGCCGAACCCCTCAACAGGCGCCTTAACGCGTAACTCCCCGCCAAGGGCACCAACCGGCGCGTCCTTTCCGACGACATCAAGGGACGTCCCGACCCACTCCTTCTGTACCATCGCCTATAAAAGGCTCAGGTAACCTCCATGCAGAGGTACGCGCTCTCGGATGCTCACACTCGCCCTCACGTGACTCACACACGAGAACCCCCATTTCCTTCAAGCCTCTCAAGTCTCACACTGACTTTGGCATCGAAGGATTCTCCCCGGTTCTTCAACCGAGCTCCCTTGATCCAGTTCTGATTTTGCAGGCTCCTGTCGCACAGACATTCATCTCCCCATCTTCTCCGGTGGAGGCCCATTTGGCTCTGGCCCAAACAGGAAAACGCCACCACAACTAGCATCTTTGCATTATATACTAACTTATCATGTTCTACACCAGAACTGGCTGATACAATCGGACTCCCTAAAGACTGTCCTTGGCCTCGTCCCCTGCCCTTTACAAAGGGGCAGGCTGGCCATACCATTAGTCAAATAATAGAGGCCGCCAAATCCTAATGACGGCGTTAAAGAAAGGCTTGCTTCTTTGAAGTCCACAGTTGTTGCCATACAAGTTTCCTTCGGGAAAGGAAGGAGAATTGTTGAAAGAGGCAAATTGGCGCATGCTGAATGGAAAACGCCATCTTGTCCATAAGAGTAGATTTTTCAGAAACTAAATTCATAAATATGATGCACCCACTTTTGAGAAAGAAAAGTTTAGCCTCCTTTCCGTTTCATCATAATTCGACTTAAATTGCTCCTATGCATCCAAAGCCTGAACTACTTGTCCAAGCGAAGGCTTAAAAAAGGGTAATAAGCACTATACGTATGGTGTTCGATTGTTCCTTCCTAGTTTGTAGCATCTGAAACTGAATATATATAAAGTTCGAGTTACGAGGACTCAGATCATGCACGTAGCATCCCGATGGAAATTTTAGCATATGCAATAAAGCATCGACCATTTTTTGTGGTGCATAACAGGTCCGTCTACGGTGTTGTATTGCCTATTTGCGCAGTGATTATCCACGGAAGCGCTTCAAAAGATCATACACGTGAATTACTCATCCTTGAAATCCCGCCGTAAGAAAAGGAAAATACCGTAAAACAGGAGCATCACCATAAAATTATCAAATGCTGACTGTTTGATTGTCTAATAAGAAAATGGATCGAGGCATAGCTCTATGTACGGTTAAGTGATCCAACAATTGTCAACTGCTGTATGAGCTTCTGGATGTTAATCTTTGAACTATGATTCATGTGGGGAATTTTCTTCCACAAAAGAAGGATTTGCCACCAATTTTCTTAGAAAGGTAATACCATCAAAGGAGGTGAGGAGAGGTTCCTCAAGCTCCCAAAAAACAAGGAAAAGAAATTAAAAGCCGAAATACAACTTCATGAAAGGAGTTGCAGTTCCCTTTCTCCAAACATCTACAGGTAGTTTTAAAGAAATCTGCTGCAATTGTAAAGTGATACATTTTCTAGCAATATTCTCATCATGGGGACGGATAAAGATAGAAAGAATTTCATTACGTGGCCATGTCATTACCATCTAATACATGAACAAACAAAAAAAAAAAGCATAAACAGTACAACAAAATATAAACCTTCCTAAGAAATAATGAGATATCATTCAGAATTACCATTCCATCACATATCCTAGATAACAGGTGCTTGCCAACGAAAATGAGTTATCTTCAAGAACCAGTTCCCATTCTTGACGGAGGAGTCACCCGGATCACGGTCAATTTAGAAGGAATAATATTGCATCATGCTGCCACACGATTCTATTACTAAATGACAAGCAACAGCAAACCCTTTCAATTATCCAGGGAAAAAAAATCCCCTTAGCATAGCCCATAAGCTACTTTATGTTCTGTCATATGAACACTAAATATTGTTCATCTAAGCAAGCTCCCTCCATTAGAGACAACTTTTAGGAGTCCTGGCTGAAAACCGAACTGAAAAAGAGCACCACCTCAGAACTGCAAAATGTTGTGTTATGCCATGCCATGGTTAGCATATTTTTAAAATGCAAGTTTTGGCTGCCTGTCAAGAATAGCAGAAGCAATGCATCACTTCAGGAATACGGCTCTTCCCTACTGTCTAGAGGTGTTTCTGTGAAGGACCAGCATCATAGTTCTTCTTCATGGTTGTGGACAGAGAGTTTAGAATCCTCAAGAAAGAACAGCCAGCGGAAGAATTTTGACAACTTACAGATAAATGAACCTGACTTAGTTTCTAACCTGGACGGAGGTGGCTCTGGCCTTTTTTTGCAAACTGTCACGAAGTCATGCTTCAGATGAGGGTTAATAATCTTTTCCTGTTCAAAAGCGGAACAAACAGTTATTGTGGAAAATATTTGCAAATACGAGAAATAGTTACACGTAAGCTAAAGGATGGAATACTACCTTGAAAACCTCAAATGGACAAAAATCTGTGCCACCGCAACCCTATATCCCAAAGAAAAAGCACCATCAGGCTTTTCAGTTCAGCTAAAAAAACATAATACAAGAATCATAAACCTATAAATGATGTCAAGACATCATGTTGGATGAACAACTATGACATTACAAGATCTGGAAAGATGCCAGTGAAAGTAGCGAGCCCTCATATAATGTTTGGAAAATGACAATTAAAGCTGAAACATGAATGCAAGATCAAGCCTGCAGAATAATGAAATGGTTTTCCAATTTTTTCTTAATCTAACAGCAATGCACCAAATTGGCACACGGGAATGAGGTTGTGGTCTTCTGCCCACCTGTCCATTAATCTACAGGCTTAGCTCTTTAGCCTGTGCCCAAATGGAATTGAAGACTTGCACTTCAACATAATTTCGATATGCCAGTATGCCACACCCACAGTTTTTGGCAGGCCAGGTCCAATATTATGGTGTCTGAAACATTTTCACAAGAAATCTTCTTTAATTCCAAAACCAGATACTTCTATGTACCATTTTACAATTTGTAGTAACTTTTTACGTAAAGACAGTTTCTCACAAGCAATGAAGCTCTCTTCTGCTCCCAACTTCATTGCCCCTTCCTAGTGCAGTGTGAATTGACACTACAGATATTTTTGTGGTTAGAAAGCAATTCAGAGCAGTGGGCAATGATTCCCATTTCTCAAGATTCTTCACCATGTCTTACATATACATGTGGCAATTAAATATTAAAGTATAATAAAACTACTATACTTTCACATCTTCATTTCATGGTCATGGCACTCCATCTCACAAGGAACTGTAGCACTCATCAAAAAAATTGGAGGCATCTATAAGTTTCTAAAACTAGCTGGTCGAACAAGACAGCTGGCAACCCCTCTCCTCCTCAAATCTGGATTGTGAAGTAGATGGTTGATACCAGGGAGAAAATCTCCTTGAATTGCTCTGTCGAGGCCCAAAATCTTTAGGTCCATCATTTGGTCTAGGTGACCCAGATGGATGGAAAAGTCTTGGCATTGACATTCACACTGATATAATTACTAATATGCACAATCTTTATTGGTGAATGGACCAAGCACTCGAGCAAAATTGGCTTCCAATGCCCTACCTTCAGTTGACATATCAATTGGTCCCTAAAGGCCAATCCGTGGCAATAGACTGACTCTTTATTGGTGAATGGACCGAGCACTCGAGAAAAATTGGCTTCCAATGACCTACCTTCAGTTGACATATCAATCGATCACCTAAAGGCCAATCCATGGCAATAGACTGACTCTTGATAAAATGTGCTCTATATGTAAAGATATGTTGCATTTCCATGTTCTAAGTAAGATTAGAGAATAATTAATGCATTCTAATATTAAGCTTTTGACCAATAAGTTATTGTAAAACTAAGTTCAGGGTTTTAGACTTGAGGGAAAAAACATACCAGATGAAACATGAAAGCAAGCAGAAGTTCTAGTTGAATTTACCGGTATTGAAACTGGAACTTCATTGTGGAGAACTTGCACAAAGTACTTGCTTCTTTCATCTCCCGTTAAGGCAATGCTGTCGGTGTCATTAGAGCAGCTGTACAAAACTAACATATTGTTCCCAGCAAAAGGGGCTACTACGCTGCCCACCCAGTTTCTTTTCTGGGGAGGTTTTGGAGGCAGGTCAAGTGGTTGATCAAGTTGTATTTGCAGATATTCTAAGATCCAAACATGATGGCAAATGAGAGACCAATTTAAACAGGAAAAATAGTTCACCAAGATAATCAGCTATGTAGAAAACCTACCAGATCCTTCAAGGAAAAGTCCAAGAAGACAGGTGAATGGTACAAGTGTCTCAGCATGAGCAAAACGAAGCCTTGCCTTCTCATAGATTTTATGGTTTCCTAGAAAGTTCCAAAATAAAACGTGAATTAGCCCTACGTCTGAGGAATCCTTCTATACATGAGAAATGTCAGTCTATAAATACATGCAAGAGGAAAAAGGCATTTGGATCCAGGGAGAATCACATCATCATTGTTATGCATAAAAGTTTCTTTGACGTAGGTGATACAACTATTAAAATGCAAAGGGGGATATACAAGGATGAGTGGAAGCTCTATGACAAGAATCCCTGCGCAATGCCCCCCCCCCCACCCCCCCACCCACAAAAGGCAAAAAAAACCAACAGAAACAAAAGGGAAGAAACATACGTGTCCACATTAAAACAAAACTTCTATGACAAACAAAAGATGGTCTATCAGAATCCTTGGCTTCTTTCTTGAAAATCCTTCCATTTCTTTCCATCCAAAAATCCCAGATGGTGTCATGCAGGATCAGCCAAATAGACTTCCTGATCCTTTCGGAATTCCAAAAAACTGATCCCAAGTGGAGAGATGCCACAAAGTGGAAGGAGGAAGAGGACGTGGTTATTGAATATTGTGCAAGAGCTTGAGCCAAGCTTCTTGAGCAAACATCAGACGAGCAGATGGTATAAAGACTTCCCACGTGTGCAGCATGGAGTTGATGTCAAGAAAAATGATAAAAGAAAGTGGTTTTGCAAGCAGGGAGCTGAAAACCTTCACATGACATGAGTACCTTACCTTCAATGGGCACAAGCAAATTCCTATTTCCATACTATGATTGGTTCCATTGCCAAGCATAGTTTAGGCATGCCAATACCCACACCCTATGTTTGAGATGCAGCTTGGGTTGATTCATTCAAAATGATATTTGTACTCCTGAGTGATGGCTTGACTGACAAGAATAACCTTACCTGCTGACGAGCTGTTCCTTTAGTTTTCGAAGTAAAATTGTCCACCAAAAGATTCAGTCACTGAATCAGATGAAAAAGGAATATTGAAGCATATGCATCATTGCTGGTTATGGCAAGGATTCTCAGGACAATTTATATCTGTAACAGGGGTATACCTGAAAATATAAATGTAGGATGGAGTTTCACACAATTAACCATTTAAGAGGGTGTATATATAAAACGATTATCCTTTTATTGCTCTATTTTTTGGAGTAATTTCAACTATTTAATGTGAATACACATGATTTCAGCATCAAATGGCATTTCTTTTGCATAAGAAAATATTATGGCCGTACGCCAGGCTAAACCGGTCCAATATGAGCAGAACTGGCCAGATTGAGCTCAACTGGCCAGTTCCAGTTCTTGTTCATCAAGGTTCTGGCTCTTAAACTGTGTTTGTAAACTGTGACCCATCCACATACCCCCACCCGACCCCACACACATACATACATTTAGATGAAACATATATATGTATACATCCAGAACTTCACAAAACACAGCTAGTTTCCTCCAACAATGTTATCTGTGCCAACAAGTTTTCAGTGCCTAACTAAATAGTGCAAGACATTGGCCATGCTTAGTGTTTTCAAATGTTTTTCAGAAAAAAGAAAGTGGACCATGAAAAAGGAATAGGAAACTTAGACATAATGCATGAATGATCCTACGAGGCAGGACGACACAGAAACTAAAAGAAATTTAAAACTGCAGATGATCAGGAAGAAATTGCACCTTCTTTAGCCACAATAGCTTGTTCCATTGACTGGATAACATCTTGAAGCAGTGGTACTCCCATGTGATAATTGACTCCATTACCATAGCCTTTGAGAATAAACACCTCTAAATCATCTGTCCATTCAAGTAAAGACACCTGATAAAAGCACCTCAGAAGTTTCAGAAAACCTTGTTCAAGAAGAATTAAAATGCAAATTTATAATGTCAATATCAAATAGGTAGCTGTTGGATGCGGAAAATTTCTTTTGGGTGGAAAATATATGGATTTTGGCCATGGAGGCATTTTTATATGTGCGTGGCCGTGACAATCTGTTATACAGAGTCACAGACAAGAGATTTGAAATCCGCTTGATGCGGGGAATTCACATATCCATTTATTCGACTATTGCGCAAATATTTGAAATATTTCTTCCGTGCTTTTATTTGATCAGGCGATCAGGGTTTCGTGTACTGGACCATTCCCCATCAACCGGAGTCGGTGTTAATTTATATCAGATTGAATCCGAACACCTTTGTTAATAATGCCGAGATTCATTTTTGGCTCCAAGTCCAAAGAATTTGAGAAGATGTAATTTGGGTTACAATTTGATCTTCTGAGACCATTATACTTGGTCCCGATTATATAATTGGGTCTTCAAGATTGTATTTCATCGCAGTCGGACTCCTTGAATTTGCTTCCGCCTGCATTTGATTTGCTTTATGGTCATAATCACTTTTTGATTGTGATCAGACCTTTGGAATTGATTTGATGTCTATAAAGGGCATTACCGCACAAAGCGGGAGTATTTGTATATCTTCTAACCCTTTCTAGGTTTTGCTATAGCTTTTAGCCTTTCTGGATATTTCTGCAATTTCATACCCTTTGTGGGAATTTCTTCAATTTGGCACCATTTCTGGACATTCCCGGACATTTCCGCCATTTCTTGACTTTCCCAGGTGTTTCTGCCATTCCTTGGCTTTTCTGTCGCTTCCTGATGACCTTTGGCTTTTCTGTCATTCCTCGACTTTTAGTCATAAGCCGAACTCAGGAGAGCGCACGCTACTTTAGGGAAGTGACGTTGGTCCCGCTCCACCGAGTCGTGCGAACGACATAAAATCGAGTGGCATACCAGGAGCTAGCTGGTGATATGGCGACTGGAGACTTGGCCAATGTTGTCTTTTGAAGAAGATTTGGACAACATTGTATTTGAGCTTTTTCTTGAACTTCTTCATAATTTCCGCCCTTTCGAAGGACTTTTCTATACTTTTTGCCCTTTCAGGGACTTTTCTATAATTTCCCACCAAATAGGGGCTCTTATGAAATTTTCCATAAGCATAAAGTGAGTGGTGCAGGAACATTTAAGAAGCATTTAAGCTCCATTTGGGTGAGCTATTTGTCTCCCTTATCTAGCTATTTGTCACTATTAGACTCGTTATTTGTCACTCTTAGTGCTAAAAGTGACAGTGATGTAGGAATATTTAAGAAGCATTTAATGGTCCTATTGGGTGAGCTAGTATTAAGGGTGATGGTGATGCAGGAACATTTAAGAAGCATTTAATGCCACTGTTAGGTGGGACCCAAGCATCGATACATGGACCAATAGCACGTTGGACAGGTGATTTTTCTACCCGGTCCAAACGTGCAACTGGTATTTCTCAATAATGAAAACACACTCAGGAAGAAAAAGGTGATGGATACATGTTTTGTGAGAAAAATCTCACCTGATTTTTTTGTTAGTTTGTTTGTAGCGTTAGGTTTATTTGTGTGTTAGTTGGGGTGTGTGGGTGTGTTTTTAGAGATCAGGCCTAATAATGTAGGCTCATGTCCTTTGCCTCTACCCATCTAACATTCTAGCATGGACATGAGCCTACTCCCCATCTAGACATTCTAAACGGTGCACTTAGCCTCTCCCCATCTAGCATGGACATGAGCCTACTCTCTAACATGAGGATTTGTTCCTGTGTTTAAATCAAACCTGAAATTTCACGAGTTCATGCACAATGAATTCTAGTTGCTTTCATTCTTAAGCCGGGATTTATTTACTCATTTGGATCATGTTACAAACGTCAATGAATCCATGAGTTATGAGGGGTTTCAATTAATTTCAGTTTTAAGCTGAGTTTTATCTATATTTTTTATTCAAGTCCTAAATTCATAGGTTCATGTGCAATAATTAAAGTTTCTTGGGCATGACTGTAAATGATAATCATATTAACTGAAGGATCTTAAAGCTTTGGTTTTCCTTCAAATTACAAGCTGTTAATGTCATTATGATATTACTAATCTAACTTAAGAATATGATTATGTCATTAACACAAATTTAGAATTTCAGCAACATATGCACAATTGAACAAAATGCAGGGTACAATTGTAAATGATTAACTTTGTTTACAGAATGAGAACTTTTACCTGACAATATTTTTTTTAAATTTTCACTTTGATCAAAGCATGATTGTACAATCTTGGGATTTTAACAAAGATGTGTAATTCAAACAAGAAAGGGAATTTGAACAATTAGTCAAATTGCAGGGGGTTTATTGCAAACTCTGCACTCCCCCTTGCTTTCAGAACGCAGAATCTGGCCTCCTGGAAATTATTCCTTCTCCTTGCTGCTCTAAGAGTTCCTTTCCTTGCTTAACAATTTCTTCTTGTGCCGGCTGCTTGTTCACCATAGGTCAAATGAGGTGGCTAAGCCTCCAATTTATAGGAGCTAGCAAGGGGGTGGTGATGGCACCTTCCCCACCCCCAAGGCTTTCTCTTAAACCCCACCGGGAGCATTCACCAGTGGAGTTTCTCTTCTCTTCTTCTTCTAAAACCCCACCAGGAGTGTGTTGGTGGAATTCTCTCTTTGCTTCTTCCATCTGGCATAAGTGGGGCAGGCCCCTTCTTCTTTTCTAAACCAACACCGGTGAGGTTTTTCTCTTTTCTTCATCTCTTCTCTTTCGAGAGCAAAAGGTGGGGCCCGCCCCCTTCTCCTATTTAACTGCACTGTTAGCATGTACAGGTGAGGTTCTCTTATCTTCTCTTTCCTTTCCTTGTCCCAGTAATGAGGAATCCACCCCTTTCTTAAATCCCACCAGGAGAATGCACCGGTGGGATTTCCTTTTCTCCTTCTCTCTTTCCTTCTCCTATTGGAAATAAGAAGTGGGTCCAGCCCTGTTCTTCTTTGAAAATCCCACAGGTGGAATGCACTGGTGAGGATTCTAGTGGGGGCCAGCCATTCCCTTTTCACAAATCCCACCGCTTGGTTGGGCTGGTGGTGGTCTGATTGGGAAAAGGAAAGAGAAAGTTCGAGAGGAAGGGGGATAGAGAGAGGGAATTGGAATAGAGAAAGGGAGAGGGGGAAGGGGGCACACCTTCCTCCTTTTGACCCCACTGGCTTGTGTGGCCGGTGGGACTTAGAAGGAGGTCATTGTGGCCCTACTCTTTTTGTCTTCTTCAGCTATAAAAGCAGTTAGTCTCCTCTTTTTTGTAATTTTTTGCCACAGCAGCACGTGGAGAAGAAGGCTTCCTTGGACTGGCCTGGAGAGCTCCAAGAGGCTTTGGCTGACTTGGAGGAAGGCTTCTTCATTGGTTTGACCAAGCCTTGACACCCCCACCCAATGATGCTCCTTTTCTTCTTTGGATGCTACGTACATTCATGAACACACAATTTTATTTTTGCTGGAGCTTGCAAGTATATGAAAGACAACAACATTTTTTTTATTTCTGGGGTCCAACAATACATAACAAGGATGATGCTCCACATGTAAAGGATTGCAATTGCATGATTGCATCTTGTTTCTAAATGCCTACTAAAGTTAGCCTACCTCATGAGAATTGAAAAGACCACAAGCTTGAGAAGTAATATTCAACAAAGAAGCTTCCTGCATAACACAAGCGAGAAATTAATCAAATAGTCTGAAAGAACAGAAATCTTAGAAAGGACTTGGGACTACCTGCTTGCAGAGAAACCAGAGGGAAGAGATATCCTGCTTTGTGAAATTTAGCTGATAGCGATTGTTTAATGCAGATGTAATTCAACTAAAACTGGCTCTTTGAGTTTTTCCACAGATGGCTCCTGGCTTTTCCTAAATTCCTGAAACATGAAATGGATAAATATTAAGGCATCATACTTCATACTATTTAGTATTTACAAGCTGCAAAACAAAAAAAATTACCAGTGTAACCCATTTTTCATTTTGTGTGTGTATTGGGTTGGGGGCGGGGGGGAGAGAGAGATAATTCAGAAGGGCATACTAATTCAGGTTCTCTGTAGCCTCTAAAAGATCCCAAAAGACATTACAAGATGAATTTCTCTTTTTCCCCAAAATCCGAACTGTACCCTGTACAAAGCAAATAACATTGAGGCCTCCTCGTGCCTGTCTGGCATTCTCACACTTGGTCACTTTATCACAGAAAAACTTCACTTCTGGTCAATTTAAGTACCGTAGTTCAAAGAGTTGTGATAGTATCACCTTATTTGATTGTTGCAATAAAATTGAGGCTGAGTTTCTAATATGACCTATCAACATAGCGTAACATTTTACAGAACCCATAAGGTGAGGAGCATTAATATCAACCCTTTGGTTCAAACAAATTCAAAAGAACACCGTAACAACAGCTTTTCTGGTAAAGAGGAATAGAGATGAAGAAGTTTTACTTTAATAAAGAGATGGAACTTTTTGGGAACCAAACACCTCTTCAATCTTTTTGGTCCAATAATTATTTACAGAAAAACGAACAGAAAAAAATGCCCACTAATTGCAGGTATGGCCTGACTGGGACATGACGGGAAAAAAAAAAGACACAAGCGTCGCCAAATACATTCCAAGATGTGTATAGTTGTCACGCATATCAGCCAAAGCATCCAATAAGCAAGTTGACTAAAATCATAGATTGGCATTCTGCAATAAACCTTTCATTCAACTATTTGGATCCTAGATGTCCCCCAAATCTCTCACCATATTATAAATGGAGTTTTGCAAATACAATTTCTCGGGAGTTTATTTGTATCATTGTCACTCTTTCCCTACCGCTTTTAATAACCTCCACGTATTGCAATACTTGCGAAGGTGCCCCTGCCATTATTGTCCTTCCCACACTGTTAAAATGTAAAAATATTAATTTAACCTGGTTAAACATTAATCACACTTTAACAGTAAATAATAAGTCAAACTTTACCACACAAGTAATGCCACAAACTCCTTTGAGAGGAAAATTGTATAACTTTAATCGCACTTGAAAAGTAAGAATAACCAACCTACATAGTCAAACTTTATCATATAAATAAAGCCGCAAACTCCTTTTGAAAAATAAATTTTACATAATACAACTGCCTCATCTACATAGTCTACAAACCAGTGTGCTGTTGAACAGAAACACCAACCTAGGGCCTGAGTTCATGGGTTGAGACTCCCAGAATCAAATCATCAATATAGGCAAAGACTGGCCCATGTAAATCCTAGACCAAATGCATTTTTCCAATAATTCCCCTCCACCTACACACACAACAAACCAAGGTAAAGTCATAGGGTAAGAGGCATTCTCTGAACCTGCAAGGCCAAACTATTGGAAAATGGAAACTCAATGGACTAATCACTGCATGTTTCTGAACCAATAGTCCAAAGCTCACACCAAAACTCAAGCTGGTGGGTGGAGAGGCCCAAAACCAACATATGATGAGGTGGCTAATTGATACCCGTATCACTGCATGTGATGTGCAATGGCTCCAACACAGTGACCAACCACTTTATGCCCTAATATAATCTAAAGTCTCATATTTATACAGCTGTCAGAAACTAGAGCATCAGGTGTGTTCTTGAGAAGATTATCTCTACCTTATATGTTTCACAAGTATCATGAAATCGCAACCATATATCACTTGCTCGACTCTCACAGATCACAGCAAAGGCACGATGCTGTCCTGGTCCAAGGTTTCCTTTCCCATGGAATAACCCCATGCCAAATGCTACAGCACTTGCAGATGCTCTTGGAACCTGTATTATTAAACAGAATCTCAAAGTAACAAGACATATCACCAGAATTCTTGAATAAATACAGAAACATCAAACACATATAAAGACTTAATCATATTTGAGACATGTTATCCTAAAGTTAAAATCACGACAAGGAGGTGTTTTATATTTGATTCACAATCACATGGCTACAAAGAGCTGACAAAAGATATTCAAACAGAACCAGCCAAAGTGGATGAAGTGATCATGGCTTATATAACAAATTGTGGTGCTTTTAGAGTCAACTTAAAAGTAATACAATAAGAAGGACATCAGACTACACTTACAGGAAAAATGACACATCTGGCAAGAGTTTCATACAATCTTGATATATATATATATATAAGACAAAATCCACCCGGGATATCTGCACCCCTGCTTAAGACAGTCCAAAAACCCCTCCTAGCAGGCCGATCTCCCTTGGAGGAGGCGCACCAAAGGGGCCTTCCTTCTCACTGCTTGCGAGGAGAAGAAGAGGGGGAGGCCTCCTTTTATAGAGGGAAGAGCCAAAAAATGAAGAGGAAGAAGAAAAAGGAAGGAGAGGGCAGCAGGAAGTTGAGCCTGGTGAGGCTCCAAAGAGGGGAAGGGAGCACCCCTGTCCCCTATTATCTTATTCCTCCTCCCAGCCTCAAAACTGTCAAGGCTGGCCTCCTCCTTTCCTCAAATAAGAACCCAAGCAAAGTTCCTTCCTACCCTTGCCATAACCAGCCTATTTCTAACTCTCACCGGTGTCAAGACTGTAATGGCTGGCCTCCTTTCCTTAAATAAGAACCCAAGCCAAGTTCCTTCTTATCCTGCCATAACCAGCCTATGTCAGTATGCCTAACCCCCTCAAGCTTGGCCACCCCTTTTTCCCTCTTCAAGTGGGTTTCAAATCCCCACCAGTGTTCAAAAAAGGGAAACTTATGCCCCCCCCCCTTCCTTTAGCTTGGCCGTTTCAAATCCCCGCCACCGCCAGTCATGGATGGCAGAATCGGAATCGGGGTCTAGATCGGCCATGGCCGATCCCGATCCGAATCTGGCAGGAATCGGCCGGATCGGCCTGGATCGGCCATGGCCGATCCGATCCAGAATCGACTGATTCTGGTCGGATTTGGCCGATTCTGCCATCCATGATTCTGCCATCCATGCCGCCAGTGACATGACCGCCCCTCACAAGTTGGCCGTTTTAAATGCTCCCTGCTGCACGACACCAGCAAGATTCAAAATAAGGAAAGCTTTGGCCAACACTCGCTGTGTGGCTTCTTCAAATCCTCACCGGTGCGCGACACCGGCGAGGTTCAAAATAGAGAAAGTTTTGGTCAATACTCACTGTGTGGCCATGTTAAATCCTCACCGATACACGGCACTGGTAAGGTCCAAAATAAGGAAAGTTTTGACCGACACTGACTGTGTGGCCATTTCAAATCCTCACTGGTGCGTGACACAGGCGAGGTTCAAAATAGGGAAAGTTTTGCCAACACTCATTATATGGCCATTTCAAATCCTCACCTGTGTGTGACACCAGCAAGGTTTAAAATAGAGAAAGTTTTGGCTGACACTTATTTTGTGGCCATTTTAAATCATCATTGGTGCACAACACTGGGGAGGTTCAAACTAAGGAAAGTTTTGGCCAACACTCACTGTTTGGCCATTGTAAATCTTCATCGGTGTGCAACACCAGCGAAGTTCAAAATAAGAAAAGTTTTGGCCAACACTCACTTTCTAAATATTTACCAGTGAGTAACACCGGCAAGGTTCAAAATAGAGAAAGTTTTGGTCGACACACCCTATGTGGTCATTTTAATCCTCACTAGTGTCCAACACCAAAGAAGTTCAAAATAAAGAAAATTGTTGGACTCAAAATAATAAAAGTTTTTAAGTCCAAAACAAGGAAGTTTCTGGATTCAAAATAAGGAACGTTCTGGATTCAAATTAAAGTAAGTTGTTTTTGTCCAAATCAAGGAAAGTTTTTAGGTTCAAAATAAAGAAAGTTTTTAAATAAGAAAAGTTTTGGCCAGCCATCATCACTTTGTCATCCTCACCGATGAGCGACACCGACTAGGTTCAAAATAAGAAAAGTTTTGCCAACACTCATCGTGTGGTCATTTTAAATCCTCACCGGTACGCGAGACTAGCAAGGTTTAAAATAGAGAAAGTTTTAGCTAACACTTATTTTGTGGCCATTTTAAATCATCATTGGTGCACAACACTGGGGAGGTTCAAAATAAGGAAAGTTTTGGCCAACACTCACTGTTTGGCCATTGTAAATCTTCATCGGTGTGCAACACCAGCGAAGTTCAAAATAAGAAAAGTTTTGGCCAACACTCACTTTCTAAATATTTACCAGTGAGTAACACCGGCAAGGTTCAAAATAGAGAAAGTTTTGGTCGACACACCCTATGTGGTCATTTTAATCCTCACTAGTGTCCGACACCAAAGAAGTTCAAAATAAAGAAAATTGTTGGACTCAAAATAATAAAAGTTTTTAAGTCCAAAACAAGGAAAGTTTCTGGATTCAAAATAAGGAACGTTCTGGATTCAAATTAAAGTAAGTTGTTTTTGTCCAAATCAAGGAAAGTTTTTAGGTTCAAAATAAAGAAAGTTTTTAAATAAGAAAAGTTTTGGCCAGCCATCATCACTTTGTCATCCTCACCAATGCGCGACACCGACTAGGTTCAAAATAAGAAAAGTTTTGCCCAACACTCATCGTGTGGTCATTTTAAATCCTCACCGGTACGCGAGACTAGCAAGGTTCAAAATAAGAAAAGTTTTGGCCAACCCTCACTATGTAGTGTGTGCTCATTCTAAACCCTCCTCAATGCATGATACTGATGAGGTTAAAAATAAGGAAAGAGTAGGCCGCCCCACACTTACCCATTTTTAACTCCCACTGGTGCATCTCACCAGTGGAGTTCAAAAACAAGGAAACTAGGGGCAATCTGTGCTTTGAACAGCAGAAGAAAAAGAAGGAATGAAATTCTCACTGGTGCATGTCGGCACATAAAATTTTCAAATTCCAAAACCCCCATTTCCCAAAACCCAAAAATACCAAAAAAGGGGGAAGACCCTTAACTGGGGGACCTCCCCCGTTATCTCATCTAACCGGAGGACCCCCCCCCCCCCCCGTTAAGGCTTAACCGGGGGGACCTCCCCTCGGTTAGCTCTCTTTCTCATCAAACCGGGGGAACCTCTCCCCGGTTACTTCTCTCTTTTCACCGGGGGGACCTCCCCTGGTTACCTCTCTCTCTTCCTCTTCCAATGTAAAGGGGAAAACCCCTATAAATACTCCATGTAGCCCGATGGCAAATGGGGGGTCCTTTTTTTGAAAAGGGTCGGCAAGTTGAAAGATCAAAAAAGAAACTTGTTGGGGAAGATTCTGCTCGTGCTCGGCGTGAAGGTACTCGCCCCCGACAAGTCAAGGTCGTCCCCCTCCGACCACAAAATCTCTTGTAAATCCCTCTCATGTTGAGTTAGTCTCCATGAGGGGTTTTAAATTTTAAAAATATACATTTTTACATCTCCATATCGAGTTAGTTTCTATGGAGATAAAATTGTTAAATGATCGTGTTCATGTCTTCCATTGTTTAAATATTTTCCATGTCGAGTTAGTCTCTCCATGGATACAAAATATTTAAACATGTTCATGTGTTCCAATGTTTAAATATCTTCCATGTTGAGTTAGTCTCTATGGGCATAAGATATTTAAATATCACTATGTTCTCATGTTCAAATATTTTCATGTCGAGTTAGTTTTCATGAGTATAAACATTTAAATATGTCCATGTTATTTCCCTCATGTTGAGCGAGACTCCATAAAGGTGAAAATATGTATGTGTTCATATGTGCATGCCTCTATAAGGAGACTCTGCCCAAACAGGGACTCTGCCCAAGACATGCTCATATATTCACAATATCTATGTTCATATGCACGTATTTTATGGGAAAACTCTGTCCATACGGAGACTATGTCCAAAAATACGGCCATATGTTCATCAAATATGTTCATATGTGTTTGCGCGGAAATTCTGCCCGTGCGGAAGCTCTGCTCAAAACATAACTCATTCAAACATCAAATAAATCCTCGGGTTTATACCCACTTGTCCCTCAAACTGCATGTTAAACTCACAAATAGAGTTCATGTTCCCTCTTAAAATCTATTTTGTCAGACAAAACAAAACATCGTGTTATTGTTTTCTATAAAAAATGTAAAATGTAAACCTCGACTTTACTATCAAGGGTGTTCGGGCTTAATCTGATTAAATCCGATGTAAATTAACATCGATTTCGACCGATGGAGAAGGGGTCCAGTACACGCAACCCTAATCGCCTGATAAAATAAAATATGCGGAACAAATATTTTAAAATAAAACAAAAGGTGCACTCGTCCAATGGACATAAAACTTTTCCACGTTGAGCGGATTACAACTTCTGTCTGGTAGACAGACTGGCACGCCCCGCAAGACAAAATAAAAATCAAATCACATAAAATTTTTCCGCATTCGACAAACTGGCACGCCGGTGGGACTCTTTCTTGCCGTTTCATAGTAAGAGTCGAGGTCTATACATTTTTCTTATGAAAATTCTAATAACGGTGTTTTCCTTGAAGGTGAACTGGGACGAAATCAAAAGCTTCAAAAGGAGATGGCGGTCACCTACGGACCACTTGTTGTCAACAATCACGTCAGGTTCGGCTACCTGGCGACTCCGATCGTGTTCGAAGATTTTCCAACCATTGTCGGGTCCCCTTTCTTTTTAGGGGTGGTCCCGGCTCAACAAGAGGAGGGTGATGTTCAGAAGTTTCCCTCCAACAAATCAACAAAGAAGGCTAGCAGGAGTTGCGAGCATGTCAGAGCTCGTCCTACTATTAACAACAGGGGAACAAAATGCCCTCAAAAGATGTTGCTGCCAAAGGGGTCAAACCCCGCCCAGTTCAAGTTCGGAGTTACTCGGTTAGTGTAATCTCCTCTGAAGTTGTAACTGCTATCCCCTCACAACGGGGGCAATACAAAAATCACAAAAGTAAGAAGCCATTTGTCGCCACTTCTAGATCCGGCAAGTCCGTGATGGTCGGAAGCTTGCGGGTGCGACTCGATAAAGGTCAGCCTATCATTCCTCGTGATAGGCATATTCCCACAATCTCTACCTCGAACCGCTTCTCACTCTTGTGGTGGTTCTGAGGGAAACAAGAAGACTCCAAGGTGGAAACTAGAATAAAACAAAAGATACGGCGGTTCGCCAAGGTCAAGCAATTTTGGGTTCCCAAAAAGGAGGTCCGAAAAATCAAGAAAGTTCAAACAAATGCATCCGAGGCGTTTGAAAGGAGTGTGACGCCAAATGCACTTCTCTTCAGCATGTTGAATCCAAACACCTCAACGGACAAAAAAGGAAAGGGGTGTACATAAAATCAAATTATACCCATGATGAACCCTGAAAAGTTCATGGTGTCTGTGCCAGAAATTATTTATATATATCCAACAGTTACTTAGGTAACGTTGGGTCCAAATCCCTTCTAATTAAGAGAGGGAATTATTCGTCAAATCGGCATCAAGTTTCTCCAGTGAAGCAAAAGTTCAGAAAAGAACAGCGCTTCGAGGAGGATACGTTGCGAAAGAAATTCGGCTGCACAAGGTCAATAAGACCAAATGTGAAGAACAAGTATAAAGAACACGTGCAACATGAAGCTCCGAGCACTTACAAACTCAAGCCTCCATCAAGGATCTCCAGCAAACACGAGAGTCTTCACGGCATCAACAACCCTCGTAAAGTACGGGGATCCATATTTATAGAAACTCAAGGGCATGTAAACCTTTCTAATCGATGGGAACTTCCCATCGGTTGAGGGATTCTCCCCCTAACTGATGGGACTGTCCATCGTTAAGGGAGGAGGCCTTAACTGATGGGACCTCCCCTTAACCGATGGGACTGTCCATCAGTTAAGGGATGAAACACCCCTCTCCACCCTCAAATGTAAGGGGAAGGAACCCCTGTAAATATGGCCCATGTAGCTCAAGGCAAGAGGGGGACCTTTTTCTGAAATTTAAAAGGGGGATTCTTCTTTTTGGGGGGAGATCCTCTCTTCTGGATTCCAATAATTGGGTGAGAATCTGGAAAAAAAAAAAAGGAAAAGGCTATTTCCAAAGAAGTTCTAGCTTGTTCTCAAAGGCTCCTCCATCGGTGTGAAGGTATCTGCCCTCCCTCCGTTTCGTGCGAAGGTATCCGCCCTCGGCAAGCGTAAAAGGAAGAGAGGTCGTCTCCGTACGGCTACGAAATCTCCTTAATCTCCCTCCATGTGGAATTAATCTCCATGGAGGGTTTCAAAAGAAATCCTAATGAAACTCATACCTCCACATCGAGCAAGTCTCTGTGGGGGTAAAAATTAAATTGTATCCTTTGTTGAGCAAGTCTCCATGGGTATAAGGTATCTAAACATCTTTGTTCTTGTGTTCTAAATACTTCCATGTCGAGCAAGTCTCCATGGATATAAGCATTTAGGCACCTATGTTCTTCCCTCTCGTCGAGCAAGTCTCCGGGAAGGGTGAGTGTTTGTGCTCATATGTATATGTTTTCTAAGGAAACTCTGCTCAAGCGGAGGTTCTGCTGGAAAACATACTCATATGTTCACAAATATTGTGCTCATATGTATATGTTTTCTAAGGAAACTCTGCCCAAGCGGAGGATCCGCCCAAAAATATACTCATATGTTCATAAACTATATGTGCGTATTTTATGAGGAAACTCTGTCCATGCAGAGACTCTGCCCTAAAATAATACGACCATATGCCCATCAAATACATGTTCACATATTTATACGGTAATTTGGCCTATGCGGGAGCTCTGCCCAAATTCATAACATATTCAAATACCAAATAAATTCACGAGTATACACCCGCTCATTCCCCAAATCATATGTCAAACCCTCAAAAGAAATTCATACTTTTCTCAAAATGAAATTCTTTCCTCAAGGCAAATACTCTTTTCAAAAAAAGAAATACTTCTTTCAAGAAACAAATCCCTTTTCCAAATCAAAGTCCATTTTGTCCGATAAAAAGGCAAAACATCACATTACAATTTTCTAGAAAATGTAAAATCTCTCAACTTTGCTATCAATGGTATTCGGGTTAAAACTGATGTAAAAATAACATCAAAGGCTTTTAATCCGATGTAAACAAAACATCGATTCCGATCGATGGAGACAGTGTCCAGCACACGCTACCCTAATCGCCTGATAAAATAAAATCACGGAACCAATAAGTTCAAAGTAAAACTGGCGCACTCATCCATTCCTTGGACGTAAAATTTCCTCCCCGCATCGCGCGGATTTTAAACTCTGTCTGCTAGATAGGCTGGCACGCCCCGTAGGTATAGGGGGGTCGCGGATCAGGAGGCCCAGCCTCCGACATGCTTGACCCAACAACAGGAGCGACAACGTGAATCACATTAGCCGATTGCTTATGCTGCTCCAAGGAGTGAGGTTGTGGGGGATGACCCTGCTGTCCTGCATATCAATGAGACCTTTCTGGATCATTTTCTCCGCCTCATTTTTGAAGACATAACAGTCCTCAATAGCGTGCCCCAACATGCGATGATATCCGCAATAATTGGGTTCGCTAACTTTGTCAACCTCGGCCGGCCTTCTCGGCTCTGGGATAGTTATCAGCTTGTTCCTTACACAGAAGTTGAAGAGCTTCTTGGTGTGCTCCTTTTTGAAGGAGTACGGTGTCTTCATACGCTCAGACAGTGGGGTAATGGGTGCTTTCCCTTCGGCCCTTTTGTTTGGCTTGTTGGGAGCTGCTTCACCGTTGTCTCCATCCACCGGCGAGAAGTTCACTACGTTTACTTCTTTTCCGGTGACCCGGTCTTTGCCAGTCTTGCTTCTGAAAGACACATATGTTGGGTTGTCGATGAAGAACATTTCATGTTGAGTTGGTCGAATCCCCGAATGTTGGTACCCAACAATTTTTCGCAGACCTCGGCCGCAAGACCTCGACAACATATTGTAATGGCGTCCTCCTAGGAGGGAGGGTTAACGCATCTCATGCTGAAATCCCTCCACCTCTTGATGAAATCCAACGTCGTCTCTCCTTTCTTCTGTTTAAGAGAGCATAACTCGGCCAGGGTAACTCTTCTCTCGGTCGTTTGAAAGCGGTCGAGGAATTGCTTCTGAAGATCAGACCAATCAGCGACCAAGTTGGGGCGCAACCTCGAGTACCATTAGAAAGCGGTACCCGTGAGCGATGTTGCAAAGTAGCGGAGGAGGTAGGACTCCTCAAGCGCCAGTTCGCCCATGGTCGTTAAATAATACGCCAAGTGCTCTTGAGGAGAGCCTTGACCATCAAACTTCTGGAGCTTGGGCGCTTTTGGACAATCTAGTGGCAACTTTTTGAATTGGTGGTGGATCGGGAACGGCGCACTGTACAAATCGATAGACACAACTCCCTCACCAAGTTGGGTGAACTTGTCCTCCACGATCCTCTCTATCAGGCGTCGTTGGGCAAGAACGTCTTCAGTAGCGGATGTGTGAGGAGATTGCTAATTTGGGCCACGAGTAGAATGCAGCTCGGCCTCGAGGGGTGACCCAGTAAAATGGGCCACCACCCGATTGGTTGCTGGAGGGCAGGCTGGCTGCTGCTCCCTCCATGCACTTTGCTCTTGCACTGGCCTGGGGGGCTGCGGCGCATTTGTGGCCATCTGTTGCTTCACCTCGAGCATGAAGTTTGTCATCTCGAGGTGCCAACGTTGCATCATTTCATACTTGGCATCATCAGACATTGCTTGGAATGCAGCCCGGGAAGGTGGCAGTGCTGCCTGGTTGACAGGCAATCTGTCATCAGGGAGGTTCCTTTCTTCTCCACGGATGCTTATGACTTCATCCGCATCTAGATCCGCTGGAACGTTCTGGGCTTGCTCCGGCAATTGCTCCCAGCCAGGTCCTGGGATTTGCAAATGAGCTTGAGTTTGCTGAGTATTGCCCGGCTGGACCGTTTGTTGTGAAAAAGTCGTCCTTCTCCCGACGGTCCTGGTGTTGCGGTAAACCACAAAAGGTAGGCTAAGCCAAATCAAATCCAACCATAGTAAGTAAACCACAAAGATAGGCTGTTGACGATGCGGAAATGGGAATTGGATGAAAATAAAATAAAATAAAATATTAGAGAAAATGTGTGCATTGAAGGTTTCCACAAGTTTCTTTCTCTCCTTCTTCAATATTTGGGAAGAAGATGGGGTGAACAGCACATTGACAGAATACGTCATGGCCGGTATCTTCCCTCCCGGGATAGATACACAACGTGCCGTCACTATGTGTATAAACACGTACGTATATGTTGCGGGCGTGGCAGTCTATAAAAATAGACGATTCGAAATTCGCTTAATGCGGGTATTTACTCGTCCATTTAATTGACAGTATTTATTCCGCGCGATTTCATCAGACGATTGGGGTATTTTGTGCTGGACCGTTCCCCGTTGACCGTAGTCAACATTTATTTACATCGAGCATAACTCGAACACCTTTGATACCGTGCAGTTGCAGCCTCGCTTTCTTCACACATAACATGACAGTACATTGCTCCAAAAACATGATATGCTTCATTTTCTTCACGATTCACACCCCATATGAGGATTTGTTTTTAATATTCCCCTTTAATCCAAATTTGGTTTAGAAAATGGGAAGACAATCTTGACATTTATGCCTTGGACTCTTTTTCTAGACACAAAGGCAAGTTCCAACATTTCTGGATATAATTGCAATTTAAAAGAAATACATGACAAAAATATTCATGAGTATTTTGCTTTCTCATGGTACATGATATTTTTGAAACATGAGACCCATGACATTTACAACTTGGACCTTTTTTGGACACAAAGGCAATTCCCCAACATTTCTGGGTATAATTGCAATTTAAAAAAAGGTACATGGCAGAAATATCCCATGAGAGTATTTTCCTCCTCATAGTACATGATTTTTCCTAAAACATGAAGGATATGACACCTTGGGATGTTTATAACATTTTTCTGCCCCAAGTTTACAATTTACAATTTACAAAAGAAGGGAGGACTTTCTTAAAAATATGCCAAGGGTTGAGGCCCTTTCATGGCACTGTCTTCTTCACCTGGAGCAGTGTTGGGGCAGTAGGTCTTCACAGTTTGAATGGCTTGGAGAAGTCTTCTTCCACTTAGGTGGGCCCAACAATGGCCAATGAAGCCCACACTTAACTATTTCTGCAAATGGGCCAATGGGCCTTAGCCAAAACCACCAAGTGCCCCAATGGAAGTTTCACACTTGGCAAGTTCTTCACAGGGTAGCAACCAATGCAGTGGGGGACTTGGCCAATAGGGTCCTTTAAAGAGGGAATGGACCAAGTAGGATCCCCCACCCTTGGCCTCCCCCTCCCCTTTTATAGGAATTGGTGGGGGGTAGGAAGGGGACCGGAAGTGGGGTACCTCCGGTGGATGGCGACTCGGAGCGGAATCGGCCCATGCCGACCCGACTTGGCGGGGGCACCCACCCCACCCACGGGACTAGGTTTGCAAAGTCCACTGCACGACTCAGCTCGACTCCGGCCCGACTTGGGTCGGGATCGGCCGGGGCCGACCCAACCACCGACCCGACTTCTCCATCCATGTGTGTGTGTGGGGGGGGGAGAGAGGGGACGAGGGGAAGGGGGGAACACCCCCCCCCCCTCCGGTTGGGACAGACCGGAGGGGGAGGAGGCTAGAGGGGGTGCCTCTAGTTGGTCTGAGCCGGAGGCACCCCGAACCGGAGCCAACCCCCCTCCGGTTGGGACAGACCAGAGGGGGAGGAGGCTAGGGGGGCCTCTAGTTGGTCTGAGCCGGAGGCACCCCACCTCCGGTTGCACAGAGCAAGAGGTACCCTACCTCCGGTTGGGGTCCAACCGGAGCTGGGGGGGGGGGGGGGTCCCCATGCCCCAACTCCATCTCATGCACAAGAGGGGGTATTTTTGCCATTTTCTGGAGTTTTAGGGGTACTTTTGCAAAGGGAATTTCTGGGGTATTTTACAAAAGGTGAGTTTTCTAGGGTTTTTATGTAATTTGGTGGGTTTGAGATTTGATGGATTGGGGAATTGTTTGTTGAGACTTGGGGTTTTGGATGGATTTTGGGACTTGGGGAATTTGTTTGGTTGGGATTTAGAGGATTTTGGGTGGATTTTGGATTTTGGACTTTGTGGAGTTAGGTTTTAAATGGGTGATTTTCTGGATTTGTTCTAGAAATATTTCTGGAATTTGGCCTTGTGGAACTTTGGGATTTTTAGGTATTTTTGGGTATTTTTATGGATTGTTCCCGGAGCTTTTTGGGGTATTTTGGGTTTTGAAAAGTTTGGAATTTCTGGAGTTTTGATTTAGTTTGGGCCATTTATGGGGGGATTTTTGGGCCTTGAGGATTTGGGCTATTTGTGGGGGTTTGAGGTTGGGGGTTTTTGTTATTTGTGGGGTTTAAGGGTTTGTGGGTTTTTGGCTATTTATGGGGTTGAGGTTTGGGGATTTTGGGCTAAGTTTGGGCCATTTCCCCTTGCCTCACATGGACACAGTTTAATACCTTTGGTCCATGGAGAGTCGACTTCATGGTATAAATAAATAAATGTCCGTTTTATTTCTAAGGACAAATAATTTTTACAGCCAACATAGGCTAAACCAAATCAAATCCAAACCATAGTCGGTAAAACACAAAGGTAGACTATGCCCAAGCTCAAATCCAATCATAGTCGATAAACTATAAAGGTAGGCTACATTCAAATCAAACTTTATCCAAACCATAGCTAGTAAAACCATGAAGGTAGGCTATAACCATTTAAAAATCCAAACCTTAGCCATCGAACACGAAAGTGGGCTATATCCAGAACCAAATCTCAAATTCAACCACTATAAACCAATCAAATAGCCAAATGCCAAAAGACCCAAACCTGAATACCAGGTTTCAAAAAAAAAAGAGAAAAAAGGAAAAGAGAAAAAGGGGTTAAAAATAGAGATACCGCGACGGACTTAGTATACAGCTCGTTCTATCCTTGAGGGTAAAAAGGTAAAAAAAACAATTGAGGTGAAAACACAAAAGGGTGCCTCAAACAAAAATAGATAACCCCTCAACGTGAAAACTCAAAAGGGCGCATTGGAAAAAACTAAAGAGGGTCAGTTTCGGTGAAAACCTGAAAAGGCACTGGAGTTGGTAAACAAAAAACAAAACAAAAAAAAGAGAGAAAGAAGGAGTGACTTCTTCAAAATTGTCCTCCTTTTCTTTTGTCTACAAGTTCTGAAATACTCTGTTATGAAGTTACAAAAGATTGACAACAACTATATACAAGTCAAGCAAAAATCCAGTATGCAAATATTATACTGGAAAACAAGACAACGAGACTTCTTCCTCTTCAGCCTTTCAACCTCACTAGCTTGGAAGAAATGGACTTGCGCAGCTTGACTCGCTGTTTGGCAAAGGCAGCCTCCTACGTCAGTGCAACTTTAGCATGTTTGGCCTTCCTCTCTGCTGAAAACCTCAAATCGTGAATCTCACGCTGCAGCCTTGCAGCCCTATTTCTCTCTTCAACTACCTCTGATTCCATGTCTTCCAACGCTTTTGCGTCTCGTTGCACGGGAGTCCAATTCATCGGCATCGCTGGTCAAAGAGCATATGTAGCTCTCAAAGTCTGGATCCTCTGATTATAGGGTTCCCAGGTTGCAGTAGCATGCAAACGACATACTTCGTCCCAAATCTCTTCAACTGCAATCATCCAGGGATCCTTAGAAAGACCATATAAAAGGCAGCAACAATGTTTTGCTCCAGGGCATGTCTAACAACATCAATTGAGGGGGATCTTCCACCTCACCAAAACTCTCACTCTCAAGTAGTGATTCAAGAAAACCTTCGCCCAAAAGGAAGCAAAGTAGGCTGAACTCCGGTTGGCCATTCCACACCATGATCAAGAAAGGCAGCCAATTCTGCCAGCTAAGATCCGCTATCGTTAGATTGCGGTGAATCACCTGCCAAATATATGAACAAGCAACAAAAAAAGAAACAATCAATATGGAAGTAAGCGGAAGAAATGCAAGCATTAGAAGAAGAGGGAGGAAGAAAATCAAATTTGCTCCTCCTCCTACCCGGTGAAGAGTTTCTTTCTTCTGTCTCGGGATCCGAGGGTCGAAGAAAGCCCGAGTTCTCGGCATAAAGACCGTGAGATGAGGACGGAAGATCAGTCGATATGAATGAAACCCCCTGCGTCCTCCAATAAAGTAGACGTCTCTGAGTTATACTCTCTTCCCTAGAAATCATGATCCTCTCCAGCGGTGTCGCCCACTTGAAAGGCAGAATGGACAAGCATCTCTGAAAAAGAATTCTCGTGTTTTCCAAAAATGAGAAAGAGGAGCTGGCTTCAGGCGCGGAACACAAGATGGTCTCCCCTTCCGAGAAAATCATCCTGAAAAAGTCTAAGGCACTGACCAAGGAGAAAGTCAAAATGATGAGCAAATATAAAATCAGTGGGCCATACTTTGGCTCAGAAAAAAGTACATTCGGAAACTGATTCTCCAGCAGAGAATTCCCCTACTACCACAGGAACACACTCCTCAATTGTGGCAGGAGGATACTGCTCTGCTGAATGTCCTAATCAGCAAATGAAAAGGTGACATTATCATCGTTCATTGCCGCCATTCCAAATAAGGTGTCATGAACTGGCAAATTATTTCTATCCAATGTCAGAGAGTCGCTATCTTCCCCGACCTCCAGAAAAAAAAAATGAATGATGAAAATGAAAATGAAAAAATGATGAGAGAAGAAAAGAAAAAGATAGTGACTCTATAAAATCCCCCAAAGGAAAGGGAGTCGTTCTTACTGGAAAAAAACAACCTGTAAAAAACAAGCCACCAATGTTAAGCAATTCAAATACGAAGCAGTCGTTGAGCGAAGCCAAGAAAGTCAGCCTCAGCAACAGAATTCCACATCAAATCTTGGATAAATTCAAATGAAGATATCAAACCAAATCTCGAGAAAAACTAGGAAGGCAAGCCTGAGAGAAAGGTATCAAATCAGGTAAGAAAGCAAAGCCAGAAAATGCAAGTTTTATCGACCAAGTGTTAAATCAAGAAATCGTTGAGCTAAGCCAGAAAAGCAAGGCTCCAACCCAACCTTGGACAAAGTCAAAAAGACAAGTCTAAAGAGAAAATCTCGAATCAAGTCGTTGAGCAAAGTCAGAAAGACAAATCTCACCGATTAAATCTCCAATCGAATCGGGTCCTCAAGCTAAGCCAGAAAGACAAGTCTCAAAAGGAGAATGTCGAGATAAAGTCCCTGGGTAAAGTCAGAAAGAGAAGACTCGGGCAAAGAAGGCCGAAGTCAGCTCCGAGTAAATCCAAGGGGCAATTCTTCAATGAAGCTCAGCCGAGGAGTTGACGTGGTGGAGCGGGTCCATATCACTAAGTCCCTTTCTGCGAATTGCTGAGTTGAAGAAATGTACAAGCAATAGGAGCCAATGGCTGGCACAAGAAGAGTTAGTCGTTGTCCAAAGTTACTGGAGTCACGGTGCAAGTGCTGAAGCGCGTCAACTATGGTTATGATTTTCAATCAAATCCTCGCCAAGTCATCAAGACCAGGAGTAAAGCTTGGAGATCGCACGAGACGTCCTCCTTCGCCTTCAACTTCAGCGCACATCCTGTGGGGGGCATTTGTGGCACATAAAATTTTCAAATTCCAAAACCCAAAAATACCAAAAAAGGGGGGGAGACCCTTAACCGGGGGGACATCCCCCGGTTAGCTCTCTTCTCATCTAACTGAGGGGGCCTCCCCCCGGTTAACGCTTAATCGGAGGGACCTCCCCCGGTTACTTCTCTCTTTTAACCGGGGGGACTCCCCCCGATTACCTCTCCTCTTCCTCTTCCAATGTAAAGGGGAAAACCCCTATAAATACTCCATGTAGCCGATGGCAAAAAGGGGGTCCTTTTTTTGAAAGGGGTCGGCAAGTTGAAAGATCGAAAAGGCAACTTCTTGGGGAAGATTCTACTCGTACTCGGCGTGAAGGTACTCGCCCCCGGCAAGTCAAGGTCGTCCCCCACCGACCACAAAATCTCTTATAAATCCCCCTCATGTTGAGTTAGTCTCCACGAGGGGTTTTAAAATTTAAAAATATACATGTTTGCATCTCCATATCGAGTTAGTATCTATGGAGATAAAATTGTAAATGATCGTGTTCACGTGTTCCATTGTTTAAATATTTTCCATGTCAAGTTAGTCTTCATGGATACAAAATATTTAAACATGATCATGTGCTCCAATGTTTAAATATCTTCCATCTTGAGTAATCTTCATGGGCATAAGATATTTAAATATCACTATGTTCTCATGTTAAATGTTTCCACGTCGAGTTAGTCTCCAAGGGTATAAACATTTAAACATGTGCATGTATTTCTCTCATGTTGAGCGAGGACTCCATGAGGGTGAAAATATGTTTTGTTCATATGTTCATGCCTCTATAAGGAGACTTTGCCCAAGCAGGGACTCTGCCCAAGGCATGCTCATATTCACAATATATATGTTCATATGCACGTACTTTATGGGGAAACTTTGTCCATACGGAGACTCTACCCAAAAATACGGCCATATGTTCATCAAATATGTTCGTGTGTTTGTGCAAAAATTCTACCCATGTGGAAGCTCTGCTCATAAACAACTTGTTCAAATATTAAATAAATCCTTGGCTTTATACCCACTTGTCCCTCAAACTACATGTTAAACACACAAATAGAGTCCATGCTCCCTCTTAAAATATATTTCGTCCGACAAAACAAAACATTGTGTCATTGTTTTCTATAAAAAATGTAAAATGTAAACCTTGACTTTACTATCAAGGGTGTTCAGATTTAATCTGATTAAATCCAATGTAAATTAACATCGATTCTGGTCAATGGAGAAGGGGTCCAGTACAAACAACCATAATCGCCTGATAAAATAAAACATGCGGAACAAATATTTTGAAATAAAACAAAAGGTGTACTCGTCTAATGGACAAAAAAAAATTTCGCGTCGAGCGGATTACAACTTATGTCTGGTAGATGGACTGGCACGCCCCGCAAGGCAAAATTAAAATCAAATCACATAAAAAAATTTCGCATTCGACAGTGCATAACACCAGTGAGGTTTCAAAAAGGGAAAGAAATAACCAGCTGTTGAACCCCGAAAAATTTGCAATGGATATCCACAAAAGGATGCCAGGAGCTATTTATATTGATCCAATGGCTACTTAGGTAATGTTATGGTTACTTAAGTAATATTGGGTCCAAGTCTTTTCAATTAAAAGTGAAAGACTTGTCATAAAAGTAAGGCACCAAAACCTCAATGGAGTACAAGTTCGGGAAGAACAACGCTTCGAAGAAGACGAGTTTTAAAGAATCTTCAGCGGCATGAGGTCAACAAGACCCAAAGTTCTAAGAAAATTACGACTCCAGAAATACACTTACAAGAAGGAAGCACCAAGCACTTGCAAAGTCCAAGTTAAACACTCCATCGGAGAATCTCCAAGAAATACAAGGTTCTTCACGGCACCAACCTCGTAAGGCCGAGAGTGGATATTATATAAACCAGGGGAAGAAAATTTCGGTTGAAAGCCCCAACCGAAGGGATCTCCCTTCGGTTAAGAGGGAAGAGCCCTTAACCGGAGGGACCCCCCTCCAATTAGATCCCTAACTGAGGAAAGTCCCCCGGTTAAGGCATAACTGGGGGACCTCCCGGATTAAGGCACAACCGAGGGGACCTCCCCTGGTTATGCCTCTCTCTTCCTCCAATGTAAAACCCCATAAATACCCCATGTAGCCCGATGGCAAAGAGGTCAGATTTGGGGGAAAAAAAAAGAAGGAAGTAGTAGTGTTGAACCTTAAAAAGATATGATGAATATCTACCGGAAAGAATCTCTGGAGCCGAAAGGTGTGATGGATATACTAAAAAAGAGTTCCTGAAACTAAAAGATGCGAGGGATGTCTGCTAAAGGAAGTCCCTAAACTGAAAAAGTCTGCGAGATGCTATTGAACACTAAGAGCTGTGGTGGGTGCCTGCCAGAAGAGATGTTAATGGATCATTTATAATGGTCCAACCAACTAATTAAGTAGTTCATCAAAGGGGCTGCTGAACCTCAAAAGGTGGTTGATAGCTACCAGGAGAAATGTTCAACTAACAAATTAGTTAGGTTGCCTATCAAGAGGCCAAGTTAATTATGGTTAAGTAACCCATGGTTACTTAAATGCCAAGGAAATTGGGGATTTCTCCAAAGTCAAACAAGGAAGTCTTCAAGTGACATCAAGCTCTCCAAACAAATCAAAGTTCAACGATGCCTCATACAAATCGCAGCACGGAAGAAATCCGGCAACACGAGGTCCATAAAGACCAAGTGTAAAGTACAAGTACAAGAACAAGCCCGCAATGGAAGCTCCACGGTACGCAAATTCAAGTCTTCGTCAAGCAAAACTCCGAGCAAAGAAGCAGGACGTCAGCAACTCGGGTACCCCTGAAATAGGGGCATGTAATGGGTATTTTAGATAAATTCCCCCTTCCCATTTGAACCATCCTTCAGTTTAAGGGAAGGGGAACCCTCTAACCATTTTTACACAAAACGGTTGGAGGGGGTCCCCCCCCCCTCCAACCGTTTCATACAAAACGGTTGGAGGTCCTCCAACCGGTTTCATACAAAACGGTTGGAGGGGGTCTCCCCTCCAACCATTTTCACACAAAACGGTTGGGGGGTTTCCCCCTCCAACCGGTTTATAAAACCGGTTGGAGGGGGGTCTTCCCTCCAACCGTTTTCACACAAAATGGTTGGGGGGTTCCCCCCTCCAACCGGTTTGATACAAACCGGTTGGAGGGGTTTCCCCCTCCAACCGATGGGGAGATCTCCCCTCTCCTTCTCCTACGCATGCAGCAAGGAGGGGAGGGCCGCCCCCTATAAAAGGAGAGGCACCCCCCCCCCCCCGGGGCAAAGGGAGAGGGACTCCCCTTGCTAGGTGGGCACCAAGCCTCCAAGCCCCCATATTCTCCCTAAAACCTACTGGAAAAAACCAGTCCCCAAAAAACCTTGTAAAAGCCAGTTCGCCCATTCTGAAAAAAAATCAGAAATAGCAAGAATCCTTCTTCTCCAAATCCCCTTCAATTGTTCTTCAAGTTTTTGGTGGTGTGAAGGTATTGGCCCATTCTCTTGCTCGATACAGAGTGAGGAGCGTTCAATAGCGCAAAAGAAAGTGGGAGATCACCATCATATACGGCATTCAACATCTCCTTCATCCCCCTCTATGGAGGGCTTCTCAAAATTCCATAGCATGGTTCATATCCTCACATCGAGCAAGACTCTGTGGGGATCTTACGGGATTTAAATATCGTCCATATTGAAAATGACTCTATGGACGCTGATATTTAAATACCTTGTATGTTTGTGCTCTAAAGCCCCCCTATTGAACATGACTCTATGGGTACGCGCATTTAGATGCCGTTTGTTCTTGTGTTTATATGTGTATGTTTCTTTGAGGAGACTCTGCCAAAGCGGAGATTCTACCCAAAAAAACCTATCCATATAATCATAATTTGTGTTGATATGTATGTTTTTCTTGAGGAGACTCGCTCAAGCGAGATTCTACCCAAGAAACACTCATATAATCACAATTTTATGTTTTATGTATATGTTCCTTGGGGGAAATCCTGCCTAAGTGGAGGTTCTGCCCAAGAACATACTCATGTAATCATGATTTGGTTCATACGTATATGTTTCTTAAGGATACTCCGTCTACACAGAGGTTCTGCCTGAGGACGTACTCTATGTTCATAACTATGTGCTTATATGCATATATTTCCTAAAGGAAAATCCATCCAAGCAGAGGTTCCGTCTCAGAATGTATTATATACTCTCAAAAGTTGTGTGCTCAATACGTACATTCTTGGGGAGAAGAAACTTGATTTTGATGGAGATCCCGTCGAAATATATCATATGTTCATGAGTATATAAAAGGGACTCTTTAAACGGAGACCTGCCTCAGGAAAATATATACATATACTCATATGCTCACAAGATAACGCTGCCGACGGGTATATCCCCGTCCATTTCGAGTCATATAACAAATCCTTCAAAGGAAGCTGATACTCTTTTTCAAAAGATCAAAATCTCAAATGCTCTTTCAAAAGAATAAATCCATTTTCAAATTCAGAACTCATTTTGTCCAGCAATAAACAAAAGGAGAAAACATTGTATTGGAATTTTCTACCAAATGCATATATTCTCGTCCTGCTATGAAATGGTATTCGAGTTGAAACTGGTGTTAATATGACATCTAAGGTTTTTACTCGATGTAAATGTAACATCAATTCTGATCGAGGGAAACAGGGGTCCAGCACACGCTACCCTAATCGCCTGATGATTAAAGGCACGGAATCAAAGAAGTTCAGATTGAAAACGGCGCACTCGTCCATTTCATGGACATTAAGTTTCCTCCGCATCGTGCGGATTCTTTCTTCTGTCTGGTAGACAGGCTGGCACGCCCCGCAATACAAAGGAAAAATATGCGAGAACGAAATCAAATATATCGAGATCAAAAGATCAAAATCCCGTGTCCACAGTAGCTTATTGAGGAAGACTCTACTCGTGCTCGGCGTAAAGGTACTCGCCTCCGGCAAGTCAAGGTCGTCCCCCTCCGACCACCAAATTTCTGTAAATCCCCCCCATGTAGAGTTAGTCTCCATGGGGGGTTTAAAATTCAAATACATGTTTATATCTCCACATCGAGTTAGTATCTGTGGAGATAAAATTGTTAAATGATCATGTTCATGTGTTCCATGGTTTAAATATTTTCCTGTCAAGTTAGTCTTCATGGATACAAAATATTTAAACATATTCATGTGTTCCGATATTTAAATATCTTCCATGTTGAGTTAGTCTCCATGGGCATAAGATATTTAAATATCATTACGTTCTCGTGTTCAAATGTTTCCATGTTGAGTTAGTCTCCATGGGTATAAACATTTAAACACGTTATGTTATTTTCCTCATGTTGAGCGAGACTCCGTAAGGGTAAAATATGTGTGTTCATATGTGTATGTCTTTATAAGGAGACTCTATCTAAGCAGGGACTCTGCCTAAAAACATACTCATATGATTCACAAAATATATGTTCGTATGTGCGTATTTCATAGGAAAACTCTGTCCATAGACTCCATACAGAGACTCTGCCCAAAATACGACCATATGTTCACCAAAAGTTCGTGTGCGTTTGCGCGGAAATTCTACCCATGCGGAGGCTCTGCTCAAATACACAACACATTCAAATATCAAACAAATCCTCGGGTTTATACCCACTAGTCCCTCAAATTGCACGTTAAAATCACAAATAGAGCCTATGCTCTCTTTTCAAAAGGTCTATTTCGTCCGAAAAAAGCAAAACATCGTGCTATGTTTTCTAGAAGAATGTAAACCTCGACTTTACTATCAAGGGTGTTCGGATTAAAATTGATGTAAATCAACATCAAAGATTTTTAATCCGATGTAAATTAACATCAATTCTGGTCGATGGAGAAGGGGTCCAATACACGTAACCCTAATCGCCTGATAAAATAAAATATGCGGAACAAATGTTTTGAAATAAAACAAAAGGTGCACTCATCCAATGGACATAAAACTTTTCCGCACCACGCGGATTACAATTTCTGTCTAGTAGACAGACTGGCACGCCCCGCAAGGCAAAATTAAAATCAAATCAAATCTCATAAAATTTTCTGCATTCCACACCAGCAGGGAGAGCAAAGGAGGGAACCAAACCCCACCGGTGGTTCTAAACAAGTTAGTGAAGCCCAACACCACCTAGCCCCCTTGATGCCCCCTCTCCCAAGGATGGCAGTATCGGTTTCAGCCGAGTCTGAAACCAATACCATTTCGGTTTCATTTCTCCCGAAGAGTGGCTGGTTTCAGTCGATTTTGGCTAGTTTCGATCGGTTTCGGTCTGGTTTCGACCGAAACCGGCCAAAACTGATTAAAATACTATTTTTAATGGTTTCAAATTTGCTACAGCATTTTTGGTTCGGTTCGGTCCTGACCGAAACCGATACATTTTGGTTTGGCCGATACTGCCATCCATGCCCTCTCCATCTATATAAAAGGGCGCACAGCCCCCACTTCAGGCCAAGAAAAAGAGGAAAAGCTCAAGGCAAAAAGGAAGAAAAGCTCAAGGCAAAAGGAGAAGGAAGAGCAAGGGAAGAAAGAGGAAGAGAAGGCCCAGCTGGAAGGTTGTTCCTGCGCCAAGGAGTAGAAGAACAAGAAGAAGAAAAGGAAAGAACTTCAAGTTAGAAAGGAGAAGAAAAGGAAGATGTTTTAAGCAAAAAAATGGGAGAGGTTCAGCTAGGGAAACACCCTTGATGTGATCCTCTCAAGTAGTGTAATTTCAAGTCTTGATTTGATGCATGCTACATGTCAAAAAAAAGTGATTTTAACCCTGTTAACCTGTAATTGCAATAATACCCTGATTTTCAAGTCAACTGCAATTATGACCTAATTTTCAGGATAATTGCAATAGTACTGTGAATTTTTATAATTTTGATCAGCTTTGTGCATGTTATATGTCATAAACTGATAAAAGGTGAATTTTAACCCTGTGAGCCTGTAATCACAGTAACACACTAATTTTTAGGGCAATTGTGAATCTGTGATTATATCTTAATTTTCAGTGTAATTGCAATAATACCCTAACCTTTCAATTAATGGCAATTACACCTTAATTTATGGATAATTATTCAATTAACCCTTGTTGAGTATGCATTACCTGAATTATTCCCCATGGAGTAGTATACACACTATAACTGGGATAAATGAATAAAAAATGAAGAACAATATGACAAAATCTAAATAGGCATAGCATATTGTTCAAAAATACGAGTGATTGAAGCAATTACACATTCAAACAATGAATGCACAAACAAACAATTTTATTGACAGAAGTCACAGAATCAGCTATCTATAATTAAAGTATTAAACATGTGCTTTTTCAAGATCCCTTTTTAATTATCCGGATTATGGGTGTCACGTGGTTGTTAATCAGGGGTCATCGATTTTATAATCGACGTAATTAACATCAACTTGCATTGATCAGGAGAGGCGAAGGACACGAGCCTACAACAATAGGCCTCAGGCCTGTTCCAAATAAACAAGCAAATCATGAGAGAATATATATTAAAAAAGACATTTCTTTTTCACAAAAACAACATCATAAATCAAAATGGCCATAGTGCACAAATTATCAGTGTGTCATGGTGACTGAAGGCATCCTTAAATAATGGTTGCCCAACATCCCAATATCTCTATGATCCACATCCCTCCCACTATGGCATTCTCATAAAGTTCATCTTCAGCAGTCTATCCTTGAAATACATCAAGAGAAACATTTTTTTTTAAGTGGATAGTACCACTGCTATTATAAAAGGAAAAAGTGTACATAAAAAGAGTGGGGGAGAGCTCCCAAAAGACTCCCCCGAGACAAAAGATGGCAGATTTGAGTCTACCGTGGGAGCAAAGAAAAGAAAGACAGCGCCCTCTTACATCCCCACTAGAGACACCTACCAACACCAAACACAAAAATCACACCACCTCTCTGAGTCCCACCCACATCATACAATCTCAAAAGACAAAAACCACACAAACAGATAATTATGCAATACTCCACAAATGTTGTTGACTCCATGTATCACCTATGCTTCAATGTGCTGTGAAACTCCTTTCTTGACTGTTGCATACAATTTTGCCTTTCTAGTGATGCCCGCCATCAACCTACGCTTGATCAAAAGTAGTGTGGACTTCAAGCCTTTGTCCACGCCTTCATCTGAGACGCCAATCAATTTTGCTGTTTCACTTGCCTATGTCCCCATGAAGTTTTCGACATTGGTTATAATATCCATTACCTCCCCCTTGATGAGATTCCCATTGTCACCAGAAGCTACCTCCTCTCCTTGAAATGCTTCGTCAACTTGCTCCCTCGCCCCTCTCAAATCTTTCGATTCTAGGGGCGAACTAGGGATGCCTAAGGCTAGTGGGATTCTGGGAAGACATCATCCCCAAGAGACGTAGGGGCAGGTAGGCAAGGAACAAAGGATTCCTTGAATAGCTCCTCAAACAAAGTGAAGAAGGGGAAAAGGGCACCCTCCTCCTCCCCCCACAGCACCAACCACCTCCCCCATCTCCCTCCAAACTTGACTACAAGAACTTCCTCTTGATCTTTTTACTGAAAAGCCTTTAGTATCATCTGTATAGAAGAACGAGCTATTTCTAGCTCATATCATAGTCAGGGTAGCAGCTCTAATTCAGGGATGGAAGTGTCGGTTTCGGACTCGGTTTCGGCCGGGTTTGAAACCGAAACTGTTTCAGTTTTGTTTTGCCGGTATCAGGCGTATCGGGCAAGTTCAAGTGATTTTGTCTTCACTTGAGATGGTTTTGGCTGGTTTCAGACTAAGGGGTGTCGATATCGGCTAGGTCCGAAACCGATATGTTTCGGCCTAAACATATCGGTTTCGGCCAATACTAACAACCATGCTTTAATTCACATTGACTCTACAACATTACCTGCATAAGAAATCTTATTTCAAAGTTCAAACTTTACCCTTTTTCCATTTTTCAAAACTTTCACCGTAAACCAGAAACTTCTCTGATCTTCTCTGTAGGAAAAGCACTAGTGATGCAGGACAGCTGCAGCTGCAGAAGGGCAGTCGTAGAAGACCATGTGGAAAAGAAAACAAAGAGAGAAAGGTACAAGAAACTGTGATGAAATGGTGAAAGCTAGGGCACAGAGGAAGATAACCGGAGGAAAAGGAAGGCAGCAGAGGAAGAAGGATATTTAGGCATTGCAACCAAGTGACCAACCCTGTCTCAGGGTGCTTTGTTGGTCGATGAGGGCACTGCACCCTACCCCATCACAGGGCTAATCTTCTCTGTAGTAGAGATAGAAAGAAAATCACTAGAAATTTGTAATTGTAGTTCTTTATTAATTGAAAAAGAAGATGTTACATCAAATTTAGTGGTTAGGCTAATCCTTACCCTATTATGACTCCTAAATGAGAGACAACTAAAATAACCCAAGACTAATCCAATCATGACTCCTTAAATAAGATAAAACTAAAATATCTCTAGACTAACCTTATCAGGACTCTTAAATAAAAGAAGACTAAATTCTTCTAGGTTAACCCTATTATGACTCTTTTTTTTTTTTTTTGAGAAGTGGATGTACCACAAAAATATGAAGAAAAAGATCTCTATTATGACTTTTTAACTAATACTTGACAAAAACCCCTAAACTAAAATAAATAGTGCATAACTCACAATGAAAAATACATTAAAAAATACTTTTTCACCCATCTCTCATTAGATAATCTTTTCAGATTATGCTCTTGCATCACTTTGGTTCTCACAAGCACACTTCTAGCAAGACCAGGCAGAAGTATTGCAACGCACATTGTACACCATTTTCCATATAGATGGATGATTAGTGTATCTGCCCCTTCTATGGAATTAGGATAAAATAAGTCTTATACAGCCTTCTAAACAATATGTCCTCATAAAATTCCTCAATTATCTCGAACAAGTTGCTGCCCATAACATCCCAAAAGTGCTGTAGAGTATGACGCAAAATCCATTTGGCCTGAAAGACTCATCATGCATGTAGCCTAAATATCCTTTCTGCTATTCAATAGTATCATTCCTTTGTCATTTTTCAACAGTCTCTGACAGCCAACAACTAGTGTAAGGCTGTAAGCATTGCCAAGCATCTGCATACAAGTTTCCAAGTGTGGACAACTACATTGATGGCAAACATGGGAAAGATATCATGTCATATTCTCCCTCGCACATCGAGTTAACCCAGAATTTCCATTCATTTCTACATGTTTCTAATTAGAACCTTTGTAAAATCATCAATAATGAGTAAGATAATCCTGAGATACCCTGACAATATAAAAGGCATAGAAAATAGACCACCTGAATAGAAGGTTCAGTTTAGCATCAAGCACGAGGTTCTTCTTATTTTCTCAACAAGTAGGCAATCAAATATCATTACTTGAACTATGTTCATTATGCACAGTTAGACACTGAAACCAGTTAGACTATACTTCCCTTCCTGCCTAGAGGCTAGAACTATTCTAACCATGATGGGCCTCCAGAAGACCCAACTTCCCTTAGTTATTACACATAAACTGATGAACATCGCCACTAAATCATTAACTTAAAACAGAAATTTCTTGTGTGTGACTATGGTGATCTTATTGACCACAGTGAGTAAATACATAAAATGCATGCTTTAAAAGAAAATAAGAGAAGGTATAAGCACAAGTAGCTGACCTGGCTTGCTCTTATATTGAAAATGTCTGGGTGATACTCCTCATCAAAAAATTGAGGAAATTTTTCTCTGATTCTAATTCCAAGGTGATAAAGTTCATCCTCTCCTTGGCTGATAAGCTCTCCTCCTTTATTCTTTCCCTTCCAAGGTGACTGCCATCCCCATAACCAGGGAGGAATCTTCTGCATATACTCTGTGTTGTCCCCTATCATTTCTTTTGTGACCTTCAGAAGATTATCCAAACGAAGGGCCAACTGATCCAATTCTTTGATACGTTTCTTTGTAGGAGAACGGGTTCCATGCCTTGCCTGTAATTCCAAAAATTTCACAGCCTCCGATCAAGTCATCCAGTCAAGAGAAGCTAAAACATCACAATATCACATATGTGCCACAAAGTCTCAAACAATTAACTCATGCACCATCAATGTAAAAAAAGAAAATTTAGGATCAAAAACTTCAAACTAAAGTCATTATAATGCAAGTAAGCAATAAAACTAAGAATTCTTTAGAAAAGATTCATAAAATAATGCCATCAAATTGAAAAGTGATAACAGTAAAAAGGAGGCTGAATGCAAACACAAGACTATAAAATACTATATGGGTGACCTAGCTGGATTAGGTTAGCTCCCCAATGCCTCAAGTATGACTCCACCGGCAGCACTCATGGTATATGAGGTTTATAAACATCCAACCACATTGATCTAGCCAAGTACCACAGTTGTATTAATGAAGGAAAGGAAAAACCCTTTACAAAAAGAAACTCCACATCAAGCTGATGTGCCCCCCTTAACTCCTCAAAATCAAAAAGGTGAAGAAGTGAACCCCTTTACAAAGATGTTGAGCCCAGAAGATAAGTTTTCCTTTCAAAAAAGAAAATAAACAGTCCTCGGATCTAGCTTCTCTCTGGAATAATCTATTGTTCCTTTCAGTCCAAATAGCCCACAACGTGCCATGTAAAATCAACCACCAAAAGGCTCTATCTTCATCAGTAGGCCTTGCTTTCTTCCATGCTGCAAAAAGCACCTGCACATTCAAGTTGGGAGCAGATGAATAAGAAGAAGATGGCTCCACCTTTCCCAAATCCCCTTAGCGAAGGAACATGTAACAAAAATATGGTCACTGTCTTCCTGATCAGTCCCACATAATGAGCAGATAGTAGATATATTATTGAGGAAAACATGCAGCTTGTCACTGGTAGACAGCCTGCCATGCAAGATCCTCTACACGAAGACTTTAACTTTCAGGGGGCTTTTAGCCAGCCAAATAGCTTTAGCATTAGCAAATCTGGTCCCTCCGTCTGACATCACATCATAAGCAGATTTAACTGAGAAAATCCCATTTTTTTCCCATCTCCAAGTCCAAGAATCTTTGTTTGTTGAACCGGTCTCTGGGTTTGCACTAAGGAAAGAAGCTGCTGTAGCTGCTCCATCTCTTCATTGGTCAGATTTCTTCTGAAAATCGGTGCCCAGATGCCTCCTGACAGCTGAAAATCATACATATGATCTACCTTTGTGTTTGAGACGAAGGATAAGACCGCCAAGGGCGGAAAAGACCTCCTCAAGCGTGAAATCCCCACACCATCTTTCCTGCCAAAATAGAGTGCGGTGGCCATTTCCCAAGGTAACTCTCACACTAATTTTAATAAAATCTGCAGCCATAAGGATTCCCTTCCAAATTGGTGTACATGCTCAGCCAAGGGTTTTAGAAGCTCATTATCATAAGCCAAGCCTATTGGATTGAACCCTCAAGAAGAAAGTGCTAGTGCTTTATGAGGTGTGGCGGAAGACTTTAATCCATTCTGCAAGGAAAAAGGAAAAAAGGAATTTTTCCATGTCTCCAAGCATTATTTGTTTGCAGATGCTGAGGTGGCTGTTACTTGTGGGGCCAAAAAGAGTTTTCTTTCTCTAGCATATATGAATGGCAATCAGATGTAATAAAGATCTAAAGATATACTTTCAAGTTTCAACGCATATCAAATGGCATATAGCGCTAAGTTATAGACAATATTACGTTTATCATGAAAAATAAAGCATTGATGAGGCTATCAACATTGCACAGTTTCACACTATAATTGAATATTCGTTGGAAAATTCATGCACATGCAACTCATTATTTGTTGCATGGTTTGCTGGTGCGCCGATTCGGGGCGAATCGGGCTCGCCCTGATGCGCTCCGATTCGCCCCGAATCGGGGCGAATCGACCCGATTCGCCTGGAAACTGTTGGGCAGTCATGGCTGAAGCCCCAGTTTGGCCAGATTCGCATGGTTTTGATATTTTTTTGGCTGTTTCTATGTTTACAACCTCTTGTGAAGAACATCATGTATAACTGATGATATTTATGGCATGTAATACTACACAAACATCTATTTTCATTCAATTGTATTGGAAATTGAGAACAAACTTCAAAGTATAAACATGAAATGTGAAACATGAAACTCAATTCCAATTGAAAAATACAATGAGACTCATATCAACTAAAAAGCACAAACCTGAAATTCAAATCTAAATACAAAGTACAATGAGTCTAGTATCCCTAATATCCCTGCTGATATGGATCATATGTACCCCACTGGGGTTGGACAGACTCATCCGACTCTGAGGGCAGCTCCCCAATAAGATGATAACTTTTGGTTCGAGACACAAATGAATGGAACTCATCCCAAGTCATCATGGTGTTGTATCTTCTCCGAAAGTCCCTCACAAAGTGGTCCCACACCTCGCATCCAGGACGGACTATCCTCAAACTCGCCATTTGCACATCCTCTGCAGAAGCATCAATCTGCTGAACAGAACAGGAATAGGAACATGAACATGAACAAACGGAGGAGGATGAAAATATGGTGCTGGGTAGCCTGTGGTGGCGTACCCACTATAGCCACTATAGCCACTAGAGTAGCCTGTGTCGGACTCTGGCTGATAACTATGTCCCCCATATCCATAGGATCCCACAGACTCATTTGTACTCATTCTTTCAAAATCAGATATCATAGTGTTATAGCTATCACTATCCACTGCTGCACCTTCTACACGACCACCTCTCCTAACCCTTCGCCTTCTATTGTACTTCACTGGGCCGCCATGATGTTGCTCCCCTGTGAATGCTCCCCCATCTCCATCATTACCCCCGCCCCCTCCCCCTTCTCCAACATTACCATCGCCCCCTCCCCCATCTCCATCACCTCCCCCTACAGACCCACCCAGTGAACCAGTTGTCATGGAGTCATGGGAGCGGCTGCTGGGTAATCGTGGCGAATCCTCTGGAGGTGTTTCTTCTGCAATTTCTAAATCTGCAATGTCAAGTGGATCTACAGAAGGGGCAGCCAATTTTTTCCCTTTCTTGGATCCTCAGGGTAACCAACTCTTTTTCTTTTGTGCTGGGGCGGTTGGCTCTGTAATGACAATGCCTTTGGCTGGGCCACCTGCTGGACCTATGTCCTTCCCCTTTCCTTTCTTTGGTTGGGATGTCGCCACCGCCTTTCCTTTTGCAGCTTGGGAGAGAGCAGCAGGTTCCTTATGTGATCCCTTCCTTCTTGGTTCTGCGGAAACAATTGCTTGTGCTTCTCTCATAAACTCTGAGTGGGCTGACGGGCCTAAATTCATCAATCTTTCAAACTCTGCATCATCATCAACAATTGCATCACCTGCAATAGTCCCCAACATCACAAATTATACAACAGACAATGACAAAACAAAGAATGAACATGTTTAACAAATTAGAACTACTGTCTCACCTCTTGCCCCAATTGATAATTCGCCAAGAAGATCTACCTCATCTTCTTCTTTGGCCCGAAATTGACTAGAATGTGGTTGGCCGCCCCCTCCCACATCTCCATCACCCCCCTCCTCCGCTTCTGCAGCTTCGATAGCCTTAGCTAAAAATGTGTTTGGCCGTGGTGGATCTTCCGGATCATCTGCCTCCTCATCTAACTCGAACTCTCCCCGCTCTGTGGTCGCTCGTGCAACCCATGCAACCATTGGGTCTTCATCATCTCGTAGAAACCCAATGTCAACCGGATCATCCTCCACCTCCCCCCTCTTTGGATCCTCTGTTAAATGCTTCACCCTCAACCTCATGTTATAATGCACATACACCAAATTGTCCAACCGCCTATGTGACAACCTGTTCCGGACTTTGGTGTGTATCAATGCGAAGGTGCTCCAGTTTCTCTCACACCCACTTGAGGAGGAGGTCTGGGACAAGATCTTTACTGCAATTTTCCTCAATATGGGTGTCGAATGCCCAAAGTTGAACCACCAATCAGCTGTAAAAAAAATATTGTTGCACTCATTAGTCAATCGTTGAGTTTACTAATATGTAATTATAAAAGGGAAAGCACATTACCGGCATCAATGCGGTCCCGACCAGCAATAGCGGATGGCTCTGCAAAACTCCCTACCCCTTCTCTAAAGCTCTTCATCTGCCGCAATGAAGCCCATTAGAAAAAGCTGCAATTGATTAATTGACATAAACATGATGTACTTGTATTAATGCTCGCCTGATCAATAGCATCTGCTGCATCCAATGGACTCCTTGACAGTCTTTCAACAACCCGTGTAAAGGCGGCAATCAAGTGATCCTCGTACGATAGCTCGAACGCATAATGGTAAGCAGGATGGAGATAGTAAGCTGCAATTATGGTATAAAATCAATTAGTGTGATTGTACTAAAAAAAAATATAGTACCAAGTTGAACTAAAATTTTCTCACCCGCCATATGTAGATCCCGACTCATTTGTCGGTCCCACCGATCCTCAACAACGTCTAAGACCAAGTGTGCATAACGAGGGGACACATCGTGGATCTTTTTCTTTGCAGCTTCAATTTTTGCATAAACCAAACCTATGCTTGGTCTCCTGTCCCCATCAACCACCCTCAAAACCTCATAAAGAGGTTCAATGATTTGCACCAGCTTGAAGACTCGGTCCCAGAAATTAGCGCTGCAGATGATCCCTTCTACCTCTTTACCATCAGAAGTCCCTGCAAAAGTGCTGTGCATCCATCTGTCTGTCCTAAACATGCGTTTTAGACCATCTTTATGCTTTAGGAGACTTTGTAAAGCAATGAAATTAGTTGCAAAGCGGGTGATAGCCGGCCGCAACAACTCTCCACCTGTGCACTCTCTCATCCACGCCAACACAACATGATGATTATTAATCACCCACATTGGAGTACCGACGGGACTGCGTCTCACCCCCAACTCTACTACCACTGCCACCACTACCACTCCCAACCTCAAAGCTCCCTCTCTGCTCAGGGACATCAGGCACATCAGGTTCCTCATCGTCATCTTCATCTCGTTGCCTTCCCGAAATGATCCTCTCCTGCATCTCCATGTCCGCCTTCTTTCTTTGCGACTCAGCACGAACACCCTTCAAGTGTTCAATCATGAGCCGCTTCACTTCAGCAGGCACGGATTTACAACCTTGGACATCTTGGTACCCTGCAAGCCGCCCACCTGCAAGGTGCTTCTTGAGGCGGGAGACGCCCCCTCCTTGGCCCGTATGGCCGCAGTAGTTGCACTTGTAATTGTGCCTACTGCCTATTGCAGTCCCGTGCTGCCACCCAATGTCCTCACTAGCAGCTTTCTTCGGTGCCATCTACATAAAATAGTTATTCATTAAATTTCATCTAAAAAATATATTCTGATTTTTTATAAATAAATTCAGAAATAACAAATTAGATGAACATGGCCAAAAGTATGTGTAAGAAAGATAGATTCAAAGGAGAAATGGTGGAAAGTGAACATTAAACACTTACACCATCATGTTTGAATTATTTTGAATTTTTAAACAAATATTTTCAGAAATTCAAAATTAAAAGAAAAAGGTCAAATCTATGTGGAAAATTTTAAGATTGAAGAGAGAAATGGTGGAAAGTGAACATTAAACACTTACACCCTCATGTTTGAATTATTTTGATTTTTTAAACAAATATTTTCAGAAATTCAAAATTACAAGAAAATGGGCAAATGCATGTGGAAAAATTCAAGATTCAAGAGAGAAATGTTGCAAGTGAACACTAAACACTTGCAACATCATGGTTCTAAATTTTGATTTTTTAAAAATATAATTTCGTTGCAATTTCTGTTTATTTAAATAATTTCATAAAATAAAAAATGGAAGAACATGGCCAAATTGTGGAAGAAATGTAGATTCAAAGGAGAAATGGTGGAAACTAAACATTAAACACTTGCTATATCATGTTTCAATTATTTTGATTTTTTTAAAAAATATTTTCAGAAATTCGAAAATAGGAGAAAATGGGTAAATCTATGTTAAAAAATGGAAGATTCAAGGGAGAAATGGTTGCAAGTGAACACTAATCACTTGCAACATCATCTCCCATGAATATACCTCCCATGAATCCCATCCATCAACAAAAAACAGAAAAAAATGGAAGATAGAATGAGACTTACCTTCAAAACAGTGAAAAAGATGAAGAGATGGATGAGAGAAGCCCAAGAACACCTCTAAGCACCTTCCAATCCACCTAGGAAGCCTCCTTGGGTCTCCTAGAGTGTGGATCTGGCGTTTCCTTGAGAGAGAAGGGGGAAAAAGGGGGGAAAAGGGCTCTTGCGGCGTGGCTCCTGCGAATCGGGACTGCACAGTCTCGATTCGCAGGGCATCGGGGGTTTCTTACGGGGCGGGGCGAAGCGGAGCGGGTCGGGCCGGGCGAATCGGGCCGGAGCGAGGCGGATCCAGTCGATTCCCTGGCGGACGGCGGATCCAGGCGGATCACGCTTACGGGCCGGCGTCGATTCGCTCCGATGCGGGCGAATCGAGCCGATTCGCTCCGCCGTGCAAAACCATGATTTGTTGCTAATTTTCCTTAAGAAAGCCACATTTATTTTTAAAGAAGAAGAGATGGGAAATGGGCAAAAGGGAAATGCAAGTGTTACTTCTGTGAATAGCAGAGGATGGTTTCTTTTCCTCCCTGGAAGGTGGTTTTCAAATGTATCACTAACAAAGGAATTATATCCAAACTGTAGAAAATTATTGATCCATATCAAGAAATTTCAATAATAATACTCATTACCAAACACATTCCTGGATGACAAGCAACTAAAACACTGAAGAAGGTAGTGAACTTTTATGTGAATGTACCACAACATTTAAGTGCACGGCGCTGCAACAATCAGGAACAGTTGAAGTCACAAATACATTGCTATTGACCTTTCTCGCAACATCATATCTGCAGATCAGATGTTATAACCGAGCAATTAGACAACTGCAAACATGAAATGTGCAAACACCAACCTTAATTGAAAGTAGATAGTACCATGAACCCAATAAATATTGAAAACAAAATGACATGAACAATCTACGCCGAAATGGCAATGTACATAATGTAAACAAGAAGGAGATTTGACAACCCTCCTTCCTACAAGGAATTCCAGATTGGATCAGGGTCCGACATCCCGATCCGGAATCGAAAAGGATCGGCCGGGATTGCGGGAATGGATTTTTTTTTTTTTTTTTTTTGGGGGGGGGGGGGGGGGGGGGGGGATGGCCAAGATTTTGTGTAATCACATGCAATTACTGCCATTATCCCATTTGGAGCAGAACTAGATCAGTTAATAGCCGATTCCGATCTGGATCAGGCGATTCTGCAATCCATGCCTTCCTACACAGAAGTCTAGCCCATTTCTTCATTCATGACAAATGAAGCAAACCCCCTCCTATGCCTTCTCTAGTCTTCCTTTAGTGATCGTCTATGACTCCAACCTAACAATAGCCTCCGACAATAAAAACCAAGCCCCATGTTAAGAGGAGGAGCATCCAAGGAATATACAATTTAGCATCTCATCTTCCTCTTACATAGATAACATGTTCTCCTTCAAGAACAAGGGGATCGGAGCCGGATCGGCCAGCCAAAAACCAATCGGATTGGCCAATCCTGATCTGAGACTGACCGATCCAGGCCGATCCTAGATAAGGCAAGGGTGGCCAGATCATGGTAAGCAATCTTGCGAGAATCTCGCGAGATCTTGTGAGAATCTCGGTCTCGGCCCCTTCCCGAGAAACGAGAAGGCCGAGATGAGTAGTCAGAGTTAGGATCCTCTTCAGGCAGGGTTAATAGAATCCCCTTATTTACCTGAATATCATTTAAGTAAATGTTAGTATTTGTAGTTTCATTTGCTTAAAATATTACATGTAAATAAGAAAGTACCCCCCATTTGAATCTACTAAAAATATCAAATACCAATAAAAAGTCAACTTTCTCATCTAAGAAGAAAATCGCAATTTTGATGATTCCATCAAAATAGCATCAAAATAGCGTCTTTCTAATCCCTCGTAATTTGACCTATCTAAAAATTTCATAATTCAAATAAACCTAATAAAACACTAAAAATTGAAAAGTTCGATGAAAAAAGTCAAACGTGCATATGACTTCTCCAAGGAGCCACTCTCCTACTGACTATGACTTTTTTCACCTGACTTTTGATTTTTAGTGTTCTATTGAGTTTATTTGAATAATGAAATTTTTAGATATGTCAAATTATGAGGGATTAGAAAGACGTTATTTTGATAGAATCATCAAAATCGTGATTTTTTTTCTTAGATGGGAGAGTTGACTTTTTATTAATAAGAGATATGATTTTTTTTATATTTTTATTGAATTCAAATGAGGGGTACTTCCTTATTTACATGTAATATCTTAAGTAAATGAAACAACAAATACTAACATTTACTTAAATGATGTTCAGATAAATAAGGCCTGAAATCGGCCTGGACTCAACCCCTGGTAGGGTTACCCTGGATCGGATTGATCGGCCCAAAACCGACCCGAATCGGCCGACCCGATCCCGATCCAGACGATTTTTGATACCTCCTAAAGTGAACCATCAATTACCAAACCATTCACAAGTAGGCACATTGTACTTTCTACATGAAGATCTTCACCTTTATTGAAGACTTTGCAAAATCAGAATTACCAAAGAGTGGAGCACAAGGCATATCATCATTTTATAATAACTGAATTACCCAGTCTTTTAGCTAGCAGAGATACCAGTAATTCACAGGTCAGCAAACCAATTCCGGTGGTCATTTGATATTCAATTTCCTGCCAGAATCTACCATCTGACTAAATCTTTCATAAAACTATTTCAGAAGAAGGAATTGCTAGACTCAGAATGGACAGACAACGGGAAAAGCACCCTCCAGCATACTGTGTTAGCATACTGCCAGTGGCATTCAGAAGACAAACACCAAACTGGTTTTTGGCAATGGATGGAATTCCGGTTGTAGGACATTGATTATCAATTACACGAGATGGTTTGCCTCTCATCCTTGATCATGATCATGATCATAAGCCAGTGCTTCAACCTTCGCTTACAATGAATAAGTTTGTCCATATGACGGTTACAAACATGACTGGTAGGTAAAAAATCAATATTTCAAACATAAGAACTCTTTGCACTAATTCAAGACAGGATGATTTAATCGAGATCTAATTCAATTGACATAATGATCCAGTGAGAATGTCAAAAGATCAATTTGACAAGTGAATCAGCAATTTGAATCGCTTATGCAATATTCATCAAGGTGACATCTCAAGTCATTCCTCTTATGAGCAATCAAATGGGGTGCAAGAAAATTAATAAGGCGCGGTCGTACGTGGAGGAAGAAGTCACCAGGGTACAACACAAAGTTGGCAAATGCAGTAGGACACAGCCGAACGCAAAAGGATGTAGCATTACTGATCTTACATAGGTAAACATAATCATTTCGCTGCAACGAACCCATCCCATGCACCTCTACCTATAAAAATCTATCCCAAACGATCGGATCTTAGCGGAAAGTTGGTACCTTCCACCACCATAGCATCAAGAAACAATAGTGCGGAAAAATGACCAAATCAACCACGCCGGTGATCCTAGTCAGAAGGATAACACCGGGTTCTCCATAAACGGCACAGACGGAGGAATGGAACCAGAGAGAAACCTGGTAGCAGTGGAGAGGTGCTGACGGACGTCGAAGATTTCTTCAGCAGCGACGTTTAGAGGAAAGAAGAGCCCAGGAGCAGAAAGCAGAACCAGAAGAAAAGAGATCGAACCCCACGCTGCCATCACCATCTCCACCTGCTGGATGGGGGGAGGGGATGAAAGAAGAACCCTTTCTCTCGCGTCTCACTCTCTTGTTCGAGAAGCAACGGGAGAGCTCCTGGACGACGTGTGCAGGTAGTAACACACAGCGAGAGCGAGAACGGGGGGCGTTGGGACGTGCTTCCTTTTCCCTTTTTAGGTTTATGGAAAACAAAGATAATTCAAACATCTATTCTGGACTGTTGTAAGTGGAATGCTTTGGTCCTCTTGGTATGAATGACGGAGGACTGGTGCAAATAGAGCAATGTTATAAATTTAAAAAAAAAATTAATTAGCAATCGCAGGAGTATGACGTCATTCCCACCTTTTGTTATATGAATGTTAGATATGTCGTTATCCTTTTTTTTTACTTTAAACTTCTTTGATGCGTTGAGACCAGCTCTTAATATAATAATGTATTAACTAGTTATTAATGTTTTAGCGTATTAACACATCGTCGAGAGATTAATGTGTTTTAACGCATCTACATATTGGCATGGAGGAAATTAATGCGTTCACATCCGTGAGTGGATTACCTTGCGAATATGCAAATGTGTAAATTAATACATTAATGCATTAATTGGTTAATGTTTATTAATGTGTTAGCTGGTTCATGTTTTAACACCTTAATTAGCACACATAACTATAGTTGATAAGTATTAAACTGATCATTAGTTACACCATTGATATCAATATGTTAAATGATTAATCAGTTAAAGCACCGACACACTTTGAAATGCATTATCATGTTATGATATTATAATATATCAGTGCCCCGACCTTGACACATCATTTTAAGATGTCAACATTAGGAGGTACTGCGCATTAAGAATACACTCGAGGCAAAGTGGTATTAGTTACAATTGCTAGAACAAAGTTCTGACCTCATTCTATGTATCATCAAGGTGGAGCCCCTTTTACAGTAATACAGACTAAACTGTAATGACATTAAGATGTCTAAGATATAGCCTCCATGAGTTTCGATGGAAAATATTTATTATATTTTTTACTACAATTCTGACCTTCTTATTAGTCAATATATTAAGGGAATTGGCAAATGCAACAAATATTTCTCAACTGCTGACTAGCTAATTAAATGGACATGTAGCAGTAATTTCACTTTGATGTATTATATATCCTAACCAGAGTTCTAACATGAAGGGTCCGTTTGGATCCCCGTAAAACTGTCCACCAGAAAAAGTTTTCCAGAAAATTTTATAAAATTGGTTGTTTGTTATCCTTGAAAACCAAAATATGTAAAACTATATTCAAAAATATCTGGATTTCGGCATTCGCACAAAAAACACGGATGCCGTTTTCCGTTGCTTTTGCTGCGCCATTTGACAGTGCCAATTTATATGCACTGTTCATTCAGGTTGAATTTTTTATTTTTCCCACTTATTTAAATAGTCTTTGTCAAATTTAATTGTTTTTATTAATTAATTTATTTTTTATTTTTTATTAAAATATCTGTAGAATATTATTCATTCAAATTATAATTTTATTTTATTTCTCCTATTTTAAATTATTTTTATCAAAGTTACTTATTTTTCATTAGTTATTTATTTTATTTTTATTTTTTAAAAATATTTAAAAAATAAAAAATAAAAAAAATAAAATTTTTGATGAATAGTATTAATACATAAGGAGTATATGACTCTTTCTCATTTGAGTAGATCATAAGATCTCATACTCCTCCATACAACTTTATATTTTCCTAACAACCAAATAGACAATTACGTTTTCATTTTCACGTAAAAATTTTTCCATGGAAAATTATTTCCCTCTAAAACTGTTTTACATGTAATCAAATGGACCCTAAGTCTGGATAACCAGGCTCATCTATGTGCAACCTAATCTAGTCGGGTAGGGTCAATGTCTCGAAATGGGTTGAGAAATATTGACTTATTGTGTGGGGTCTAGGTTATCCACGTGGAGGTCCCACACTATAAATATTTGTAGAATAAATTTATCTCATATAAAAATTATTTGTCATTCTTATATTTATTTATCAGCATTATTCGTTAAGAGTGATAAATATGTTCTATAAATATTTATGGCGTGGCCGGATCTCACGTTGACACATTGAATCGCTAAATGAGTATCTTTACTACCATGTGTAAGTATTTCCGAATTAGATGTTTTGGTGAGATAGATTATCCGGTGGTACTTTATTTGTAGATATCCTATCCCTTATCAAAGTTATCCTTGAGATTCCATCTAGGCCAGTCAAACTTAGACCACCCTCCACTCTCCAAGATTGAGTCCTCAAAATTCTAAACCATAATAAGACCCGACTTTAGCAGCATCAGAGGGATAACCGCATCAGACATGCTTGTTGCGTCAAGGTAAAGTTTTATCAACTATTCTACATGTCGTCCCCCTGCCTACGGCGGGATGGACATATGGGTGGGGTAGGGCGCTTCCACCCGGGATCGAATCCGGGGTGCTGAAAAAAAAACTATCATATGTCTCTGTCGCGACTAGAGATGGTCTTGCCACTTCTATAACATGTGCCCCTCTTCCTTAGAGATCAGTGGCAGCAATATAACTTCACTCGTGACTTGAGACCCACTGCAATCTATACGTAGGCACCCTCCCCCTCTCTCAAAATAAAAAATATGCTTTCAGACTATAATGTATATAACAAACTGAAGTCTATAGAAGAAAAAGACAGAGAAAGATGCTTGGCACGTAAAGATTAATGCATGCATTTTGTGATGTATCGCTGCAAGCAGGAAGTCATTGTATTTGGGCAAAAGACATGAAAGCAACAAATATTCAAAAAATATGGTATAAACGACATACCCACGATGGATTGCTTTTTGCATTGCATCGGAACTCGGGTGTTACTTTAATGGGCTTTTTGCAGGGAAACAATGGAGAAGGTGGGGTTCGCTCAGCACCGCGGAGATGGCGCAATGGCGGCTGAGAGGGCGACCGCACAGCAGGCCCGGCACGGGGAACGGCGACGCCTGGTGCTCGCTCGCAGGCGAGGGGCGTCAGCAAACGCAGACAGGGTCGAGCGCATGGCTGCTAAGGTGGCGCAGTCGACGGCTGTGGTGGAGGCGGATGCGGCCGAGGTGAATGGCCGACGATGGGTCGGCGGTGCACTGGCGAGCACCACGGCGACGGCGTGCGGGCTCGCGGCAGGGCTGCGTGCTGGGGCCAAAGAGGGCGACACGGCCAGCAGCACAGCAGCGTAGTAGGGGGAGAACCGATGGTGGTGCCCTCCTGCTCCACCGCCTCCTCCGTCGACGCTGCAGTAGCTCTGCAGACACAACCAGGGGACGGGACATCTCAAAATTCTTTCAAACATCATCAGAGATCATATAAGAATGGCAAGAAGAGAGAGTTATAGCTAGAGTTGCTGATCATGGGATACATGTTCTCCTGAGAAATCCGCCGGAGTACCTGGGGAAGGAACTGGGCGCAAAAAGGATCAGAGACCTTTGGTCTATGTTGGATCATCCGGGAGGAAGGAAGAGGGAAATGTACCATGCTGGCCAGGAGTGGGCGGGCGAGAACAGTGGTGGGTAGCCGAGGTTGCAGTTGACCCTCTGGCCGTCGATCACCGGCAACGGGATCTGGCAGGCCTTCCTGGCGGACTCCACGACCTTAAAGGTCACTTGCGATCAGAAGAAGGGAGAAGAAGGCCGCAGCATAACAAAACCGACATTCGGGGATGATGGTGCTCCTCTGTCGTCATCCCCGGCCTCCGAGGACGGAGGCACATCATCCGTCAACGTCGAGGTCGGGCGTGGAGGAGTTGCTGGGTTGACGCCACCTGCCGCGGTTGAGGGTGCTGCTTCGAGGTAGTCAGGTAGGAAATGCTGTCGAGAATAGTAGCGGTAGCAGAAGGAGGACGGCGGGGAAGTCCGACTCCCAGCACCATTTTCAGAAATGGAGATGATGGCATGGAAAGGAGAAACGTCGTTCCCTTTTCATCAGGAACCAAAGGGGTAGGCAGCGCTGTGAATAAGAAAGAGAAAAAATTTGGGTAAATAAGTGCCGTTGATACCACAAAAAGAAAAGGGGAAAGTCATGTATCTCAGTTTTGGTGGGAAATAAAGAATTCTGATGCTGCCACTTGTATTTCTAAAACTGAGTATTATTATAGTAGTATAGAAGTATAGATGGGGATCATAAAATGAGATTATCCTCAAAATCTTCAAATACGAAACATAGCCCTAACTCTTCCATAAACACAAGCGAGAGCACTCTTTTTCTCTCTCTTATCTTTGTTCTGACTATTTTTATGACTTGAGCGATAGAAGATTCTCCTTTAAATTTATTTATAAGACCCCCTAACAATGCATCTATCATTGACTTCTCGTGAGAGCTTCACTCCTATCATCTACAAATGTAAGAGCGCAAGGAGATCAAATTATGGAAGTATATATATCAACCGTTTTTCAATCTTTACAATATCATTTTCCTTGACCCTACATGTTAGTAGTGAGATAAAATACTAACTAGTTAAAATGTATCAATACGCTCTGTAGCGCTAGCATCATGGTACTGTTGACAGAAGGGTATATTTCCTTGACCCTATTGTTGTTCTAGCTAATAGAAGGGTATATTTGTGTACTTATATAAGTATGTTATAATTTATATAAATTGATTATAAATTATATAAATATATTATCATTTACATAAATTTATATAGATTATGTAAATGTATAATTTACACAAATATAGTTCAACTTATACAATTAAGCATGCAAATTTATGTAAATTACAGTATATTTGTGTGAGTTACTTAGACATAGTTTTGTAAATATGTTAGAATCACATAAAAAATTTAAATATATTATAATTGAATATATTTTAGTAAATATTTATTTACAAGGTTATTTTTTAAATTTTGATAAAATTATTTGTAGGTCCCTATCAATGAGAGCGTCTTAATTGCATATCCTTATCAGAAATATCTATGCGAAAAAATCCAAGCACTTTTACATATGTTAACTTTTGGTCCCTAATGTTCGGGATCCATACTAGATGATATTCGAGTGATGTTTTCCATTTTCTAGTTGTGGGCAGCTATCAGTTTAAATTTTTTCAACTCTTACTTTAACGCATTTAAACTTACATTTTGAGTCACGTGAATAATTATTTTAAATTTCACATAGTTTAACTCATTGTTACACAAACTTTGACAACTTCTAACTCTTGTTTTAATGTCTTAAAACTTAGATTTTAAGTCATGTTAACAGTAATTTTGTTTAACTGACCGTTACTCATATTTTAACGACATTAAATTCTTACTTTAATGTCATTAAACTCTTATTTTAATGCCTTCAAACATAGACTTTTAAGTTATGTTAGTAGTGATTTTTAAGTCCCACACATTTTGACTCATTGTCATGCATACTTTAACGATTTCAGACTCTTACTTTAACACATTTAATCTAAAACTTTAAATTATGTCAGTAGTGACTATGTCTCATATATTTTAACTTACCGTCACACTTATTTTGAAGACTACTTCGAACTCTTACTTTAAATTTTTATAACAATTACATATGTGATATTGTGTAACATAGAAGGTTAAAGTGAAACTGTAAATTATTAAAGTATTAAATAATTTATCTTATTGTAAGATATATAAATGATTGATCTAACAAATAAAGTCAATTTCTCTATTAAAATACACATATGAATGTGTTAAAGTAATTATGCATATGAGTTAAAGGAGAAGAAGAATCTGGTATAAGAACATAGAATATGAACATAAAGGATAAGTTAAAGTAGATGAAAAATCTACTTAAAAGTAGATAAAATGTTGGTTAAAGTAGATGGAAAAATCAATTAAAATAGATAAAAAAATCAGTTAAAATATAAACACATTGATCATATATAACTGATGACAAAGAATAAAATTATCATGTATTAATTATATGGAAGGATAAAATGAGAAATAAAATAAAAGATAAAAATTATCTTTAACTGATTATTAAATTTCACCAAAAGATAAGACTATTTAGGACACTTTTTTTTACCGAGATCAGAAAATATGTCTCCTTACTATCAAAGATTTTAATTACTTTTTCTTTAAAAAAATTATTTAAAAAATAAAGCAAAATAGAGCTCCATCGTACGACCGTACTGGTACCGCCTCCCCCTGTCATCTCTTGCTCTTTCTCTCTACTTTAATTATTTTTTTAAAAAAAATCTTTGCTAAATTTATTAAAAAATAAAGTAAATTGGAGCTCCATTGTACAACCTTACTGGTACCGTCTCCCCCTTCATCCCTTCCTTCTGCTTCCCCTTAACGAGGGGATCCGCATTCCAACGAAAATGTTAATTACACGTAAAATTGGGTATAAATTTTATGTTGAAACCGTTGGGGCACACTTGATTGGGTCGCGTGGAAAGTCCTCACGTCAGCAGCCCAACACACGTCGCTGTCTGCGTTCGCGTCTTCCCAAGACCCGTCATCATGAAAATCGCCTCCATCGCAAAACAACGATTATAGAGAGATTTTAATTAATTCGAAATATACTTTTTGAACCGAAAATCAAAAGTTCTCATGGCGTCACGAATTAAGTTTCTTCCGGTGACAAATAGATTTCTTCTGGTAACAAATAAGTTAATTTCGATGACAAATAAATTTCTTCTGGTGACAAATAGATTTCTTCTGGTAACAAATAGGTTGATTCCGATGACAAATAGCTGACTCCGTGCCTTAAGTGATTCACATAGAGTCACGAATTGGAGTGACAAATAGGTCAATTTCGGTGACAAATAAGTTTCTTATTGTGACAAATAAGTTGATTCCGGTGACAAATAGTTGGCTTCGTACCTTAAATGATTCACATGGAGTCACGAATTGAAGTGACAAATAAGTTGATTCCGATGACAAATAGGTTTCTTCTGGTGACAAATAGGTTGATTCTAGTGACAAATAACTGATTTCGTGTCTTAAGTGATTCACATGGAGTCACGAATTGGAGTGACAAATAAGTTGATTCTGATGACAAATAGGTTTCTTCTGATGACAAATAAGTTGATTCTAGTGACAAATAACTCATTTAGTATCTTAAGTGATTCACATGGAGTCACGAATTGGAGTAACAAATAAATTGATTTCGATGATAAATAGATTTCTTTTGGTGACAAATAAGTTGATTATGGTGACAAATAGTTGACTTTGTGCCTTAAGTGATTCACATGGAATCACGAATTGGAGTGACAAATAAGTTGATTCTGGTGAGAAATAGGTAGGGGTGTTCATTTTTCGGTTCAACCCGAAAAACCGAACCGAACCGACCGATTCGGTTCGGTTCGGGTTGAACAATGTCACAGTTCAGTTCGGTTTCGCACAGGGAAACCGAATGAACCGAAATATATATTAAATATATTTAAATAATAAATAATATCACCAAAGAAAGCCTAGCCCAGTGGGCTAGCGCCTTCTGTTCCATTGGGTGGTCTTGGGTTCGATTCCCAGGACCGCCCATCCGCCCTTTCTCTGTGTTTTTTTTTTTCGGTTCAAACCGAACTGATTTGGTTCGGTTCGGTTTGAACATAATTTCGGTTCAGTCCGGTTTGAACAAAAAAAGGTTCAAACCGGACCGAACCGAACCATGAACAGCCCTAGAAATAGGTGACCAATGATGACAAATAAGTTGATTCCGGTGACAAATATGTCATTTTTGGTGTCAAATAAGTTGATTCGGTGACAAATAAGTCAAATCGATCATCATATTTGCTCTGCAGTGGATTTAATGATAGCAGACGATTTCATGATAGCGGACCTCGAGAAGACGCACGAAGGCGACGACGTGTGTTGAGCTGCTGACGTGAGCACTTTTGATCTAGCGTTGGTATCAGAAGAGGGACACGGGGGGTGATTGAGAAACAAAATTGTGTGTATCCAGATATATGTATATTAAGAAATATTCAGGGTGTAAAATATTTTTATAAGACAAAAAAATTCTAAAAAATAACTTTTCTATAAATATAAAAAATATAATTATCAATTTAGTTCTCCATAAATATTTTCACTGGTTATTTGCATAAAAAGAAGAGAAAAAATATAAAAGGTCAATAACATTAAATGCAAGTTTTTACGATGGAGGAGGGTTACATGGGGGCACACGGGATTTTATGATCCACTTCAATAAGAGAGGGTCACATAACTATTATTTAGTATTATTTTATCAAATATTGTATTTATTTATTTTTGATATTTTAAAAAATTAAAAATTAAGACTACTAATGAAAAATAAGTAACATTGACAAAGACAATTTAAATTAGGAGAAATAAAATAAACATACAACTTGAATGAATAGTGTTCCATGGATATTTTAATAAAAAAATAAAAAAATCAAAACAACTAATGAAAAATTATTAGATTTCATGAAGGCAACTTAAATGAGGGGAAAAAAATAAAAATACAATCCGAATGAATAGTGCTCGAAAGGTTGGGCACTGTAGCTAGCTACAAAAAAACTCGACCAAGTGAGGAAGAAAGAGAAAGTGTTGATCTTGGTGCACAAGAGGGGGACTGGAAGGGAAATGTCTCCTCTTCCTCCTCGGGTACACCTCAATTAGGTGTGTCGCGTCTCACTGCACATCAAGATGTGCGGTAAGATATTTTCAAGGACAAGTTTATAGCATGCTGCGACAATCGAGAAAGTGGCCTCCGAATTTTTACTGTCGATGCCAAATTTTAAATTTTTTAGGATAAAATTTTTTAGATTTTACTTTCCAGGAATACCAAATGACCAAAAAATAAATTTTTTCTTGAAATTTTTTTCAGGGTGAAGTTTTACATGCAACCAAACTTGTTTTGACGACTGGACTCATAAAATTTTAAATTTGGCTCATAAATATTAGATTTGGGTCATAAATATTTAAATTGTACTCATAAAAATTCAGTTTGGATTCATAACTGTCGTATTATGTGCAAATGTACACGTGTCAGGTGCCAATAGGAACTCTCTGTTGCAACTCGTACACTTGCATTATGTATTTCTCATATAGTGTTAGGATGTGATTAACAGGAAAATTTGTTACTCTGATTTCACGTCCATTTTTTTGTTAATTTGTTTCTGTTTTGTAATCTTGTGATTCAGCGTGTTGTTTGGAGTATGTTTGATTAGGATATCTGTTCTTCGGATTTCCTTTCTTCTATTTTATTAATTATCATATTATATATTCTATTCAACATGATCTCAACAAGAAGCAGATGGAATTTAAAAGAAAGACGATGAGGGAATAATGAAATGAAACCTTATGAAGAAAAGACAACGCTTTAAAGCATGAAATCTTAAAAGATTGTAACATTGTAGTGAAAAGAGTACTAAAAGAAAACTCAGTTCTGTTACGCCGAGAATTGATATCACATAAATTATAATATTGGAAAGGCGAAGCAAGAGCGGAGGTTTGCATTTTCCAAAATTTTCAGAAAATAAAAAACTATAGGAAATCTTTCCAAGAAATGAAGATCGATGCAAAATATTTACCAACCGCAGGAAATACTTTTCTGAGGGAGAAGAGGAAATGGTTGTCAGGAAATTAGATAATATTCTTAGCATATGGGGAAGTAAAATCCCAACTATACATGTGCTCGCCAAAAATAATAAAATCTTAACTACTATTTATGTATGTTGATAAAATGTAAATGTATTCTTTTCTAAAAGGAAACACTACCCCTCCCCCCCGGACCCTTTGACAGAAAAAAAAAAAAAGAAAAAAGAAATCCACTTCTTTGAAAAGTGAATATCTATATTTTTATATCGGATTCCAATCGTTTTCTTGAATTGTATAATTATGAAATATTGTTGGATACTTACGACATAAATTTGTGATATAATTATGTTAAATTTAAAACACTATGTCGTGCATCTTCGTGGATGAAGTTTGAATGCATACCAAGTCGGGAAGACTCGCATTTTCTAGAATTTAAGGGACAAATAGCTCAAATGGAGGCCTTAATAAAGAACAAATACAAAAGAGCCTTCGTAGTTTAAATAAACAACGAGGGATTTTACCATAAACGAACGGTTCAATTCACATACCAATGTTAACAAGCTTAGAGGTGGGTTATAATAGTCCTGACCTTATACCAGCCCTCTTATTTTTCGTAAATATAATGCTGTTCCTTCTAGTGTAGGTACAGCTGAAGACTCCGAATTCTACATACGCATGAACCTATGATCACGCGTGATGCTTGTACAGATGGATATAGATGAATAGATACGCAGATAGATCTATGGATGACAGATACGTGGAACGGAAGTTACGGAACTACCATTAGAAGAAAAGCCAGACAAGCTCATTTAACTCAAACGTTATTTCAAAGTTCTCGATCATAACAAAGAAAGTTCTAAAACGCATACAAATCACAATGACAACAGCGAATATCCTAAAAACCGTGCAAGTCTTGCAAAACGAGCAACGACACCTGTTAGAAATGTACGAGGACGGTGTCAGCAGAAAATAAAAAGAAAATAACTGCTACTTGTACAAGTTTTGGACGCAAGACCAAATCTTCAAAATCTAGCTCCAAAAATCATGTCGAAACAACTCACCACTAAACAACGTACAAACGGAAAGCTGGTGCAATGATAGAGTTCCTTATTCTGCCAGAAGATAAATAATCTTTTTAAAGATGGGTGTTGGCAGCGGGCTAGCATCATGCTTGCACCATGAGTTGCGCTTACAGCCTATGCACCAGTAATAGAAACCAACAGAAATATTATAGTTTAGGAGTCCCAAGAAATTGTGAATAATTCAGGACAGCGAATCAGAGAAAAATCCAACCGTAATTGAGGGTCATGACCTATATAGAATCATTACTGGGAAAAGGGATGAGAATTCAAGTACTTACCAATTGAGCAACGCTTACAAGAGCTCTAAAACGAGTGCTGATGCTCCACCTCCGCCATTGCAGACACCCGCTACTCCAAATCTTCCATTCTTTTGCCTCAAGACCTGTGAGATGGTAGTCAGAACCAGCATATACACAACCTTTAGCGAAAGTCATAGTCTTGATTAAAACTCCATTATCTTCCCCTTGTTTATTACTTCTTCATTTTGATGTGGAGAGAGAGAGAGAGATGCCACCACCAAAATCCCCAAGATACGGCATATTCACAATTAGTGCTCTTTGACATTTTACAGAAAAGCATGCTACCAAACAGATTCCTGCACTGCTACACATCGCCAACATGCCTCCCAATCATGGATGGCAAAATCGGCCGACTGCGCTCCGAGTCAGCCGACTCGGAGCGGAATAGGCCCATGCCAACCCGACTTGGGGGGGGGGGGGGGGGGGGACACCACCCACCCACAAGACTAGGTTTGCAAAGTCCACTGCACGACTCAGCCCGACTCCGACCCGACTCAGGTCGGGATCGGCTGGGGCCGACCCAACTTCTCCATCCATGATCCCAAATGACAGGTTTAAATTGTTCTACCTCTTTTTCCTATGGCTGGACTATCTGTTATGTAGTTGCTGTCAATGTCATAGGAAAAGAATGCGGAGCATGCGCTGGTTGCAACCTTTCAATAGTTACATCCTACTCGTGCATCATCTGGAACTTGTATACATGCAGGCCTGCAGGATTCCTGATTTTTCCTTTCTACATTGTCTTACAATGTCTTGCGCAGCAGACATCTGCAGTCATCTACTTGAAAGACAGCTATCACATCAATTCTGATATGAAGCATCTAAAAGTTTAACAAAGCTCTGACAGGTTAAACAGATTGGCTTTGTAGTGAGAGGTTATTGCGAAAACAAAATGAAATAAAGGCAAACATGGAAGTACACAAGGAGTGGCTCAGTGGTTAAGGCCGTCTAATGTACACCTTATGTCTTAGGTTCAAATCCTCACCCCCACACTTATCTATCAAAAGGGCAAACATGGGATAGAGAATAAATTAACCTAACCTGGTATTTTGTGATATCTTTTAAAGATCACATTGATCAGCAAACTTCTCCAAAATAAAAGACCGAGTGGTAGATGAAAACATGAACACATAGTGAGGGTGACCATAAAAGAACATATTTAGTGAGGGTTGGTTTGTGGGTTTCTGATCTCTCCGACTTTTTGCATCCAGAAGGGATTATTGTGCCGTTCAGATGAAAACAATAGGACATACAAAAATATGCAATAAATTATCAAACTATACTTCCGAAGCCGAGACATAAAAGTACAGTGCTATAGACATTGTCCAACCACAACAAGAAAATGTGAAGCGAGAGACAAAAACTAGGATATTTACTTCAAAGTTCAAACACATGCAGCAGGGAGAGATAAAATGAACCAAGTCATCAACCATCCACTAAGATTTTTCAACAAAGAGGGAAGTTTCCACACACAACTTACCCCCAACAGTGTGACCAGAATGCGGGCCCCACTACAGCCCAATGGATGACCCAGGGATACAGCCCCACCATGCACATTTAACTTTTCCTGGATGTAAGAATAGGAGATGAGTGAGACAGCAGAACATATGCAACCCAGAAAAGGAAGTGAAGCATAATGAATAAAGACATCATAATTCCATGAAAAATTGAAGACTAAGAAGACAATAAAGATGTGAGACTAAGGTTGTACTTAGCACAGCTTCCACTTGGAAGGACTTTTGGGCTTCCACGAGTTCCAGCTTAGTTATTTTGAGAGAAGCATATTATGCCTTTCAAAATTTACTTAGCCTTATGATTGTCTTTTAGCTTCCAACCAAAGGCTCCAGATTGGAGTTTCCTACATTAGGTGGAAATGAGGTTGTTAGGAAAGTTTGGCTTGTCTAACCACTTATATTCAGTTATTACCATTCTCCCCCATTCCATGTGGAAAGTGGAAGCCAAAAGTAGCTTCCAGATGAAAGCTTGGTCAAATACACTCCAAGTAAAAACAGTAGCTGCTGAACTTGAGTAACAATCAGGTCTCATCAGTTGATTCCCTCCTAAAGAAGATAACGTTGAATTTTCAAGAAGTTAGACAAACGAAGGCTCAATCGTAGGCTTTCAAGTAATATTCCATATGAATATTTAAGACAAGAATCTGGTCTTATTTGAACTTAGGATAAGTTAAGGCCTTCAGATATAGCAAAGCATATCACTGTTTCCGGTGAAGTGAAAAATCTCAACCAAAACATCATTGCACTTGTACTGAATTAAATAGGGAAGAATGAGAGACTAGGGAAAATTATTTAATGGGGATGTTCTACGAAAGATTTAGCACTTACAGAAGGAAGCTGAAGGAGCTTCTGATTTGCAAGAGCCACAACCTGCGACCAGCACACCATTTACAGTTATAGTGAAAGTGTCAGACATTGGTCATGTAAATGCAAGATGAAAGGATGGGAAAAGAGTCACAGACGGAAAAGGCTTCATTTATTTCATAATAATCAATCTGAGAAGCATCCAATCCAGCATTAGAAATGGCCTTCGGTATTGCAAGAGCTGGAGCCGTGGTAAATAACTCAGGTGCCTGCAAGGCCAAGTTTCTTTTAGCACAAACAGCCAAAGATGCATGAACAAAAACTTAAAAAGAGTACTGTTTTAAATAATTCAGAGAATGTCTAAATATGCAGCTCAACATGAAGTGTTAGGGTGGTTATCGCTACCTCAATATTTATCACCACTAAAAACTCCTTTTTAGAGTTACCTGAGCAGCATCAGCATAAGCCGTTATCTTTCCAATCACATGTAGACCTAGTTCAAGTGCTTTCTCTCCACTCACCAATACTAATGCAGCAGCTCCATCACTGTTCCAACAGAATTTTAGGGAAAACATTATGAACATGCAGCAGAATCCATGGACACTCATTAGAAATCACAATATCACAAACAATAAATTTTTTTTTATGGATTTGTCATCTCTAAAAATGTATGCAGTGTGATAAAGCAATAGGATGAATGATTCCTATATAAGCTAAACTGGTAAAGAATAAGAACTCAGAGAAAATCTCAGGAAAGAAATATAACCAGTATAAATAAAAAATAAACTAAAACCCATTTGAAGAAATTTGCAAAATGTTCCAACTTTTATGGTAAACTCTCCATTATTTCAAAAGTTCCTGGTCAACTAAAAAATAACTTGCATCTCAGCATATTGACAACCCTATATAGTTAAAAATATGCATCAAACTTCCTCAAAGTGCATTTGCCTTGCAAATAAATTGGATCATGCTGAGGTTCTGGGAATACTCCCTTACCATTTTGATTTTTAATTTCTTGGCATGTCATGGATGAAAATATCCTTAAGAATGTCAAAAGACCCACAAAGCCTCTCCCATAAGCACATAGTGAAGGAGTTTCTTTCACGCATGTCCTAAAGGCATTTCTCTTTGCCTTCTAATGCATACACTTATTACATGAGGATTTTGGTTTTATACCTCTCATCTTTCATCATAAACTACTTCAACATAACTGTAGTATTCCTTTGGTCAGTTGGTGTCACTTTCTAACCATTAAGTGATCCGGGGACCAAAAAGGTTAAAAAACTTATAAATAGTTGTTGATCTCCAGAAACCTGCACTTGTGCAGACAAACCTGTTGATAGCCTTTTACAATGTTTAAGGAAATTCAAAAGGAACTTAAAAAAGAAGGAATGTGGCATAAGAGGAAAAAAAAAGAAGGTACAAGTAGGAGGCAACAGTGAGAATTGTTTTATACAAGGATTATAAATAACTGTTTAGATATATGATGTTCTGTAAAGACTTATCGAGATGATCTTCCACTTTGTGAAACATAGTGGACACTAAATTTTACTTAGAGCAGAACCAATATTACATTGAATAATAAGAAATGGGTTGATTATCACAACCAAATGTGATTGTTGATGTAGAGTACTGATGCCCAACGGTTAAAGATATCAATACAACAACAGCACTCCTGTTACTTCCTGAGATATATAACTATAAAGCACAAAACTAGGTGGGAAAAGCATTAGACATGATGACATATAATTCATATTGAGAAAATATACGAAGATGAGAAACATAAACCTGGAAGTATGTCTGAGAAGTGGAAACTGGAAACAATAAATGTCTATGTTAATGATGGAAGAGAAGAAGCTTTCAGGACTAATGTTTTTCCAGTCTTATTCTGTAAAAGGCTTCAGATAACTACCATAGGAAGATGCATTGCACAGTTTTTTACCATCTACTTCAGAAGGTACGCCCAAAAATCCTTCCAAGAAAATTTGTGTCATGCCATTATGTAACTTTTCATGTAATCCTTGAAATGAAATTTAACAAAGAGTGAGAATGACTTTTTCAGTTTTGGTCCTTTCCCAAAATGTTGTAGTACAAACAGTTAAGACATATTGACTCAACCAGATGACAGGCCAATTAGGTTTGCCCTGATCCCCCAGGGAAAATTACATCTAGATTCAAATAACTCTTCATTCTTGATAGAAGTACTAGGTACAACATTCTTGATTGAACACATTTTTCAATTTAACTCTAATACTTTATACTTGAATAACATTGAAGGGGACAACAATTCCACAGCAACTTTAGCAGTGTAGACTTAAACGATGAGATAGGATAACCATGTCACCTTATGCTAGAGGCATTTCCAGCAGTAACAGAGCCACCATTCTCTTTAAAACTGGGGCGAAGCTTTCTCAACTTTACAGGATCAAACTGGCCACAAATGAAAGGAAATTAGAGATATAAAACTCCAAAAGCCACTGACTGAAGTAAGAAAATATCGATAATTCTAATCACTGGTTTACTATCCTTTTTTCTCTCCAAAGTTGTTGTTTTAACATCTTAAACTAATACAATGAGGTAAAGAATGATGATGCCAAACATGATCTTAATTTTAAATAAAGACTAAGGGGTTGCCATTGAGCAGCTTCAAATAACCAGGATGGCAAAATAAAGAAAACTTGATACATCGAACAATTTAAAAATTACAGATATGAATTCATCAAAAAACGGTAATCTAAGAGGAATACTCATATTCCAATGTTCAAAAATGTGCAACAATGCAAGGCAACCAGATTTTGCAGTGAACATTGGATCTTATCTTAAACTATCATGGGACAACTGGAAACCTCTACAGTAAAGAGAACAACAAAACTAACATCAAAACAAACTGAAAATGTATAAAGGTTCTTATGCTTGATTGTGATTGAACTCCGCCATAGCCGGTCCCAAACTCGGGTGAGAAAGGAGGAGTTTGCGTTAGGTTGACAGCCAGCAGTAAAAATAATGTCAAATCTTTACATTAATTCTAATCTAAATATTTGTGCTAATGCTAGGCCGTTCCCTGGAAGCGACGTGTTACATTGCAACCCGGATGGAATGATAAATGAGCAAGGGCTAACTAGGGCGTTCCCCATAAGCGACGGGCCACAGTGGCGCCCAATTGCAGTGTCAAATAGGCAAGGGTTCCCGTGTGGGGTGAAGCGAACATAGGTAAAGAAGTTAGTCCAAAAGCATACGACCCGTCTAGCTACTTGGAATATAGGAACCTTAACGAGCAAAGGTTTAGAGTTGGTTAAGTTAATGAGGGATAGGAGGGTTAACATAGCATGGCTACAAGAAACTAGGTGGAAAGGGTCTAAAGCTAAAGATATTGATGGATATAAAATTTGGTATAAATGAATTAATAACTCTAGAAATGGTGTAGCTATAATACAGATAAAGTTGTAGTAGTTAATAGACGGGGAATAGACTTAACTTGATAAAACTTATCTTAGGTGAGGATACTTTGAATATAGTTAGTACATATACACCACAAGTGGGTTAGAAGAGGGCATTAAAAAACAATTTTGAGAGGCTATTGATAGATTGATCCAAAATATCCCTAGTGAAGAGGAAATTTTTATCGGTGGGGATCTTAATGGCCATGTGGGTAAAAGTCATAGAGGATATGAGAGGATTCATAGAGGATTTGGTTTTGGCGAGAGAAATGACATGGGTAATACTATTCTTGATTTTGCTATGGCTTATGATCTAGTAATTGTTAATACTTATACCTTCTTTACAAGAGAGACGAACACCTAATAGCATATAAGAGTGAAACACATAAGATTCAAATTGATTATGTTCTTATTAGAGAGGCCGATAGAATTTTGTGTAAAGATTGCAAAGTTATCGCTGGAGAAAGTTTAACCCCACAACATAGGTTACTAGTAATGGATGTCCTTATCCCAAAATTTAAAAGAAAAACCATCATAAATAATTGTTCTAAGATAAAGTGGAAGAATTTGAAAAGTAAAAATTTAGAAACATTTAAAAATCATCTAGTAAAAGAAAATATATGGAATTTAGATCAAGAAGTTAATATAATGTGGAATAATGTTACAAATTGTATAACGAATATAACATAAAGAGAGACATGGTGGTGGAGTGAGAGGAAATTCAAAATACCATTAGAGCTAAAAGAGATGGTTTTAAGGCCTGGCAACCAACAAAAATAATCAAACTTTCGAAGCTTATAAAATAGCTAAAAAGAGGGCTAAGAGAATAGTTAGTGAAGCTAAATCCAAGACGTTTAAAGAATTATATAATAAACTAGGAACTCGAGAGGGTGAAAAGGATATTTAAACTTGTTAAATTAAGAGAAAAGAAAAGTAGAGATCTAGATCATGTTCATTGCATTAAGAATGAATATCAAAGGGTTTTAGTTAAGGACCTAGAGGTTAAAGAGAGATGGTGTAGCTATTTTCATAAATTACTTAATGGAGATTGCTTTAAGGATTTCTCTTTAGAAGAGAACCAAAAGTCAACAAAATTTGATAAATACCAGTATTTTAGGTGTATTAAGATGTCAAAAATGAGTGATGCTTTAAGAAAAATAAAATTAGGTAAGGCCTTAAGACCGGATGACATACCTATTTAAGTGTGAAAAGACTTAAGAGACATTGATATTAAATGGTTAACTAAACTTTTCGATAAAATTTTGAATGAACAAAAGATGTCAAAAGAATGGAGAAAAAGTGTTGTGGTTCCTTTCTATAAAAACAAAAGGATATTCAAAGTTGCAATAATTATCGTAGAATTAAGCTTATGAGTCACACTATGAAACTTTGAGAAAGAGTAATCGAGAATCGAATGCGATGTAAGACTACTGTATCAGAAAATCAATTTGATTTTATGCTGACTAGATCTACTATAGAAGCTATTTTTTTATGAGAATAGATTTATATATAGTTTTTCTTAATTTGGAGAAGGCGTAAGATCGAGTACCGAGAGAATTGATTTGGTGGACATTAACAAAGAAGAGAATCTCTCAAGGATATGTTGACTTGATTCAAGATGTGTACGAGGGTGCTACTACTAGTGTGAGAACTATTACTAGAGAGACTTGTGAATTTTCAGTCACTATAGGTTTGCATCAAGATTTTGCTCTAAGTTCTACCTCTTTGCTCTGATTATAGATGAAATAACAAAGTAATTGCATGATGATATCTCTCAGTATATGTTATTTGTGAATGATATTGTCTTAATTGACGAGAGTATTGATGGTTTAAATGTTAAGTTAGAAAGTTGGAGGCATGTCTTGGAGTCTAAAGGTTTTAAAAACAATAGGAGTAAGTCAGAGTTTATACATTGTAATTATAGTAATAAGAGAGTGTTACAAGAATATATGATTCAAATTGATGGACAAGACATTACATAAGAGGAGTAGCTTTCGATACTTAAGATCTATCATCTAAGAGAATGAGGAGATTTATGACAATGCGGCACACAGGATTAAGACATGCTGGTTAAAATGGAGAAGTGCATCAGGAGTCCTCTGCGATCATCATATACCACTAAAACTTACAGGGAAGTTTTATAAAACGGCTATGAGGCCTACTTTATTATATTTATATGGCACCGAGTCTTGCACAGTGCGAAAAAAACACATTAACAAAATGTGTGTAGCAGAGATGAAGATGCTAAGATGGATGTGTGGTAAGACGAAGAAAGATAAGATTAGGAATAAACGCTTCCTTGAGGACTTGGGGGGTAGCTCCAATTGATAGAAAAATGAGAGAAAATAGACTCGGTGGTTTGGACACGCGTACCGTCGCCCTAACTCGGCGTCAGTTAAAAGATGTGACCAAATATTAGTGGATGCCAAAAAAAGAGCTAGGAGAAGGCCTAAAATGAGATGGTGTGATGTTATTAGAAAGGACTTGAAGTTCTTAAGTTTAAACACGAATATAGCACTTGATAGAAATCTTTGACGGAAAAGAATTCATGTAGCCAACCCCAAATAATGGGATAAGGCTCTGATGATGATGATGATGCTTGATTGTGATTGAAAGAGGAGCTTGAGAAAATGAACTGTCAATGCAGATACCACTAGATGAAAAGGAAGATGGAGATATAAAAATGCAGAACAAAGATGCTAGTAGTAGATGATGTTGAGTGAACGTCAGTAGACGAATGGATTATGTAGAACTTAATCATGAAGTAGAAGGAGAACAAAAGGATGTACATCCTCTCATATAAGTAACAGGCAACTTTATGTTGCCACCCTTTTTAACTGTTTTCATTGCATAATATAGTTATACATTTTTGGAATTAGCATTCAGCCCTATGTTGTGGCATAAAAATTCAGAGGGTTGGATCCATGAGTGGGGAATGAGGGTAGATTAGGGGGAGGGTTCTGGGAGGATCCCAGCCATCCATCATGATGGATGACTTAGATGCCTCTGCCCATGTGAGGACTTCTGCATCCACCACAATTTCTTATCATGAGGGGACTCTTCTATGGTTGACAGAGAAATCCCATCGGGCATAGGAATGTTAAATAGGATCTCAGATGGAGTCTCTTTGCAATACGAACAGGCAAGGCCATGCAGTACTAACTGATAACTAGGATGATGTTAAGAACTGTTAAAAAACTTGTAGGACCACCAACATATAATGAATCACGAAAGTCAGTGTTTGAATGACGAATCAGCAACAAAATAAAAAGGATATGTACACTAAGAAACATAAAAGATTACCTTTTCTAGGCTTTCATCCTTGTCAACAATTATTGATGGCTTTCCTCTACCTCCTGGAACTTCAACCTGTCATATATCATGAAATTATAAAACTGTAATGCCGATGCTGACGCAGAAAATAGAACATTTCATCAGTACATGAAAAAGAAAAAAAATCATACTGGCACAATTTCCCATGAAAAAGCAGCACAATCTCGAGCTGCAATTCCGTGCTCATTGCTTTGAATTGCATAATTGTCCTGAAGAAGTGAATACTATATATTAGAAAATCTTAATGATTTTGAAGCTCAATTTGCAGGTAGTTGGCATCTCAGACATAAGAATGCAGCCATTCTCCTGATTCTCAAACCAGTAAAACAAAAAAACAACAGCTACGAAAAGCATCAGACACACCACAAAAATATGTAGATTTATTAGGCTCCCAGGATGCTATTAGTTACAAGAAACAATCCTAGGAATAAAACATAATATCTACCAACTGAAGCACCATAAGCTGCTGTGCAACTTTGCTTACTTTTCAGAAAGAAATACACAGCTTCTTCCATTCTTTCTTTTGAGATCACTACTCACTCTAAAACTCTTGTACCATGAAACCCTGCGGTACATTTTCCCCTAGAGAAAAGATAGAAAGCCTAGCTCATTTTCCTGACAAACTGACATCTTTCATTCGGTGGCTGGCTTTCAAACACCTCGGGAGCACACACTATTGATCTTTGTAGTGTTCAAATAGCCACACTTCGGAAACCAAAAAATGTATGTCCTGTGCTCATCTTTCACCTACATACTCGAAAAGAAAATTCTTCTTGAAGAACTCTAACAAATAACCAGAACTAGGGGGGTTATAATATTTTATGAATGTGTCTTTTAGAAAACCTTTAATAAATAAATCAAAGGAAGAAAAATCCAAGAATGTTGATGTGCACATATTAGAGATACAGCTTCTACTCTAGATGGTATATTGTCCTAACAACTTACCTGTTCTTCCCTGGTTATTGAATGCTGATCGGCACATAGCTCAGCACACATTCCCATGGCATAATCATTATAAACATCCCATAGACCATCTTTGAGCATTCCATCAACAATTGTATCATGCCCAAATCGAGAACCTTTTCTGCAAAAAATTGACTTCATTGTCATAGTTTTGTTCATATGTGGAGAAAAAATAGTTATTTCTTTGTTCTTTATTGATTACAACTTTCCCGACACCACAACAATAACAAAGCAAGCAACTGACCTTTTTGCAATGGAAGTTAATATCAACATACTGGAGAAACATGATATATCAAGAAATAAAGTAATCGCTGACAACACACATTAATGATACTAGACATAAACACATTCCTGATAATCAGAATCGTCTAGTCTGCATTGATGGAAGAAAATGTGAAGCACACTCAAAGGAACTTCATATGCCTTACATTACACAGAACCATCCTAACCAGCTTATCACAGGGCGTTTTTAGCTATTACAACATTTTATTAGGTAAAAACAAACTTGAAGAAGAGTGTGCAAGCATTCTCAGCAAACAATGACTTCAAACCTCAGAAAAAAAATCCACCAAACCTTATCCCAGCCTTCTCGTCTTTATAATCAATTCTACTTTTGAAAGAATATAATCATAGACGTTCATGTGAACTCCTAGGTATCTAAGCTTATTCAAGGGGATGAGAGAAGATACCAACACAACAGATTCTGGATGCAGTGCTAACCTTGCTTCAGCCAAATATTTGGGTGCATTAGACATGCTTTCCATACCACCAGCAACAACAACGTCATTGATACCAAGCTGGATAGTTTGTGCTGCCAGCATTGTTGCTGTGAGGGGAAATAATATGAGGTACATCTTACATTAGATTTCAGGAAGTAGATTTAATGGCTACATTAAGCTATTATTGTCAATGCAACGATGGTATATACCCTTCATGCCCGAAGCACAGACTTTGTTAACAGTGGTGCATACAACTGTATTAGGTATTCCAGCACCTAGTGCAGCTTGACGAGCAGGAGCCTGCCCCAAATTTGCACTCAATACATTCCCAAAAAAAACTTCTTGCACGAGCCCTGGATCAACATTTGCTCTCTTGAGAGCAGCTGCAAGTCAAAACAGGAACTCAATCAGTTAAAAGCAAAAAATATATTAAAAATAAAAATAAAATACATGCAAGCATGAGAAACAAAAGTATCGAAATGAAAAGCATTGTTCAACTTACCTTCAATAGCAAATGATCCAAGTTTGGTTGCAGCCAAAGATGAAAGGGCACCTAGAAAACCACCCATTGGTGTGCGAGCAACACCAACAATGCAGACATCTGCCAAAGTCTCCATATTAGATCCAATTTGAGTCTTACAGATGACAACAATGTAATGATGGTCTAACACCAAATTATATGCTTTTAGACCAATCGAAGATGTAATACAAATAAAGAATTCCTTTGATAATTCTTTGTTACTTTATTTGCTTAACCATTAAGCTACCGACTTGCATGCAGCAATTCCTTCTACCCATTATGCAGACATGCACTTGGCAGCTTAGTTTGTTTTTCTAATCGTGAGTGTTGAATGGTTACAAAGTAATCAGTCAACAACAACCAAATATCAAAGAATAACCATGACAAACATTGACACTGACGAATTATAAACTTCTTATATCCAAAATCACACATTCCAGCGTGTTGAATGAAAATTCTGTTCATCAAAAGGCAGTCTTAAACAACTAGTTAAAGGCTATGTTCAGGGTTCCTGAAAAATAATGAAAAGTTATGCATATAAATTTTCTGAATAATAGAGGTCAAAAATCGCATGAACAACACTTATACCACGGGACTTTATCTTGTCTGAAGCCCCTGCCTGAGCCATGTGGGAAACCGAATGTAGGCAGACAAACTGTTCAGCCAATGATCAAATGTCCTGCAAAGAACATAAACATCAGGCCTATTCTAGAATCCGTCAGGACATAATGCGCTCAAGATCAAGCAGCCACCAAACAAGGAACGTAAACTTAACCGAGGAAGTAAATGCGTTCAAAAAACCCACAAAACTATGAATCAAACTTGCTGTATATTTCCTTTTTGCCAGTTACATACTCTCCTTCAGATTTTATCCGTAGTCAGTAGATATTGAACGCAACCATACGGAAAAGAACCATCGCAATCTGTTAGCTACATTTGAAGAAATACCAGGTAGAAAGAAATAAATTAAACTTCAAAACAATGCCAATAAAAAGGAAGAAGAGCACGTGCTCTCTATACAACGAGGGGCCGGAATGCATGGCAACAAAAGGAGTTGTTGCCAAACTCCCAGAAACGACGAAACAAAACCAGTATAGTACACTCCGAAAAAGGGGAATAAAAAGGCATGCAGACGCGTCGACATCCGGGGAAAGATCGAAACTGGAATGTAACATTAGCCGACTGCATTTCGAGCACCAAACCACTACACTGAGGACTCAGAGCAGGTTCAGATCTGGCGACCAGTACAGTTGATGTACGAGACACTCGAAACCGCAGCAAAGATCCAGGAAGGAGGAGCATCGGTGAGGGGTGGAAGGGAGCTCACCTCACTCCTTACTCGACGGGAGGCGCTGCGCCGCAGCCAAAGAGGAAACAGCTAGGCAACCGTGTGGCACTGCCAACCAAATATAGGAGCTGCTGCCTGCCAGCATAACCGCGGCGCGGCCGCTGCTCCTCGGCGTTGGCGGCGGGGCGGGCGGAAAACACGATGCGGAGTGTGGTGGGTGGGGCCACAGAGCACGTGGTGGCGGCGCCTACTCTTCGCCCGCTACCAGCCGCCAGCCGACCTTTCCACCCCTGACTCGAACAGGCCCCCTCCCCTCGTTCGGCGACGAGGAATGCCTTTGTATGCAGGGCACGGCATCGGTGCGGTCGTGGAGAAATGTGTGGTACACACCCAACGGTGTGCACACCAAGAGCATGTCCAATGGAGGGACGCCAAGTGGATGCGTCGAGATGACTGGAGCCAGCTTGGGGGTGCCGCGGCGGGAACGTTCTGTCGGACTCGGATCCCACGCTCTGCGCCAAAATGTAACAAGTGTCAAACTTTCTACATAAATTCCAGCCGAGTGCACAGAACAGGATTGGGTGCATCCAACTTGGATGTTCTATGCTTCTTGATCTTTCCATGATAAATTTCATTTTACTATAAAGAAAAAACGTTATGAAAGGAGAAATGCTTAAAATCCCTCCACTTGCGGTGGGGCTACTGACATGGGTTGCGGGATCCCTCCACTTGCGGGGTCCAATGTCACATGACGATGGGCCGCACAATTTCGTGAGAACGACGGATGTCAGATGAGAAAAGCTCTTGTAGTTGTGCGATTAAATTTGCTATATTTCAGCAGTGATATAACAGCTTCGGTGTCAAGTTAGTTGTCAAATAGGACAAACATTAGGTACTGGCGATTGATCGTGGATGATTAGGTTTTAAAATACAAATCAAATTCTAAGATCATGTTTGATATTTGGATAGATCGAGAATAAAGTGAAGATGTATCACCCTCCTCCAACTTCACACACACATACATATACCACACATATAATCTTTGATCGGAAGATGGGTTACGCTGACAAATTTCGTTATGAGTAGACAAATATGTGAAATGCACAAAACTGGCAAATCATTTCACAAAGAGGTCTTTGAACATATTATACATCACTAGGTAACAAAGTATTAATACTCATTATTTACAAGAGCTAAGTTTCTCTCTCTAATTTAATACATCATCAACTAAAAGAAACTACTAAAACTACGATATTCTTCTTCATTTTTTCATCGTTCGCAGCGGAATTGGGATTCATGTGTAGCTGAGATTATACACACCTTCAATCTAAAAGGGTTGGAGGAAACAAGACATGAGTCGGAAGGACTCATAGGTGAAAGTAAGCACATATATATGGATCAAAACACATTTGCTCATGAATTTCATACTTAACAGAAATATATAGCTCAAATTGAATTCATAATGAGCTCAAATAAATTACAAAATAAGAGTCATATTTGTCTTTCAAATTTCAGACTATAACTTTATTTGGAAACGAATTCGACAGACATCACTGCTCTCAAGAGGTTACTAAATAGACGTAAATATATCCTCAGTGCCTAGGCGATTCCAGCACCTTAAATCTTGTTCATTGCGCAAGAACGAGATTTATTACCCACCATCGTCAGTCCATTGACTTAGATTTACCTACAAACTGTCGTCCTCAGCTGATCACAAGTGGCTGGTGCTACCACAAGTGATCATAAACCCTCTTTTGAAGAGAGCACTGTCTTCATATCATAAATTTCTTTTCATGAGCATAACAGAAATTGGAAATCCAAAGGTAGTTTTGATTGAGAATACAGATATCTTGGTGACAAAGTTGCTCGGAGTTCAATAATATAAGAAAGACAATTGGTTGAGACAGGGTTATGACTCAAAGCCAATAACTTCGGAAGGTTGAAATCATATAAGAACCTAAGAAAATGAAGATCCACAATTGTCATCACAAGTTATTCACATCTCATAAGGTGTTCAAACATATGAACTCTCAGGTGATCAGGTTTTATAGACTCAGTTACCGAATACGGGAGAATAGACTCAATCAGAGTACTATTCGTAATTGACAATGTTAAGAATAATTCAAAGGAGGTTAAAATACATAATGTGGGTAAATTTTGTTGTAATATGACAGTAAATACCAAGGTCATTAAGTGGGTAACTTGCTAGGCTTTTAGGATGAAGTTTAAGTAAGAGTTATATCATGCAAAGTTGCTGAAATACAAGACAGGACAATAGAGCTCAATTTTGCTGGTTCTGTGTCTACCTGTCGACAGTTACAAGATGGTTGTCGACAGCTAGCCACAGTCCCAGTTATCTAAAGTTCTGAAAGACTTGCGCATGTCGACAGCTATGGGCTGGCTATCGACAGATAGCAGCAGTACTACCAGGAATGACTTTAAATCCATCCTAAACACCCTAATTATAGAACTTATAAACCAAGACATGTTTTATATCAAATAGAAGAGTCTAATTGTAGTTCTCACAGCAGTTTATAAGCTAAACAAGGGGGATGAAAGAGGAGGTTTGCAATTCAAATTTGTCTTGCTTGAAACTAAACATAGTTTGGTACTTGAAGTGTAGCCTTGATAGCAATAATTTAATGGAATAATTCTACTAAATAGACACTAAATCACATTGTGTTTCATGGATCTAAATCAAGACTTGAAGTACCAAACATCTAAATAGAAATAGTCATACCATTCTCAAGATATTGAGACTTCTAACAAAACTCTATAACATGAACATGGATCAAGGGTGGAAGAAGAAGGAAGAGAGTTATTCTTGAGGTAAAATAGGAACCTTCTCTTCCCTAACAAGAGATGTTTGTCACAACTAAAGAAAGAACTGTAGAACCACAAAGGTAGCACTTGATTTCTCAACCAGAGTTATTTATTATACATAGAAGATAGGTCTCAGGAGAAGGAGATGAATCCTACCTATCTAAATTCTTCCTTTGGTGTAGAAACCCACAATTCACAACGTATAGCAGATGGAGAGATGGCCACAAGCAAAGGAGGGAGCAGCTAAAGCAGCAACAACCACTAAGTCTGCATTACTGGCTTCCCAGCTACACCAAGCTGCAGCTCCAACAGTAGCTTGAGCAGGACCAAGAGATGCACAAGGTGTAAAACTAACAATTCTAGCTACACACCCACTCTGTAGTCGTATGAACATAGCAGCAGCATAACAGGGAAGGAGTCAGAAAGATGGGTATAAAGAATGAGGGGTGTATTTATAGCCAATTGGTCTTTCCATGCACAACGCCACGCAGGTTCACAGGTGTTGGGGTAAAAATCCCATTTAACCACCCACAGCCACCTAGCTCATGCACCTCTCAAGAGTTACACATGGTAACTAACGTGTAAAGATGTTAATTTAGCATGACATGGGCTTTGCGTAGCCCATGCTACGTCAGCAAGATAAATTCCCCAAAAAACTTTCCCGTAATCAGGCCTTAATTTAGCTGGCCCAATAATCCCTATGTAAAGGTGTCCAAACAAAGTCGGTTTGTATTAAAATTTCAACCCTAGCCTAATAAGATGTTTTACAAATTATGATGATTTTAGTTTAATTTTTAGAAGTTATTTTCCACTGGGTGAAAAATCGCCCCAAAAATAGTTGCGTCGGCTAAATCTCAAAATTCGGTCATCAAAAATTCCGGATAATTACATATTTGATATCACCACATTTTTATAAGAATTATGGTGTTCTCAGATTTCATTTTTGTTACAATTTTCTGGTGTCGTCCTGTTAGGGTGCGCACGATCGAAAGTGATATCTGGGTATGATAAAGTGTCTTAAACCACCCTAAATCCTAAATATCTCAATGTAATTCTAATCGGTTTGCATAAACAAGAATTTATAAGTAAAACATGATATTTAAAATTCAAGGGTATTACAGAAGATATCTTCAAAAAAATTAAGATATCTTCACTATTTTGAAGATATTCTAATTCTATTTTTGATATATCTAAATATCAAATATATAATAAATAATAATATTTTTAAAATGTTTAAAAAAATTGACTAGACTTTTAATTATAATTTAAGTTCCAACATATAAATTGAAGCTCCAAAATAATAACTTTGGAGATAGTCATTATCTCCCGCTGCTCTCCTTATCTACTAACCCACATGATTAGACACGAGGAGAGATTGTCATATAAGATTTTATTGCACTTGCAGCAAGAACGAAAAATATTTCTCATGTCATATGCATATCTATAACCCAAGGGTAGTAAGTCTTTCTTGTGAAAGTAGTGTCATGTCTCAAGCAGGAGGTCCATTTGCCGCCTTCGACGATTGCCCATCTGGCCATTGTGTTCTCCTTGCCAATCTTTCGGCGGTGTGTCGCAAACCATTCGATAGATTGGTTGTCACTCCTAAGCGGCGGAGGTGGTTGCCTGATGTAGGCTCTCACCCCACCTTGCCTTCTTTTTTCCTTTCTTTTTCTTCCATTCCCTTCTTCTCTACAGTCTTTGTTTGCCTCTCACCTCATGTCATTCCTCCATTGTTGTTGTTTCTTACATAGCCCTTCCCTTGTCTTGAGCACCCTCACTGTTTCCCCTAAAGTCCTCCCTCGCTTGTCCTGCTAAGTTTCCCATCGCCTCTCGTCGCTCCCCAATCTTCATTTCCTTACGTCACCTTCCACCGAGTAGCCAATGCTGAGTTTCCCTTCACCCCTTCCCTTGTCCACGACACCTCCACTGTCCCCCCTTAAGCCCTTCCTCGCTTGCCTATTGTCTCCTCCCATCTGCCATTTTTTCTATTCCACATCTGAAATGTAGTGAAAACCTTTGTTGTTTCTTTGTTCCCATCTAGGTATCCCCATTTTCTAATGGGCAGCCCTCACATCCCCTATCTTCCATTCGTCCACTACATTTTTGGGATTTGCCTGAACTCATCTCGTGATCGGCGCCAACCGACATCTTAGGCATATTATCTATGTGATTTTGTGTTGTTCTCATTGTTTCGTGCAGGTCTGATCTACTTACATCTTTTTGCAAAGTTCGCTTATCCATTCAAGATCTGTTTTAGTCCACGAGACTCTGGATCCCCCAATTTGGGGTTATGGAGCAAATCGATGAGCTCATGTATTGGGGATTATCCACACACTAATCGACTGTGTGCATCTTCCGAGTTCTTTCACCTCATCTACTGCTTGATCATTGCGCAGCCTCTCTCTCCCTCACAGTAGGACCAATTTCTTATGTGGATGTGGCGACTTTCCCCTATTGTTGGTTGATATATGTTCATTATTGTATCCATTTGGCTATTGTTGTGTGTTTCTTCTGTCTTTTCCCTGTTAAGTACGATGTAACGACTCTTGGCTAGTTTTAATAGAAATAACTTTCATTGTTTTTTTTAAGTCTTCCTCACGGAAAATTGTAAATTCATATTTGAGAAATGCTAGTTATTCGGGCGGCTGAGTAGTTTGCATGATGTGTGATACAGAGGTTTCCGAGCAGGTCGGCTATCCCTGAAGACAGACGACCACATCTGAAGGAAGAGTCCGACGTTCCACATCAAGTATTAGCCGCCCGACAGGCTCGCCTCCAGTTCCTCTCGGCTCGGCCTGAACTCGAATGAGGTCGACCTTGTTACCATAACTTTCGGAAGAGTCCATGAGACTAACGAAGGTACAGGATATCCAAACTAATCGAGGTGTTCCCATCAGGTCGGATGGGACCTCGGATCAGCCGACCTCGTTAAGGCCACTGGCCGACATCTTATCTACATGATATCAACGATGCTCTTTATGCATCTCAGACCTCTTTACAGCTCGGCCCGAGCAGTCTTGTAACACCCTCAAATAAGAGCTTTTCTCCGATTGAGCACCTCGAGTTATCAAAGCTCGGGCCACGCCAACCTAGAGCTCGGCGTCCTCGCGTGCCCCGTCACAGCCCTCACGGGGTCAACGGACGAATGAGGTAACAACCGAGAATTGCGGAACCGTAAATCACAGCCATTAAGACCACGATCTCGGCGATCAGGTCTACAGGTGGAAGCCACGATCATCGCGGTTTGACAGGGAAGTAACGGCGCCCAATCTGACGAGAATCTCGGTAACTCCCAGCGAGATTGACGGCTCGTCCAGCTCACACGTACGTGTCCTAACACTATATAAAGGGTAGACATTCCACTGGCCAAGGTACGCTATTCTCCCCCCATGCTAGGCCATTCTGCTCGGCTAGCAACTGACTTGAGCGTCAGAGTGTCTCCCCGTCGAGCCCACTCAGCAGGCTTTACAGGTCAGGTCGTGAGCTCGGGAGCAGCGTCACACGTCGGCCAAGTGCGCCTCAAAAGGGATTCATCGGCTTGGTCATCTCGGCTCAGTCTAGCGAGAAGCGCCTCAGCGGTCACCTCGACAGGAGCCGACCTATGTTACGACAACAATAACATTGGTACCGTCTGTGGGAAACGTCACAAAATGTCAGTACGGTTTCCCTTCTCGTAACTTCGCTACAATGGAGAAGTTGAAGTTCAGCATCACCTTCACTTGACATCTCATGAGCACATATTCGGTCTCAACCGAATTCGAGTGTCGAGCCCATCTCCATGGTCGGCTCGGGGGCTGACCAAGAGATAAAGCAGGCACCGGGGTAGTAGGTCGGGCCGCTTTGACGGCCGACCACTGTTACGAATACGGATGCAATCTTGACGACTTCAACAATGAGAACAGATCGTAAGCCCCCGCACACGAGGCCGAGGTACGCGTCAGATTCATCCACGACATGGACCGAATGTTATAATCTTTTTATGAATTATTTAGTTACGATCAAGGAGCCAAAATCCAGCGCAAAATATCCGTATGATATCTCGTTTGCCCCAGCTAAAGCTCAAACATCATGAAGCCTTTCAAAGATTCGTTTGAGGTCGGCTCCGTAGCCGACGAGTTTCAGAGGTTAGAGCGATCTTGCAGTTATTTCTGGCTCGGGAAGCCTGAGCCCTCCGAACAGCAGGCCGCAATCACACGCCCAATGTCCGTCACGGAGGAACCGAGACGCCGACGTCTGATGAATGAAGGCGTGGTCGCTTCGGCACACGTATACTTCGTAGCTCTTGTGTGAGGTCGCTTCGGCACTCCGAGCTCTTGAAGCCGTGGTCGCTTCAGCACACGTATACTTTGTAGCTCTTGTGCGAGGTCGCTTCGGCACTCCGAGATCTTGAAGGCATGGTCGCTTCGGCACACGTATACTTCGTAGCTCTTGTGCGAGGTCACTTCGGCACTCCGAGCTCTTGAAGGCGTGGTCGCTTCGGCACATGTATACATCAGAGCTCTTGTGCGAGGTCGCTTCGGCACTCCGAGCTCTTGAAGGCGTAGTCGCTTCAGCACACGTATACATCGTAGCTCTTGCGCGAGGTCTCTTCGGCACTCCGAGGTCCAAAACATGAGGCCGCTTCGGCTCGTCTCATCAGAGCTCTTGCGCGAGGTCGCTTTGGCACTCCGAGCTCCCGAACACAAGGTCGCTTTGGCACTCGTCTCGTCCGAGCTGTAAAGCGAAGCCAACCTTCTACTCGCGACGAGGTCGCTCCGATGTACAGTCGTGGCCGTAACGTCGGACAATCCATTAACCGAGCTCAACACGAGATCTTTTCGCACGTGTGCGTGATCGACAAGGACATTTTGAACTGAATCAAGGAGGCGACGTCCGATGCGATCCTAGAATTCGTTTCGGCACCAAGCCCCACTTCGACGACGCATTGTCAACAGTCATAGAGGTCCAAGCCGACCTCAAAGATTGACGATAATTGGTCACGTCCAAGCCGACCTCGAGACACCAGGTTCGGGCTCCGAGCCACCTATGGAATTGACGTATCCTCCTAGCGAGTTCATCAAAGATCGCTTCGGCCCGTTAAACACTCCAGCAAGGTCGCTTGAGCAGTCTTGGCACTCCAAATTCCGAGCTGTCCTCAAGGACGACTTGTTCAAAATCCGAGCCAACCTCAGCGAAGTACCTTTACTCAGGTGCTAGTTCTGAGCCGACCTCCGTAATGGTCAACTGTTCGAGCATCAAGCTCCGACCTCAAATTCGTCGAGTCCGAGCCACGAGCTGGACCCAAATAGCCAAACATGTGACATTCAAAGAAGCGTGGTTCGAACCAGGCAATGGCAAACCAAGCAATAACGGAAGAGGCAAGCGTTTCAATTTCTACTAACAAGAAAGTACATTGCGAGGCGAACTGCCACATACAAACGTAGGGCATTGAATCAACTACAATATCGTCAGACACAGCAACCTGAGCCTCGGTAGTAGCAGCCTGATCGGACGCAACGGTCGTCTCATCGCCTGGAACCGCCTCGGTCGCCGCCGCCTGTGCCTCGTCGGCAACTTCAGCTCGGTCATGAGCCTCACCAGCATCCTCGTCCTTGGCATCTTCCAGACCCGACAAATCATATTCGGGATGCAGTTTTCGGATGTCCTTAATGCAGTGGTCATACCCAGCCTTGAAGAGCTTGTCAACCTCTTCATTCAGCTCCTCGGAGTCGCAGTACTCTGCGATAACCCTTTCACGCTCCTCCTCGGCCAGCCTCGAGCTCTGGGCCTTGGCCGCCTCAAGCAACTCTTCCTTCGTACGAAGAGCCTCTTTCAGATCCTCGACCGCCTTGGTTACCCGAGCAACCTCATCCTCGGCTCTCTTCGCCTTCAGCCGCTCCTCGGCCAGGAGATTCTCGGCAGTTTTCGCTCTCTTCTCGGCCTCTTTAGTCTTGCTTGCAGCCTCAAGGACCCACTGGTCAGCTGCCGCCTGAGACTTCTCGGCCTTCCTAAACAAGGCCCCAACCAGGCCCAATTGAGTATGCACTGAACCGTAGAATTCCTCCACGATCTCGTTAGCTCGCTTGGCCGAGGACTGGGCCAACGTTCTCGCCAGGGTCGACCGACAAGCCCATTCAGTAGCAGAGAGTTCCTCCGTGCGCACCGACGACGGCTGAGGGCTCGCAACATGCTGGTCTGCAGCCGGTTGCTCCGACAGACCTACGTCCTAAGTTTCCTCCCTCGGACGCTTCGATGGCCTCGTGGCACTCTTTTTACCATGCCCCGCAAATCTTTCTGTTGCTCGGTCGGCGAGTGAGGTATTGCGCCTTTGGCTAACGTCGGGAGCAGCCGACGACTTGCCCTTGTCGGCCATCACTGTGAGAAGCAGCAGTTGGTTAGCAGTTACTCGCAAATCACAAAAAAATAACATCGGAAGGGAAATGACCTTTGTCGGCCTTGACAATCAATTTGAACAACCCGTCGAGCCGAAACAGGTCGGGTGGATTCAGCACCTGTAAAGAGTCAAACTTCGCGAGCTCAGATTCGATGAGGTTTGGAGCTCGGAAGGCTTTTTGGTGAACATTCATTGTCGTCCAGGTGGTCGGAAATGGCCACCCTGTCGGGCTATGAACAAAAACAAACTGCCTCTTCCAGTTGTGAACAAAAGAAGGCATTCGACCGAGGATTTGTCGTCCGGACCGAGCTGCGAAATACAACCAGTCCCCGAAAGCTTTGACCGAGAAGCAATAAAAGAAGAGGTGTGTGGTCAGAAGGACCCTAGCCAGAGCACAGACTGCCAGGAAGCCGACAACCGACCTCCATGAATTAGGGGTCAGTTGCGACGGAGCGACTCCCAACTTGAAGAGGAGAAAAATAATGAAAGGATGCAATGGGAGGCGGAAGCTAGCTCGGACGGCCTCAGCATAAATACAAACTCCACCCTTTGCTACGTAGTGAGCATGAAGCTGACTCGAGCGATACATGGAGTAACCCTCCGGAAACTCTAGACCGGGGTGAGTTTTCATCCACGCGAGGGTCTCATCGCTAGTTTCGCACTGAGCGTCGGTGACATTGTAAGCCGGCCGACGAGCTCCAGAAGTATGAGAGGAAGGCTCTTTGGGAACGTAAGTCCCAGGATCAACAATGAAGCAGTCATCAGAATGGTCTGACGGCTCTCCGTCAGGCCGAGGAGAGTGGGACGTTCCATCAGAGGAAACCACCCCTACTGAGTGAGAAGAGTTCTCGGAATGAGAACCCCCAGACGACGAGCCCTCGCGGAGACGAGGACCAGAGGAAGAAGACACAGAACTCGAAGACATGCTTACCTCTAAAGGAAGCAAGCGGAGATCGGGAATGGTTGAAGCTCAGGCGAGGGACGTCGGAGCACCTGTCTTCGGCACGTCGGCAGGTCGCCTGGTAGATGCTCGCGCGTGAGAACAAGGGCGATCGTTCAGCAGCAGACCCCAGTATTTATAGAACTGGGGGTCAATCGAATCCAACAGTAGAAAGCCAACTCCCAAGACAAATGATCAAGATCTCCCCATGTGTCACCACTAGATTGGTCGTGGAACCGACCCCTCGGATTCTGATCAGCGCAGACAGCGAGGTGCGCCATGATGGCGCTCGAGAGACGAGGTGGCGAAAGTACGACGGCACGACCTACGGAGCAACGTGCGACGCCCTGTCAGGCGATGCAACGATCGGTGGCTCTGACAAGGCCATGACGCGCCCTCACGGCAGGGCGGCTTCTGACCACAGGGAGACGTGACGTCCAGACAGACCACGTGTGTCAGCCAAGCCACGTGGCAAGGCACATGCTTCCAGCAAAGAAATCTAGCTTCACCTTGGCCCGCGTTCGTGGCTCGACGTGGACCAAGGGTGATACTGTGGTTTCAGAGCAGGTCGGCTTGCGCCGAAAGCGGCCGACCACCGTGGAAGATTTAGCTTCACCTTGACCCGCATGCACGGTCCGACGTGAACCTAGGGGGCCAGTGATACGGAGGTTTCCGAGCAGGTCAGCTATCCCTGAAGACAGCCGACCACATTTGAAGGAAGAGTCTGACGTTCCACATCAAGTATTAGCCGCCCGACAGGCTCGCCTCCAGTTTCTCTCGGCTCGGCCTCGAACTCGGATGAGGCCGACCTTGTTACCAAAACTTTCGGAAAAGTCCATGAGACTAACGAAGGTACAAGATATTCGAACTAATCGAGGTGTTCCCATCAGGTCGGATGGGACCTCGGATCATCCGACCTCGTTAAGGCCACTGGCCGACATCATATCTACATGATATCAACGATGCTCTTTATGCGTCTCGGACCTCTTTACAGCTCGGCCCGAGCAGTCTTGTAACACCCTCAAATAAGAGCTTTTCTCCGATTGAGCACCTCGGGTTATCAAAGCTCGGGCCACGCCAACCTAGAGCTCGGCGTCCTCGCGTGCCCCGTCACAGCCCTCACGGGGTCAACGGATGAATGAGGTAACAACCGAGAATTGTGGAACCGTAAATCACGACCATTAAGACCACGATCTCGGCGATCAGGTCTACATGTGGCAGCCATGATCATCGTGGTTTGACAGGGAAGTAACGACGCCCAATCCGGCGGGAATCTCGGTAACTCCCAGCGAGATTGACAGCTCGTCCAGCTCACACGTACGTTTCCTAATACTATATAAAGGGTAGACATTCCACAGGCAAAGGTACGCTATTCTCCCCCCACGCTAGGCCATTCTGCTCGGCTAGCAACTGACTTGAGCGTCAGAGTGTCTCCCCGCCGAGCCCACTCGGCGGGCTTTGCAGGTCAGGTCGTGAGCTCGGGAGCAGTGTCACACGTCGGCCAAGCGCTCCTCAAAAGAGATTCATCGGCTTGTTCGTCTCGGCTCAGTCTAGTGAGAAGCACCTCAGCGGTCACCTCGGCAGGAGCCGACCTATGTTACGACAACAGTAACAACGTGGAAGCACCACACGCCCGACCTGATTGGTCAGCCGCGGAGGCCTCATAACGTGCTCGGATGTGGGGCCCCTATGCCTGACCAATCAGGTTGTGCACACGGCGCATCCACCTCGGCTAGTTATTTGGTCGCCCGGATAACTAACATTTCTCTTCATATTTTTAATAAGCTTTCTTATCTACGAATCTTTGTAGGAGAAATAACATGTAATCATTACCAAACAAAATAGTTGACATATCCTATGTTAAAATGTTTCGTTACTTTAAAGCCTGAAAAGATTGATGATTAACATCTCCCAACAGGATTTTCGACAGATGAATTCCGTCGAAAATCCATCGGCATCCTATCAGATAATTATTCTGTCGAAATTTTATGTCGGAGAATATTTCATTGAAAATTTCATTAGAAGTTCCAACGATTTATACCGGCATCCTGTCAGGTAAAGCTCCTCTTACGTCATCCCCCCCCCCCCCCCTCAATTTACCCATGAATGGGCCCCTTCCTTCCTTCCCCAAGGAGCCTCCAGCATGTTCTTCTAATTCTCACTTATGCAAAAAAAAGGTGATTTATACTTATTACTCCCTAACATCATGGAGAGAATATTTTCATTTGAAAATTGTTGGTAAATGTCTTGAACTTATACCACACATTTACTTAGCACTATGTAACTAGGGTAGATACCATGGTGATGATAATGGTGATCAACAAACGTACATGGATTTAGGGCTGTTCAAAGTTTGGTCCAACCCGAAGAACCGAATCGAATCAACCGATTCGGGTTGGTTCGGTTCGGTTTCAAGTCTCCTACGATTTAGTTCGATTTTACATTGTAGAACCGAAATGAACCGAATATATGTATATAATTAATTAATAACACATAATATCATAAGAGTTCTTGTAGCGCAATGGACTAGGACGCGGGCTGCACGTGGGAGGTTGCGAGTTCGAGTCCCAGAACACCCTTAAAATGCATCTTTTTGTGTATTTTCGGTTTGAACCGAATCGGACCGGTTCGGTTCCCTTAGGCTGCTCGGTTCATTTCAGGTTGGATAAAATTAGGGGTGAACCGGGCCGAACCAACCCGTGTTCACCCCTACATGGAGCGTCGAGCTCGGCGCACAATGTCCCCACCCCGCCTCTCTCGTCACTGGCCTTACGGTGATTTCCGTCGTCGATTTCCAACGGAGCTATTGTCAATTAATTTGCGGAACCGTTACAGTCTTATGTGGCTATGTCCCAGTTCCACCTCCGCCGACCCTTTCACAAAATCTGTTTCCCCACCATCCCCCTTTCACCTACTAGTCGCGAGTTCGAGTCCCAGAACACCCTTAAAATGCATCTTTTTGTGTATTTTCAGTTTGAACCGAACCAGACCAGTTCGGTCCAGTTTGGTTCACTTAGGCCGCTCGATTCATTTCGGGTTGGATAAAATTAGGGGTGAACCGGGCCGAACCGACCCGTGTTCACCCTTACATGGAGCGGTCGAGCTCGGCGCACAGCGTCCCCACCCCGCCTCTCTCGTCACCGACCTTACGGTGACTTCCGTCGTCGATCTCCAACAGAGCTATTGTCAATTAATTTGCGGAACCGTTACAGTCTTATGTGGCTATGTCCCAGTTCCACCTCCGCCGACCCTTTCACAAAATCTGTTTCCCCACCATCCCCCTTTCACCTACTAGTAGCGAGTTCGAGTCCCAGAACACCCTTAAAATGCATCTTTTTGTGTATTTTCGGTTTGAACCGAACCGGACCAGTTCGGTCCAGTTCGGTTCACTTAGGCCGCTCGGTTCATTTCAGGTTGGATAAAATTAGAGGTGAACCAGGCCAAACCGACCCGTGTTCACCCCTACATGGAGCGGTCGAGCTCGGCGCACAGCGTCCCCACCCCGCCTCTCTCGTCACCGGCCTTACGGTGACTTCTGTCGATGATCTCCAACGGAGTTATTGTCAATTAATTTGCGGAACCGTTACAGTCTTATTTGGCTATGTCCCAGTTCCTCCTCCGCCGACCATTTCACAAAATCTGTTTCCCCACCATCCCCCTTTCATCTACTAGTCTGCACCACCTCCATCCGATGCTGGTCTTGACCTCTTCATGTTGCCACCCTCATCTAGATCGGGTGCTTCATCTCCCACATCTTCATCAGACTACTCGTGTTTGCCAAGATTTCGAGGTGCAGATCGAGGCCATAAAATTTATGGATTCCCCACCTCTGGGGTTATGGAGTTGCAGGTTATGTTTGTATTTTGAGACTCATCCACACATCATTTCGAAGTGTGTCACCTGACCTACCTTTATGTTGTTGCTTTCATGATGTGCAGCCTGTCTCCAATAGAGTTGGTCTTTATCTCAGATTCTCTTCGATAGCATTCAAGCTTGGTCAACTTTTGCTATTACTTTTGCTAGATCCTCTTCTCTAATTTGGCGCTCTAGCCTTCTGCTTTATATTTTGGCATTTTATGTGCTTATGACTCTCTATCCATTGTGTTCTATGTTGTATTTTTTTTTTTGTATTTTTGTGCTTTGAAGGCTTGTCCCTATGTGATGTACTATGTACCTCATTTTTTTAGTAAATAGAAATACTGATTTGCACGTCGGGACGCGTCAGGCGCGCCCGCCGCGCACTCGTCAACACGCACGGGCGCGACCACATGGTCGGGGCGGGCGTGTCTGGCGCGTCCCGACATGTAAATCAAATGGCATTTTTCTTTAGTAAAATTGGAGCTTTACCTCCTCCTCCGGTAAAAAAAAAAATAGTGGCGATCAACAGTCCCAACCAACAACTAGCGACCGTGTCGCCCCTTCCCTAGGTGTCATCACAGAAGTGAGTAGTATCAACTTAAAATAGGTACCAAAGATTTCTCTATCCATTTATCCTGCATAACTCGAATTCGGAGGCATAAATGCTTATGAGTAAGAAAAGTTTCATAGAGATAATATTAAAAACTCGTACTCCACCAAATTGTTACTCGGAAGGCAAGACTTGTGATCTAACAACCTCGTATATCCAACTTCGCGTCTATTATTTGCATGATAGTGTCGGATTAAAAACTCGATAGCATTGGCAAGGATTAAAAAGGCGAGAGGACCTCGTTCAGGTCGATTAGTAAGATCTCTTATCTCTAAACAAGAGGTCTCGAGTTTAATCTCTAAAGAGGGGTGCGTACTTTATTTACATATAGTTCTTGATGAATGTAGATTTAAAAATTTTCCAATTAAATCAGATTGGACAATACGAGTACACAGAAAATATAAACAGTCAGGTCCTAATCTTTTAAGTTTCACAAATACCAATCTATGAGCCCGGAGATTGCTGGTTACCCAAAAAAAAAAAAAGTGGGACTAGAGGTGGCAATGGGCCGGGCCTGGGTTGGTCCGGATTCAGCCTGGTCTCTAACCGACCGGCCCGAGTCCGAATTCTGCTCGGCCCGACTCGAGACGTTTTTGTAAGACCTGGCTCAAGTCCGGCTTATTATCTATTTATTTTAACAATAAAATTGATGTTCATGGAATCAAAACAACATAAAATAAACATTAGACTAATCTAAATAAATTTATTTCTAATCGTTACAAATATGAAATAAATATTAAGTCATTAAATATATCTTCACATCATAATTTTCAATCTAACATTTTAGAATATTAGGCGTACCGCCGTATCATTTATTTTAAAAAAAATATCAAGCCACTAGACCGTTCGGGCCGGCCGAGCCAAACTCGGACCCGGCCCATCTTACTTCGGACTAGGCTGGGTCGGGCTCAAATTTTTAAAAAAATTAAAATATACAACCCAAACCCATATAAAATCGAGCCGGACCATCGGATCTTCGAACCGACCCGACTCAGTTGACACCTTAAGTGGGACATCTTGAGAAGCCGGAATAGGCTGTGTGGATCATAAATTCATGAGCTTCGTTCATGCACCTCTACAAAACTTGGAGAGGGAGGATGGGCACGCACTGTGCTGTACATATGTTGAATGGAAGGGGGGACCCATAACAAGGCCGTTGCATGCCTTTATCTGCTTATATTCCCTTTAAGATCTTCTGCGAGGACCACAATATTCCTTACAAGGTTAAAGCAGCTCTTGCGATTTCATTCCCGTGCGAAAGGTCAAAAGAAATTCCATTTTTACTCTAATAATTAAAGGTCTATTTTGGTACTTCGTGCATGTGCTAGGATATATGCATCTCCACATGTAGGTTGGAAACAAACAAATTATTATACCCACAAGTGTGTGAATATTTATATTTAAGACAACATATTTCACATAAATAAATATTCTACAGGGGTATTTTCTTACTAGCATATGTAATCCAAACACTAGGGCAACAACAACCTTGTTTTCCTCGTTCTTTCGTCAGAAGAAGTTGATATGTAAGAGTAAGTCTAAATCCCTATCATGTATATTTTTTTTAACACGTACGGCATGTTCTATCAACAAATATAATGCTTATATCTTTATATCATGTATATATAAATATTTATAAGAAAATTTAATTGTCCTTCTCTTGCAAGTTGCAACTATCGCTAGCACGTACGAATAGATTGGCATGTTACATATTAATGCATTGACGTGTTAGTGAGGATGTAGAGTGAATGGGCAGGCCCACTCTCAATACAATTCACTTAAATGCGGAAGCAGTGGGTCAGCCTAAAGCGTTTTATTCCGAATAGGGCTGAAATTGGACTACCAAACCAAGAAATTGAGCTTGGGTTAGACAATAGACACAGACCAGTCCATGCCCGCCCAAGTTGGGCCCAACCCTTTTCCTCGAATATAAATTTTACGATCGTGTTTTGTCATTGCGTTCAGACAAAAAAAAATTTTCGATCGAGCATGGAAAATATCATTATGTTAATAGAATGAGTAGCATTTAGTGCTTGTTAATTAGTGGATTACAAAGAAAAATACTTACAGTCAATCATAGGTGGGTTGGGTGGGGTTTAAGTGGATTAATTGACCTCATACTTGTTTTTTTTTTTAAGTACTCCAATGTAATGGTCAGAAGATCATTGCATCTGTGCGTATAATCTCTGCGCGGCCAGAGATCGAACCCTAGCCGCGCCCCACCCACCCAAACGGGGTGTCCACTCCGCCACTGGTGGGGGACGACCTCATACTTGTTAATGTACATCATGTTATATAGGCGGTGACTTGATTAGTTATAAGTGGGGGCCACGAGATGATAGACATCAAGACAACAGACAATGACGATGGGTGACGATGATAGTGCCCGTTACATATTTAGTTAAATTTCCAAGCTCAAATAACCCTTTGCCCGGTATAATGTTCAAGGAGGACAATGGGAAGCAAAAGGAAGGAAGAAAACAATTATTCTAAAACATGTGATGTTCATATCTATCCTTTTATTATAGTAACAACTCAAAAATATGATTGTGCAAAAAATTTTCCTTAATGTACTGTTGCTTGAAGTGGAAAAAACGAACAGAATCTTATTGTTCTGGTGTTCTTTCAATTCCAAGTCTTCTATGGAATTCATTCCTAAAAGGCAATTGTTTTGGCATAAACGGATGTCTTAACTTTCTATTATTATGATCATGTTTGAATCCCTCTATCATCGTTTCCTCTTTTTATAGTAATGATTAAATACCTGGTTTTAAATTGTTAGTGATGATTTAATTAAATGTTATGCACATATATCTATATGCAATAACAATAAAGGTCAATAACTTTCTCCATAACCTTTACTTAGCTGGTCCTTCCTATGATGGAAGCTTGAGACTCCGGCGGCAGGTCTATTGGCTGCATAGAATTTTAAGTCTTAGTTTGGTAAGGGAGTAAGTTAGAACATAGGCCGATCTAGTGGTATATTCGTGACTCTACTAGATTCTCCAAACTCTTATAATTTATTTTAAAATTTAGGCTTTAAATGGCCAAATTTTAATGGTGATTCACTGATTTGACTCGATGTGTAGTGTTAAGACGTTTCAAATCTAACTTAGCGGGTTTTGGAGTATGGTACAACGCTTGTTTGAAGTTTCATATCCATTAGAGGGTGAGTTGAGCCATCTTTCAGGTCTTTGCACTCTGAGTGTTGTCACGGCCAATGAGGGTGACGCTTTATTGAGGCATCCTCCAAGGCTGACGCAATGTCCTTGGGGCAGTTTTTGCATGTGTGCGATGTGTGGCGCTATTTTGGCTAATGTGATTTCTTTCTCGGATGCGTTATTGAGGCGTCCTGGAGCTTTTATGCATTTACTACTCCGATGTGTTTTTACTTTGTTTCGTCGACAGAATAGGACAGAGCCCTATTTAGTCGAGAGAAGGGGAGTTTCGGCGATTTGGTGGGTTCCGACAGTTTGGAGCTCCGTTCGATGCGGATTTGTTGTGAGGAAGGTGTTTGAACCGCGGGGAAGCCTCCACGAGGGTTGCTCTTCGCAGTGGTAGGGAGATCTCGCTTTTTCATCATGTTCTTGTTTTAATTTCATTAAATGGATGTATTAGCTTGTGTTTCATGTGTCCACTAGTTCAATTGGGGCCTTGGTGGTCGGGTTTTGGGGCCTTATGGGCTAGATTTTGTGTGTTCTATTGAGTAATAGTGTAACGATCCCGAGAACCCAACCCTCGGCCACAGCCGAGGACCCGATTTTTGCGGGCGCCGCCCACAGATCTGGGGACCCGGAAGGGCTATAACACAAGTCTAACAAAATATGTAAGGGAAATAAACGTCAACTACAGAACTAGGAGCACACATGCGGAAGCAGATAGAAGAGCGAGACTACAGCGTATCGCTCTAGGTACAGTCCCAACACACGCAACTAGTACAAGTAAAAAGGGGGAGGACAGAACCCTTAGGGGCATACCCCGAGGGTGAAGTACAACTGAAGGGGGAAACCACTGCTAGCTACGGGGACAACGACTACCGCCCCGCCTCCTCTACCCGACGCGCACCTGGCCGCTGCTGAGAAGTCTCACCGAGAAAAGAAAGAGATGAGCTTCACAACAGAAGCTTAATAGGGACTACCAATCTCCTACTGGTTCTAACAGGCGGGAGATAATATATATAAACAATTTAAATGACAGCAGTTATATATATTCTAATCTACACAGGAATGCGGGGAAGTAAAGCTAGCTAACTAGCAATGGTACGGAAGGGACACCATGGTCGGAAACTCCGTACGACCTGCACGTTGTGACCACCACATGGCTGGTAACACAAACAGAGCGAACCCTGCCTGGACAAGAGACACTAGCTATGGGAAACACTACCACTAGTCAACCGATCAGGTGCGTTCACTGATGTCTTATCCTCGACCCAGGTCCAAACCTCCACGTCTCGTCAGAGTGGGGCAAGAACACAAAATAACACAACAGTAACGGTCGTAGTCTGGCCGGACTATGGTCACACGCCTGACCTCTCTAGGTGGTTCCGGGGCCACAAAGAGCAAGGCAGTGAGAAGAAAGACTGACTGGCCTGTGCCGGGAAGACTTCAAAATGGCCTCGGCGTCACAGACCAACCAAGAGAGCTCTATAAACAACTCAACGCTGCTGTCCTAACCACCGTTTTCCCCTCTGCTCCAGAGTCCGTGACTCGAGCATGCCCATCGTTCGGAGCACTCCCTCAACAGATGCACGGGGACGGGGGTCCCAGGTAAACGGTAACAACCTCTCTCACGGGACAAGCCCTCGGGTGCCAAGCACCAGCGTGAACGACTAGTGTAGGACCGTACTATGAACTAGCACTAGTGCCACGGGTACATAAAGAATTGGAAACGGGGAAGACTCCACAAGAAACGGAACTCCGCAAGAACTTACCTGTCTCTGGTGTTGTCGCGACGCCACAGGCTGTCGCAACCAAGTCATGATGCCTCAGAGCGCCGCGATGATGTCGTGGCAGCCGTGTCGGTCGCGACATCATCGAGACCTCTATACCGGTCGCGATCTCAGCCGAGGGGCATCCCAGTACAGTCCTCCCAAAGATCGCCACAAAACTGTACAAACACATTCCACAGGGGGAGGGGAGCATGGGAAACATGTAGGAAAGCTTGTAAACAACCAAACCACCCTCAAACCCCCACTAATCATGCATCACAAGGAAATCTACGCTCGAAAAGAACCTCACTCACCTCTATCATGGATGTGACGGACCGGGGTATTTATGCCCATTAAGGCTCCATATCCAGATCTGCCTCCCGCGAGAACGACCGAAGTCTCGCAAGGGATATCTCACACACGTGTCCAGTAAGAGTATAAAAGACAAACCACAAGAATATAAGACACAAGAAAGTACATGTGCTCATATCTGTTCACAAATTTGTACAACTGTCCCATTACATTAATACATGTCCAATTAAAAAGAAAGTACACTATCTGGGGCATACCCCGAGGGAGCACAAGCTCACACAACACTAACTACTAAACAACTGCTGGTGGTACAAGTCTGACACGACGCCGCTGCAAGCTAACACACAGCAAGCCCTGAAAAGAACTGTAGAGAAGTGAGCCTCAATAAGTCACTGGCTCAGTAGGGGCTACCCAAAACAACACCGTAACCACAAACACCTCAACCCCAACGGGTCTCACTGGCAGCACCAATAGCCAAACCATTTCATGCTCACATCATAACAATAAATAACAATTAAACATAATTATGATAATAAACAAAGTCCTCAGAAGGAAGGTGGACTACATGACTAATATAATATCATTAGTCAGTCCAACTACTAAAGTGCCTAAACCACAGTCTCACTGGCACACTGCTACAACAACTAGTTGCCTAAGCTATAAGCCACACAGGCAAGTCACTGCCCAGGCTACAAGCTTCACAGGCAAATCTCGAACACTTAAGTAACAGGACTGCTAACAAAGAGCTGGTCCTTTATACTCCAAACCACACTACGTCGGGAGCCACACATAAATGGTAGGACTGGCTACAGCTAGCTAGTCCATCACACACTAAATCCATAATCGGAACCATGCCCAAGAAGGGTAAAACTCAACAAGTGGAAGGTCTCACACGGCCTCCACGGAGCATAGCTCTACTAAACCACAATAAGCCTAAGCCACAAGCCTCATCGGCAAAAATACCCACAAAGGTAACATAATTAATAATCACAACTAATCCACAATAAAATAAACCAAGATCTACTTAAAAATAGTTAGGATACAACAAGTGGCAGGTCAAACCACAAGACCTCCACAACACACAAGTACCCGAAAAGGTTGGTACACGATGTACCACCACAAAACTACAAAGTAACCCACAAAGGAAATAGGTACCTGCTACTCTGAGGTACCACAACATAAACACCTGAACAAGGGTATAAGTAGGTGATAAACCCCACACTGAACTACAATTATATTATACCTTTATTTAAGCACAATATTACAAGTAAAACCTCAACCGGCAAGTCACACAAACACAACTCAGTCACAATTGTGCCAACACCAGGCACACCTCGAACTGGTCAAACCTCGACCACGAGTCACAAACTCACGAACCCCGACAAGTAGCAAAGCACGAGTCGGAAGGGACGACGCCACCACACGGGAACGGACTACTGGCTGATCAGGCCAGTATCCAACCCGGACAACACAACACAGAACAACCTCTCAGCCTCGCAGTCACGGACGAAAGGTCCAATTGCCGCTCCACAAGGAAGAAGTCAAACAACTGTGGAGACCAGCCAACACCACACCTGCAGACACACAGCTACAGGCCCATGCCTGGCACCTCTAGGGTCTCTGGCCGGAGCACCCTAAAGTGAGGCACTGGAAAGCAGGACTAGCTGGGGACCAGTGACGTCTACTGGTGTCCGTACCCCCAACTACGAGCGCGCTACAAGCGACAAAAGAACAAACTCTGGGAAGTCGCTGTTCCACTGCTGTCTTTCCCTCAGCCGGACGTACAACTCAACACATGAGTGAGGGTGTCTAGGAAGACGACACAGACCTCAACGGTAAACACCAGTACCGGGACAAAACCCCGAGCACACAAACACACGTTCCTGGCTCACAAAGAACCTGGGGTACCCGACTAGAGAGGCATTCCGGAATAGGCGCCGGACCACCACACTCGGCAAGCTCAAACCACGATACTTACACATATAGCCTTTACTTATAATCTACGATATACAAGTGTTAGGATTAGCTTAACATCGGTCGTCATATGACCCCAAAGCTATCCCACACCAACACAGACCTGAACCACAAACTTGCCTATCATTGGTCATCTCATGACCTCCGTGGCAACACACACCACTCACTTCATAAATCAATATAATATTATTCAAAGACAACAATGGACCAGGGCTAGGTCGGTATGGACCTTCACTGCCCAAACATCACAAAGTCATGGCTAGGCTCACACAGGAACCTCACTGCCTAGTTTCTACGACAAATTATAAGAATTACTTTACAACAAAGTGTGTAGTACACACACACTCAACCACGTAAACAACACGTGTATATTACACCCTGATTGTGTACCACACGTCTACCACATAAACCAGATGTCCAACACATGGACAACGCACTCCAAGAGTGCCACGGGTGCCAACGCACCACACATACTACGTAAAGTAATTACGTACATCACACATCATTCACGTAAAACATGCCCATTACATGAGCAGTATGCTCCAAGAGCATAACAAGTGTACTGGCTCACACCGGTCATCGCCATGCACACACAAACACGCAATATTCATAACCAAAAAGCTACGTAAACCATACTGCATGGTTACATGCACAATTGGCGGCAACATCGACTGCCGCTTATAAGAAGTAGACGGCAAGCGATCTAGCCGTTTATATCCCAGCTGATGAGCTTGGCGACAAGCGATCTTGACGCCAAGTTCTTCCGACCTTAAACCCTGCAGAAACCCTAATCCAGCTCTACAGGTTTTCCAATCGTTAAAACTACAAGAAAATGTACTAGAACAGTTCTTTAAACATGCATGAACCCAAAACAACCCAACACAGCATGCTACGTACATTAAATTACTCAAACCACCCATATCCCTTCATGGTGCAACTTAATCCGAAAATGCATTATCATGCTGATTCAAGTGGTTAAGTCGTGTTTTAATGTTTCTAACAAGCTAACAGGGCTCGACCCCTACCTCAGAAACGCAATAAACTCCCGAAAAACCTTGAATCACGTCGAAACCCGAGAAACGCCCCACAAACACCGCGCTCCAATCCGCCATTCCCCGCCCGATCTGCAGCTACCACGCGCACCACAGCCTTCCCACGAGCTCCCGCCGACCGTCAGAACTCCGAAGAAGCTCAAGGGTGAAGGTGGGGGAAGAGGAAGGGAGAGAGAGGGGAAAGAACAGGGCTCGGTCTGCCATAAAAAACAGGTGCGTCAGGTTAACGTCAACACATATGCCGCTAACCAAACCGCCACCCCCACAACGTCCACATCGCTCGACGCCAAGTTCAAGCAATGGACGTCTACATCGATGGACGCTAAAACCATGTTAACGGCACACCACGGCCGCCAACACAAAGTCGACGTCACCCACCTGGATGCCAACACACTGTTGATGTCCAGCGTACTGACACCAACATAGACCCATAACCAAACCCGGTAAGGATCTAATAAGAACACACAACACTAATTAATGGCCTCACATTGGCCACCAATCCCGCTAAACCTGGATCCACGGGGATCCGGAAAACGCGCGACGTTACATTATTATCACCTAAAACAAATGTCGTCCTCGACATATAAAACAAATCATAATAAACCAAATTATCACATAAAAACAAATAAAGCCGAACACAGAACAAGTAGGATACTCTTTCTCTGCTTCAGTCTTTCAATTCATCTCACAATTACTCTGTTCTGTAAATTCCATTGCCTTTCTTTAGCTTTCACCCGTAAGCGATTCTTCCTTGCCAATGGTGCTTTATCTCCTTGGACTGAACCTGCTTCCCCTTTCTGGGCTGTGTTTGCATATTTCTTCCGAGACCGCTTTAATCTTTCTCAAATATCTTACACTGTAATATTCTTTCATGCCACCATTTTCTTTTCTATTTATCACTGCTTGCTGTTATCCTGCCTCATCTACATTCACATTCGCACTGACACCTCTTCAAAGAAAACCAATCACCATCTTTGAATTTCCTGCCCTTTCATATTATTCTGCTCATACCGCTTTAAGTCATCTTTGATCAAAGACCATAATAAACTCTGGTCCTTTATTTGGCTGCTCAAAACTTTACATTTCTCTTTATTTGACCTCGATTTTGAACCGACGGGCCCAAAGACGCGATGGGTCGGGCCGGCGCGACAGTGAGCATGTCGCGACACCCACGTGCATCGCGACCATGTCGCGACCGCCTCGCTCGGTGCGACACATAGCGGTCAAACCTCGAAGATCGGGAAACCATAACGCGAGAGACTGCCAAGTTGCGTCAACGCTGCACGCGCCTAACACCCAACAAGCCCGTTCTGACAGAAAGGACAACGGTCATAACGTCAGAAAAGTAGTCGCGTCGCCTCTAGGCGCCGTGACAAGAATGCGACGCCCACCCCCGTCGCAACCAGAACGCGACGGCCAAGTGTGCCGCGACCAAAACCATGTCGCGACCGCCCCCTCTCGCGCGACAATGTCGCGACCAAGAGGTCCGTCGCGACCCTGAGGATAGGGCTAAAGGCCCGAGTGGGCCGGGTTTTACAAATAGGCTTTGACATTTGGCCTAGTATCGCGTCATATAAAGGGAATGATGTATTAGATGCGATAATGGCCTTGTTGTGGTGTCCCAACTTTCTGACACGTTAACCTTTCTGTGGTGTTGTTACGATGTAATGCAATATGTGGGTGGGTTCGGGGCATGTATCCAGCCATTTAAGTATTTCAGTACATTTAGCAATGGTATTAATGTTATAAGGTTTGTAGTTATTTGCTGAAATGATTATTGGTTCTCTTACAGTGTGATCCTCGTGTGAAGTTTGGGGTTCGACCTTTAAGTCATTGGTACCACCCCGATTGAGGATCCAACAAGATGTTTATGATTTCATTAGTCAAGTTTATTGGTGAATGAGAGTTTTAAAGGTTTGAATGGAAAATGATGGTGGTTTAATAGAGAATTGTGAGAATTGAAATGTATATGTGTGAGAGATGTTCTTCCCACGGGACTCGTGCTAGTTATGAGTGTCCGGCAAGCCAATTCACATTACTTATGACACTTGTAATCTTACACTATTTTTTGGTAATAATATATAATGTCAGTTTCTCACTCTATATTACATGTATATGATGATCTTTATATATTGTGATGTCCATGGGCCTATGCAATGAGGATGAGGATTCTGATGAGAACATGATAATGAGACATATCATCTTTAAACACAAATATTAAATATTCATGGTCATAGGTTACTCAAGAAGAATTTCGAGATAACCAAATAGACTAGTGAATTATATACTCGTCCATATGATAGAAGTAGTTGGTCGCATAGTTACTTGTGTGGAGACACTAAGGGTATGGTGCATGTGCTCATTGGAGAATGAGTTCACTAATGATCCACTATGGAAATGTTGTATGGTTGATGATACATGATTGTCAGACAACGATTTCGTAGTCCCGATTGTGTAATTGGTCATTGAACTTAAGATACTAAGGATGTTTTATTTGAGTACTCCATTCTTTGATGCCGAACTTATAGGTCTCAAAAGTTCCAGATCTAGTATAGTCGATTATTGTAGCCAACCTTATGAAGGTAATTGTGTGTCAATAAAGAATCATCGGCTCTCGATTTCATGAGAGGAATATCCCATGTGTTCTTGTTCAGCCAAATTTCTGGCTAAGGTCAATCAGATTGAGAGAGAAGGAGTTCTCTGGGAGAATCCGATAAGAGTGAGAATCGAATGGATTCTGTATAGGCCTAATAGTACCATGCCTTATGTACGGTCTTTGGATATTTGTTAGATGATGGACTAAAGGCAAACAGTAACTGTAACGGCCCTGGATATTTATGCCCATAAGGCTCCATATCCAGACCCACCTCCTGCGTACATACCGAAGTCTCGCAAAGGATAACGCGCACACGTGTCCAGTAAGAATATAAAAGACAACAACAACTGTATAAGATACAAGAAGTACATGTGATCATACCTATATACAATAATGTACAATTGTCCCATACATTATTACATGACTAAGAGAAAAGTACAACTACCTGGGACACACCTCGAAGGAGCACAAGTTCACTCAAACACAAGTAATTCTACTGCTGGTGGTACAAGTCTGCCGCAATGTCACAACGAGCCAACACACAGCTAACACCTAAAAGGAACTGTAAGGGAGTGAGCCTCAACAAGTGATCACGGCTACGCCGAGAGCCAAAGCACAACATGCTCACAACAAACGTAATTAAACTGCAATTCAATATAATCACACCAGCTAACACGGTCCTTGGAAAGTAAGAAGAAACACCAGGACTAGCACAGCACCACTAGTTTGCCCAACCACTGAAATGCTTAGGCCACAAGTCTCACAAGCAAACCACTGCCTAGGATACAAGTCTCACAGGCAACCTACCCATGTAGGGTAACAGGACTGGCATCACCAAGCCAATCCTGTAACACCCTCCTCCGACTTCACACAAACACATATGTAACCTTTGATTGAAAGAGGGGTTACGCTGACAAACTTTCGTTATGGGTAGATATATCCATGCAATGCACAAATCTGGCAAACCATTCCACAAAGGTATCTTTGAACACATTATAATATACAAAGTGACAAAGTAGCAACACTCATTATTTACAAAAGCTAAGTTTCTCTCTCTCTCTAACTAATACATTATCAACTAAAAGAAACTACTAAAACTACATTATTTTTCTTCATCTCTTCATTGTCCGCAGCGGAATTAGGATTCACATGTAGCTGAGATTATACACACCTTCATCTGAAAGGGTTGGAGGAAACAAATGCGTGAGTCGGAAGGACTCAGTAGGTGACAGTAAACATAAAGATAGGAGTTTCAAATTTTAGAGCTTCAAGAGTATTCAGAAAGTGCATATATGAATAAACATAATTGCTCATGAATCTTCATACTTAACATAAACATATAACCCAAAATAATTTCATGACGGGCTCAAACGAATATCAGAACAAAGTCATATTTGCCTTTCAAAATTCATATCATAACTTGATTCCGGAACAAACTTGACAGGCATCACTGCTCTCAAGAGGTTACTATATAGACGTAATATACCATCCTCAGTGCCTAGGCGATTCCAGCACCTTAGATCTTGTTCATTGCGCAAGAACGGGGTTTATTACCCACCATCGTCAGTCCATTGACTTGGATTTACCTACAAACTGTCGCCCTCAACTGATCACAAGTGGCTGGTGCTACCACAAGTGATCCTAAACCCTCTTTGAAGAGAGCACTGTCTTCAAATCATAAATTTCTTTTCATGAGCATAATGGAAATTGGAAATTTAAAGGAAGATTTGATTGAGAATCAATACAATATCTTGGTGACAAAGTAGTTCATAGATCAAGAAAATGAGAAAGACAATTAGTTGAGACAAGGTGATGACTTAAAGCCAACAACTTCAGAAGGTTTAAATCACATAAGAACCCAAGAAAATGAGGGTCCACAATTGTCATCACAAGTATTCATATCTCATAAGGTGTTCAAACATATGAACTCTTAAGTGGTCAAGTTTTACAAACTTAGATACTGATACTGAAGAATAGACTCAATCGGAGTACTATTCGTAATTGACAACTTTAGAAACAATTCAGGAAGTTAAGGTACCCAAAGTGGGTGAACTTTGAAGTAATATGACAGTAAATATCAAGGTAATTGAGAGGGTAACTTCCTTGGCTTTTGGGATGAGTTTTAGCAAGAGTTCTACCATGAAAAGTTGCTGAAATCCAAGGCAGGACAGTAGCTGTCGACAGCCAGGAAGGGGCTGTCGACAGATGGCACAGACAGAGCTCAGTTTGCTGGCTCTGTGGGGATCTGTCGACAGATGCAAGGGATCTGTCGACAGATCCACTCAGTCCAGTTATCCAGAGTTCAGGAAAACATGCGCCTGTCGATAGATTTGGGCTGTCTGTCGACAACCGCATGTTTCTCACTCATAAATGACTTAGAATGTACTCTAAACATGCTGACCATGGAACCTATGAATCAAGACATGATGTATATCAAATAGAATAGTCTAATTATAGTTCTCACAGTGGTTTATAAACCGAACAACAAGATGAAATGAGAGGTTTGCAATTCAAGCTTGTCTAGCTAAAACTAGACATAGTATATTGTTGGAAGTGTGGTCTTGATAGCAATGGATTATTGGGAGATTCTTACAAGATGGACACTAAAACACAGATGTTTAATGTTCCAAATCAAGCCTTGAGGTACAAACATCCGAATGGAAAGAAACCACAATATTCAAGGATATCGAAATTTCTAGCAAAACTCTATAACACAAACTTGGATCATGGGTGGGACAAGAGGTTTGAAATTCTACTTAAATTGTAAAGGGGAGTGAAGAAACTCCTGATAATTATATGTTCCAGAGGTAATAGGGAAAATCAAACGAAAGAATCTGAAAGTACAATTCGTACACAGACTTAACCAAGACTGGTTAATGAGCTTAAAGGCAACTCAGGTAAGGTTATGATTTTTCTTACTAGAGCAGTGGGTAGAAGTATGAGGAGAAGATAGGAATCTACTTTTCCTCAAGGTAAACAAAATCCTTGAATACCTATAATCAAAAGTGAACCAAAACAAGAAGAACTCTACAGATCATGGCACAAACAAGAGACATGGTTTCTACGAATGAGGAAACCATGAGCATGTACATAGGAAACTAAGAAGGATTCATGGTATGACACCTACCTGATTATAAGAGAACAAAAGTTCTTATTCTTATTCCTCTAACGTAGAGATCAACACCGCAACAAGTGAGGAAGTAAGAAGACTATTGAAACAGGGACTTCGGTAGTTGCTTGTTGAGGATATGGCGATCCACACCAGGTAAAATAGTAGCAGCAACTACTACAATGGCTCCACAGAAATCTTCTCGCACACCAGGTACAAGCACATCAACAACAGGGGTAGCACGAGCGAGAGTGTAAAATCCTTACGAAGGTTGAAGGAGAGACTTATATAAACTCCCAGATCTGCTGCATGTTAGGCACGTCACCCATACATGTGTCTGAGTAGAAACCCTCTTAACCAGCTAAGGACACCTAATCCATGCATCCTCCCAAAAGTTTACGCATAAGGTAGGTACGTGTAAGCCCTTCTAACCAAAGAACATGGCTTACGTTGCTACATTACGTAAGCCAAGAAATTAAGGAAATAGCTTCCGTAATTAAGTAATAAATCGCTGGACCAATAATTCCCATATTTAGTTGTCCTAATGATGTCCATTTGAGTTGAAATTTCAACCATAGACTAATATGATAGTTTTACAATTTTTCATGATTTTAGTTTAATTTTTAGAATTTATTTTTCGATGGGTGAAAATCGCCCGGAAAATAGTTGCGTCGACTTAATCTCACAATCCGGCCGTCAAAAATTCTGGATAATTACATATTTGATATCTCCACAATTTTCTAAGAATTATGGTGTTCTCAGATTTTATTTTCGTTACAGTTTTCCGGTGTCGCCCTGTCGGGGTGCGCACGACCGAAAGTGATATCAGGGTATGATAAAGTGTCTCAAATGCCCTTAATCCTAAATATCACAATTTAAACCTAATCGGTTTGCATAAACAAGAATTTCTAAGTAAATCATGGTATTTAAAATTTGAGGGTATTACAAATCCACCACACACTAAAACCACAATCGGAAGCTTACCCAAAGAAGGGTAAGATACTACAAGTGGAAGGTCACACCACACGACCTCCACAGAACACAAGTTCACTATAACATCTAGAAAGGCTGGTACGCGGCGTACCACAATAAACGGCTACCCCCAAAGGGTACAAATACCTACCACTACGTGGTACCACTATGGAACCACAACCACGACTGTGCCACCACCAAGGCACACCCCAACAGGTAAAACCTCAACCAACGAGTCACTACACACCAGCCACAACCAGTGGCAAAACACGAGTCGGAAAGGAATGACATCACCACACGGGAACATACTATTGGTTCATGACGTCAGTATCCAACCTGGACATACAACATGTCACGTCCTGCCAATTTAGCAGCAGAATAAATCAGGGAGACGTGAGCAAAGTGCACAGTAATGTATATTACACCACAGTCAAGTGATTCAGAACATCTAATGAACAATAATTGAAATAAACTCTTCATTTCATTAAAATTTTACTAAGACTATTACACCACTAATCTAGAGCCAACATATAGGGCTCATTGACATCATTACGTTGGAAAAGAAATATAAGCAATATTTACTAGACTCCATTGTACTAGGATAACTTCATCATTTGACACCAGGTCGCTTATCACTCTGGTCCTGTCCCATCGATGTATGTAATGTCATCGTCCGACTTACCTGAGACACAACAACAAGTAACGAAGGGTGAGCGATAACGCTCAGTAGGACTTAAATCTCATGAGCCAAGCACACTTTAAATAATTAATACTTTAAAGAGCAGAGTAACTAATGATAGAGCGAGTCATGTAAAGTCGAGAAAAAGTAATAGCACAAGTAACGTAGTTCAAGTAGCACATGAATCAAGTATAGCACAATGAATATGATCAAGTCACGATAGAGAGCGATATCCAAAACGAGAGCAAGTAACGTCATTGTCAAGCAATAGCATGTAACATGTATAGCAAAGGGAGAGAGAGAGAGTAGTTGGCCATGTAGAGAGTAAATTGCACTTTGATTAACTTCCGTCAATCGAAATAGTAATTGCACTTTGGTTATCCGTTGATAGTCGAGAGAGAGTATAGCACTTTGTTTGTCAATATACAATGAGAGAATATAGCACTTTGTTTGATTGTCTTAGAATAATCTTGATAGTATGACACTTGGATGTAATGCTGACATCCTGATCATTGAACTCCTGCGGGCAAATGACACTTTTTGGACGCACCTCCCAGGACCAGATCGGCCCTATATTGCCTGACATTTGTTATTTTTATTATCTTAGACAATCAATAGATGGCCAAATAGAGTACCAAGAATAGATGAGAGTAGTTTGACGAAATAGACGAGGGTGTAGAGAATGTGAATAGATGAGCGAATAGAGTATGGATGAGAACTAGTGGTCGTTACAATGAAACAACGTTAAACGGGCAATAGTAACGGTTGTACAACACTCATACGGGTGTTGGCAATCAGGTAGAATTCACTAACCAACCACTGGCCAAGCTATGAGCATACTCCAGAGGTCCGGCGTGATCTCTTGATAAGAGAGAGAGCAGGAAGCGAGATCGCCGAAAATCCCCCACAACAGCCCTCTCCTTCGTCGGACAGAGCTCCTTTGCTCTGTCTGGCCGAAATAGGGCAACTTATGCACAGTCGAAATCGCGACATAGGCAGACGTCGCATTTCAGAGTTAAACGCGACCACCTTAGCCGTCGCCAATCGTAACCAAAACGCCACGCGTCACAAGGCGGTTCAGTGAATCGCGACGGGGGAGACCATCACATTTCAAATCGTGACGTTCTGCTCCGTTGCGTTCACAAACAGTGAACCAGTGGGTTGTTTGGGCTAGAACCTCCAGTCCAAAACACCCAGACAACGCACGAAAACCACGATCAAGGCTCAATGGCCACACATTGGTCAAGAGTACCACACCAGAACCGCTAAAATACAGATCCAAAAAATCGTGCTTTTATAGTAACTAAGGGCATAAAGGTCTAATGGATGAGATCCCCATGTACCATCTGAGGACTATGGCGTAAGGGCCTAGTACATCCATAGTCGATGAGTTGAGTGAATAATTATAGAGATAATAATTCACTAAGTCATAAGGGTTTTGACAGGTGTGACTTACGGCCAGATCGGTATTGAATCTAGAGGTCACACATATAAGGCGGATGACGTGACATCTGATAGAGGATTTGATCAGAGTTATCCAATACAGTTTCTCTCACTCAATTAGTCATGCAGTTGAAGTGTGGTAAATGACAACAAAGACCGTCATTGGAAATAGTTCCTAACGACACTATCTGTCGTCATCTAGAACTCCGACTTCCTTGAAGGATAATCAAAATAAGGTAGACGACAACATCGACTGTCGCTAGCACTTCGACTTTGACGTGAGCCAGTCGAAGTCGTATTGACAGTGGAATTGTCTACCATTAACATGTGGTTGATGGCAATATCGACTGGCCTCAACATGTTGTTGACGGCAAGACTTTGATTGTCAACATAGGTTAATGTCAAATAGGTTGTCATCAAGATGGTCTTGCTGACACATTATGTTGATGTCAACCTGGGTATGGCTTAAGTATGACTTGGTCATACACAAATATGGCATGCACGATCCCTCCCATGAGTGGGAGAGAGAGAGCCCTCTACAAGAAGGATAGGGGCTCTAAAAAAACTATGGGCTGGGGTCTTTTGGAGTCCTCTCACCTCCCTCCTCCTTCTCCTCTCCTCTCCTTCTTCCCTTCTCATCCACCCCTCTCTTGAGTGAGAGTAAGTGGAAGGAGCAAGAGTGCCTTGTTGCTGGTTGGTGCCTCTTGGAGACGTGGATGAGGTGTCGTCGCCTATCGCCGCTGTGTTGACACCACTAGAGGGAGGTCAGGTGAGTTCTTTCATTCGGCCGGCCAGGTTCTGTACGTCAGGGGATCTACGAGCTCATTTAGGTGAGAATGTCTCACCCTAGAGTCGTGCACGCGGACATCATCTTGGTCCGATATGTTATTGTGGGAAATGTGATTATTTTGTTTTGAACTTCATTTCTGCTGCAGATTAGATGCTCTTACACGTTTTCCTACAACTCAGGGTTTGACCTTTTGTCACTCGACCCAGTCCGAAGAACCAATGATCCGATTACGATTTGTTTACGTCACTTATGACATTTGAATGGTTCTAATAAATGTTATTATTAAGTGATTGAGTATGAAGGTTGCAAGTGTGAATTGGTATTGTGTTTGTGTTTTGCTGAGTTCAGTGGTCCGACGCTTATCTAGAATGCCTCTCTAGTGAGTACCCCAGATTCTGTGTGAGAGAGGCAAGTTTGTGCTCGAAGTTTGTCTCGGTACTGTGTGTACCATAGAGGCTTTGTGTCGTCTCCATGAACACCCTCACTCATGTGTCGAGTTGCACGTTTGGCTAAGGGAAAGACGACAGTGGGCCAATGACTTTTAGTGTGGTTGACTTTTAATTCAGTCATTTGGAGCGCGTTTGTGGTTAGGGTGCAGACACTAGTAGATGTATTGGGCCCCATCTAATCCCTTGTTCCCACTTACCTCACTCTTTAGGCCTCGGAATTTATAGTGGTGTGTCGGGCATGGGTCTGTAGCCCGACTAGATTGCAGGTGGTGTTGGTTGGTCTCACATTTTGTTGTTCTTGTTGAGATGGAGTAGTAGTTTGACATTTTGTCCACGACTGTGAGACTGAGAGAATTTTCTTATGGTTTATTGTTCGGATCAGGTTTTGGATTAGCTACCTAGTTACTATGATCCAAACGGTAGCATCATTCCTTTAGACTCAGGTTTCTAGCTGTTGTAGCTGTGTTGTCATGGAGTTAGATTAAGTACTTTCTGTTATGGTTTTCCTTATCCTCTCTTTAGGGGACATTTTCCTTCCCCCCCCCCCCCCCCCCCCCCCCCCCCTATTATCGTGTAACTGCTTTAGCTACTATTGAGGATTGGTTTGCGCCTGTTAGTTGTGTTACTACTATTGTTTTTGTGGTGGTGTGATCCTGTTTGGACCTGAGCCAAACGGGCCTCCACTGGAATGAGAGAGGGAAGACGATTGCTGGTGAGGACGAAGACCTGCAAAACCAGAATAGGATCAGGAGGCCCGGTGAAGACCGGGGAAACCCTCCGATGCCTAAGTCAGTGGAGAGCTATTGAGGCAGGGGGTTTCGGAATGCGAGAATGTGTTCGCGTGAGGAAGAGAACGTACCGTTGCATGGTACTGTACCTGTGCCTTTATAGGCGTCGGTGTCGAGGCCAATGTGCGTAACGTTCGGCGGATCGTGCCTGAAGAGGCGCCTTGACGCACGCGCATAACGGGAGGAGTTATGACTCTGGTGTCCGTTAGGCTGCCAGGCAGTTCACGCCCCTTGATGGTGGAGAACGTGGCCTGGGACGGTTACAACCGTTCTGCGAGTCAGAGAACCTGCTCGAAACCCTTTGGGAATGCTTTCCGAGCAGGTGACCCACGTGGGGGCTCGAACATGCTGTTCGGTAACATCGAGGGTAGTTTCATGGAGCGGAGTCACTGTTCTTGTTCGGAAGCCGTTCATAGTTGTTCGGTAAGGGAAGGCGGGTGATCTGCTCGGAGGTACGCCGCAGCGGAACCTGACAGCTTCCGATCACGGGAGTCACACAATGGAGGTCTTCGAGCCATCCTGGAGAGGGCGTGCCCTTCGATGACGGTGCCACGTTGGTTGACGGGACGTGAATGGGCCGTAACGAGCCATCATGGGCCTAGGTGACCAGATTTGGCCACCACAGTTTTTATTAATCGAGTACCTTTAATAGTTGCCATAGCTATTTAATTACTATGGAAGTTGGCGTAGTTATGTTAATTGGAAGCATGCCTTTATTACTGTTACTTGTGAAGTTACCTTTTATACATGAAAGCTGGCCAGTGGGTTCGCGTGTTAATGGTGTTACTAGTTGCTTGACGTGGGTTCTGTATGTTATTTTAGGGGGATTTTTCAGCTAAGCTTGTGACTGTTGAGACTCACCCCCTACACTTCCCCCTTTTAGATGTTTAGTAATGATATAACTTTCAGGGCTAACTTGTACCACCAGTAATAACGTGAGTTTTTACTCTAATTATACATCTCGAAATATACCCCAGACTGTTGTATTTTATTTTTTTGGACATATATTAATGTAGTTGGACAATATAATTTTACTTAATTGTGTGTGAGATCATGTAATTATCGTCTATCCTTACACCATTGTAATTATCGTTTATATTTCATGGACACGTGTGAATATCTATAGCGAGACTTTCGTCTGTTCGAGAGAAGTGGATCTGAATATAGAATTTTTTCGGACATAAATATCCATGACTGCTACATATGACTCATTTGGATGACTCTATTAGATAAATTTGTTCAACTGACTCCACTAAACAAAAATTGAGTGTCCGCGAATTAGAATAAAGGGCGGAAATGATATAAATTTTAAGAGATTTTAATAACTAAGAGTAGAATAAGACCCATATCCCATGAATAGAGACAGATGACACAATTTGTATTGTAGGAAATTCAATGAGCACAATTTCAACTTGTCTTCACCTTGGAATAAGAGTTTTTGTGTGTGTGTGTCCATCTGATCACATTTCGAATTCCTATTAATGTTTTACCCGATCGAGTAAGTTTTACTAATGAAGGATAAGAACCCTAATGCAAAGTATAACTAGCACTTAACCAACCAAATGAAAGTTATAATAAGAACTTGAACACTTTATTCTATGTTGGATTTGCGCTGTTCTTTTTTTTCTTATTTTATTTTCAAATTATACTAATAAATGGATTTCTTCTACTACTGGCCCCAAACATGCATCTCAGAAAGCTCCTGCACACTTGCGGAAGGACGATTTTTGACCAGTAAAACCTAGAGTCATGCACGCGAACATCATCTCGGTCCGATATGTTATTGTGGGAAATGTGATTATTTTGTTTTGAACTTCATTTCTGCTGCAGATTAGATGCTCTTACACGTTTTCCTACAACTCAGGGTTTGACCTTTTGTCACTCGACCCAGTCCGAAGAACCAATGATCTGATTACGATTTGTTTACGTCACTTATGACATTTGAATGGTTCTAATAAATGTTATTATTAAGTTATTGAGTATGAAGGTTGCAAGTGTGAATTGGTATTGTGTTTGTGTTTTGCTGAGTTCAGTGGTCCAACGCTTATCCAGAATGCCTCTCTAGTTGAGTATCCCAGATTCTGTGTGAGAGAGGCAAGTTTGTGCTCGGAGTTTGTCTCGGTACTGTGTGTACCATAGAGGCTTGTGTCGTCTTCATGGACACCCTCACTCATGTGTCAAGTTGCACGTTCGGCTAAGGGAAAGACGACAGTGGGCCAATCACTTTTAGTGTGGTTGACTTTTAATTCAATCATTTGGAGCGCGTTTGTGGTTAGAGTGGAGACACTAGTAGATGTATTGAGTCCCATCTAATCCCTTGTTCCCACTTACCTCACTCTTTAGGCCTCGGAACCTGTAGTGGTGTGTCGGGCATGGGTCTGTAGCCCGACTAGATTGCAGGTGGTGTTGGTTGGCCTCAACATTTTGTTGTTCTTGTTGAGATAGAGCAGTAGTTTGACATTTCGTCCATGACTGTGAGACTGAGAGAATTTTCTTATGGTTTATTGTCCGGATCAGGTTTTGGATTAGCTACCTAGTTACTGTGATCCAAACGGTAGCATCGTTCCTTTAGACTCGGGTTTCTAGCTGTTGTAGCTGTGTTGTCATGGAGTTGGATTAAGTACTTTCTGTTTATGGTTTTCCTTATCCTCTCTTTAGGGGACATTTTCCTTCCCCCCCTATTTGTCGTGTAGCTGCGTTAGCTACTATTGAGGATTGGTTTGCGCCTGTTAGTTGTGTTACTACTATTGTTTCTATTAATCGAGTACCTTTAATAGTTGCCATAGCTATTTAATTACTATTGGAAGTTGGCGTAGTTATGTTAATTGGAAGCATGCCTTTATTACTGTTACTTGTGAAGTTACCTTTTAATTGTTACATGAAAGCTGGCCGGTGGGTTCGCGTGTTAATGGTGTTACTAGTTGCTTGATGTGGGTTCTGTATGTTATTTTAGGGGGATTTTTCAGCTAAGCTTGTGACTGTTGAGACTCACCTCCTACACTTCCCCCTTTTAGATGTTTAGTAATGATATAACTTTCAGGGCTAACTTGTGCCACCAGCAATAGCGTGAGTTTTTACTCTAATTATACATCTCGAAATATACCCCAGACTGTTGTATTTTATTTTTTTGGACATGTATTAATGTAGTTGGACAATATAATTTTACCTAATTGTGTGTGAGATCATGTAATTATCGTATATCCTTACACCATTGTAATTATCGTTTATATTTTCATTGGACACGTGTGAATATCTATAGCGAGACTTTCGTCTGTTCGAGAGAGGTGGATCTGAATATAGAGTTTTTTTGGACATAAATATCCATGACTGCTACATAATGACTCATTTGGATGACTCTATTAGATAAATTTGTTCAACTGACTCCACTAAACAAAAATTGAGTGTCCGCGAATTAGAATAAAGGGTGGGAAATGATATAAATTTTAAGAGATTTTAATAATTAAGAGTAGAATAAGACCCATATCCCATGAATAGAGACAGATGACACAATTTGTATTATAGGAAATTCAATGAGCACAATTTCAACTTGTCTTCACCTTGGAATAAGAGTTTTTGTGTGTGTGTCCATCTGATCACATTTCGAATTCCTATTAATGTTTTACTATACTTTTGTTGGCTCCAAGTTTGATAAAATTTCATCAATTATATATATGTTTTTTAGGATGGGGAACATAGTATACTGATTCGAACTTGACGTAAAATTTGAGATATATAAATAATTCATTAATTATAGAGAAAATTAATTATAAATTTTTATTAAAGAGAGAGACTTATTTTCTGATCCTTGTTAGAAAAAATATTCCAAATAATCTCTCTTTTTGATAGACTTTAATAATAAACCCTTTAAAAGACAACTTCTGTCTTTTATTTTTTTTTTCGTTTTATCCTTCTATCAATGTGTACTTTTATTTCTTAGCATTAGATGTGTATGACCATTGTATTTATATTTTAATTAGTTTTCTCATATACTTTAACTAATTTTCTTGTCTACTTTAACCAGTTTTCTCATGTGCTTTAATTGGATTCTACATCTACTTTAACTTATCATTTATGTTCTTATTAGTTGTTCTTGCACTTTAATTAGATTATTCTTATACTTTAACTCAGTACAATATTAACTTAACACATCCATGCGTGTACTATAACAGAGAGGTTGAACTTCTATGTAATTTCAACCATTTTTGCATCTTCTAGTAGACAAGTAGAAGAGAAAATTTGTTAAAGTAGAAAAACAAACTTATTAAAGAATAGGAAATCTATTAAAAAAGAGAGAAAATTAGTTAAAGTGTTTGGTCTGTTAAAGTAATAATTGTAATATGTTAAAGTAATAATTGTAGTATGTTAAAGTAATAGTTATAGTTTGTTAAAATTGTAGTTGTTGGCTGTTAAAAATAGTAGTTATAGTGTGTTAAAGTAGGTGAGAAAATTAGTTAAAGTAGAAGAAAAAATCTATTAAAGAAGAAAGAAAATCAATTAAAATGTGTGAAATTTAAAATAACTGTTGATATGATTTAAAGTGTACTTTCAAAAACGTTAAAATAAGAGTTAAAAACTCACAGTCAGAAGACATAAAATATTAGTAAGAAATTATCAACACATATCCGAATAAAATATGAACTAAAAATTAACATCTCTAAAAATATTTGAACTTTTATATATATATATATATATATATTTCTGACAGGGACTTGCAGTTAAAGTCTTCTCTCTTACAAAGACCTATAATTAATTTGCCCTTAACATGGTTCGCCCGTGCCGCCCAAACCGGGGCGGCACGGGCGTACCGTACCGTGCCCGGGCGTACCGTACCGTGCCGGGCGCCAGCGGCACTGGGCACGGTCGGGTCACCCTAATGGGGTGACTCGTGTTAATTTTTTTTTTCATAATTTTTTTATATTAGGTATATTAAAATGATGTAAATGGTGTTCAATTAAGATAAAAATTTAAACATAGGTTAATTAAGAGATGATACAAATTATGATAATTTTAGTTTATTTTTTAATTATTTTTTTATCAAGTAAAAATTATCTCAAAAATAGTAAATCGACTTAATCTCAACATTTAAGGGATCTAATGGTGTCTAATTGAGTTGAAATTTCAAACATAAGCCATTAATATGTGATACAATTGTAATAATTTTAGTTTAATTTTTTAAATTAATTTTTTGTCAAGTAAAAACTGTCCCAAAAATCATTAGGTCGACCTAATCTCTACATCTATGCATCAATAACTCATGATATTTATATTTTTATAATCAGTACATTTTTTTAGTAATTATAATGACTTCATATTTGACTTTATTTTTGAAACCAAATGCCGTCCCGTTGAAGTACGCGCACAGAGAGTTCGTCGTACCGCGACAAACTCTGTCTGCACTTAAGTGGTCTAATTAGTGTCTAATTGAGATAAAATTTCAAACATAAACTAATTAAGAGATGATACAAATTATAGTAATTTTATTAATATCTACGATTAATTAACATTAATAAATGATAGCCCAATGCCATACTCAGAAGTGCGCGCTCCGATAAGGCGACATCAAAAAATTGTAACGAAAATAAATTTTGAGAACACCATAATTTTTAGAAAAATATGGTGATATCAGATATGTAAATATCCGGAATTGTTGACGTACGGATTTCGATATTAAGTCGATGCAACTATTTTTCGGGTGATTTTTCACCCAGTGTAAAATAAATTTTAAAAATTAAACTAAAATCACCATAATTTGTAAAACTGTTACATTAGTTTATAGCTAAAATTTCAACACAAATGGACATTATTTGAATGGGTTTACAAGATACAGAATGAGTTTCAACACAACATGTCAATTTTCCATCGTATCTCAACGGTACGGTACGGTTCGATACGTACCGTACCACGGAAAATACGGTACGGTCGATCCGGTCGGTACGGCGAACCTTGACCCTTAATTATATCTCTCTGGTCTAAGAAATATATATTGAAACATTGAGGGAATCGTGAGATGTGACTAAAATGCTCTTAACCGATACTAAAGAAGGAAAAAATTCAATAAATAAAATATTTTGAGAATATCTTAAAGTGAAGGGCAAAGTAATCACTTGCCTTATTAGCCCACGCATAGTTAGACAAATTTGACGGAATGAAACAACAATTATATATATGACAAAATATGGTTAAATACACGGCATAAATGATGAGACCCAGATTTTAGGAGTATCCGAGTATATATAAAAATTTTATGTATTATAGAAGTATATATATGCATATATCCTAAAAATATTCTCAATCATATGCAAAAATAATATTAAAGGGTAGATGCCTAGAAGGTCGGCCTGAAGTGTCTCAAAAACAACCCTTGGCCTAGAGCCGTAGATGTCCTCATGTCGCAGGCAAGATCTACCGTAAGATTATGTTTGATATTTAGATAGATTAGAGATAAAATTAAGATATTTTCAAAATTTTAGAGATAATTTTCAATTTTCAAAATTTTAGAGATATCTTCATTCTATCCCTAATCTATTTAAATACCAAACATCGCCATGGCTGTGCATGAAGAAGTATACTAAGAAAATTGTCATATCAGATTTTATCCAAGATATATATTTGTACAAATTTAATTAAAGATCAGATCACTCAAACAATAAAGGAAGAGCATACGTCTTATAATGCTGCCTATGCTAAATAATTATGAGAATTAGATCCTTCAGAACATGTTTGATATTTAAATAGATCCGAATTAGAATGAGAATATCTTCAAAATAGTGAAGATATCTAAGCCTATCTGAATACCAAATATATCCTTTGTTTTTGGAATGAAATGTTTGATAGTTTGTGGTCATAGGCAAAAAAAATGTGAACCCACTACTAATATGACAACTGGACTTACTTGTTTGTGCTTAGGTACTATCCATTGAGATTTTCAACTTTACAAAATAAAAAATCCCTCTAAAAACTCACTTTCTATAACTTTTGAAGTTCAAAATCGAAGATATTATAAATGTCCTTTTTCTCTTTATATATATCTTTTATCTCAAAATCTATTTTTTATTTGTTTGAAGAGCAGAGTGAAGAAAAAAAGATTTTGATGATTGAAATCTAAAGTTAACTTTTTCACTCTACTTCTGTTATCGATAACTTCATCATTATAAAATTTAAAATCTCTCCAAAAACACTTCTTTTTTACCTTTTAAATTCAAAATTTAAAACATGGCATAAATATCTCTTCCTTTGTATCTCTCTTCTTTCTCTCAAAATATATTATTTGAAAATCCATTTTTCACTTTTTTATCTGAAAAATAAAAGAAAAAATAGGATTCTAATGATCAGATTCTCAAACGCTAGCTGGACGGGGGTTCACCCATTTGTGCTTCTCCAGAGATTTTCTGGCGACGGCAGCACCACAATAACCAGGTAAAATATCTCTATAATAATATATGCACGCAGAGGCGATGACGAGGCTGACGGCCCTGCAGTGGCCACGAATGCGATGGCTCTTCCCCACGCCCCTCGCGTGGCACGAGAGCGCGGCCGCGCGGGCGTTGCACCTTGGCGGTCCAACACGACGGCTACGAGGCAGAGGCGGAGGGGGGTGTACTTCCCGCTACACTAGCTTCCTGCGGTTGTCGGAAGCAGTGCAGCTTCGTGTGGGAGTGTCCAGTGTACTAATATTTTATTATTTTTTCATAAACACCCTATAAATTATATATATATATATATATCTTTTCATTTTTTTTGAATAGTAGAAAGTATTCTTAATATATCAAATACTCACAGTTCTGGCTATGTCACGACGAATTATGAAGCTAACCTGAATTTAGACTTTGTAAAAATATGAAGAGATATTGTAGATGATTTTTTAAAAACTTTGTATTGTTTTATAATTTTATTAGATTTTAATGATATAAAAAACAAGAAGTCCATAATCACAAGTGCAACAATTTGCATATATTAGGGGTACTTATAGTAATTTATAAAGTAGACAGCATAATTGTAACTATGAAAGTTTAGAGAGGATCGAGGTAAAGAAACCCCCACCCCACGCTGTTATATATTACAAAGCGAGCTTTGCCTCCCTCCGGTTCTTCTGGTTGTTGTCTTTGTTGACGCATTTCTTCATCTCTAGACCCTTCCTTCTCGGCAGGCAGGTTCTTGGCGAGAGTCAGAGAGCTTGTGCAGGTGATTGGAATCAGTAGATCCTTCTTTCTCTCTCTCTGGCGTTTCCTTTTCCTCGTTTCTCGTGGATACGATGGGTTTCGGTGGGATCTGGGTGGTTTCCGGCTTCAGCGGACTTTCTAGACGACTGTGTTTCAGCATTCCGATGATTTCAGGTTCCCGCGATTGCCATGGGGTGAGATGGAAGTGGTAGAAGTTCGTAGCGGGCTTAACCCGATCGCCATATTGCTTGGTTGAATTCGTGTTACTGTTTTGGAGTATGGGTAGTAGTAATACCTGGGATTGACTTGACGGGAAAGTGTTGGAGAATGATGTTCTGTATGGTGCATTAAAGGTATTTCATCGTATTTAGCTTTGTGCATCGAGCTCAGATTGCTCTTAAATCCTACAGAACGTGGTCAGACTTGTGCCTCTGATTTTTCTCTCCTGGTAATCTATTCTTTTGCACTATTCAAGAGTTTACGTCTAGTCCGCGGGTTTCCGTGGACCATGTTACTTTTATCATCTGTGTGTGCATATGCCTATGCACGCGAATCATCTTTGCTTGGTAATATGGGGGCTTGGATTTTGGATTAGTTGTAGGGAAGATGTATGAAGTACTGGTGTGTGGTTTTCATCTTTGCTCTGTAACATGGGGGCTTGGATCGTGGGTTAGTTGTAGGGAAGATGTACGAAATAGTGGTATTTCATTTTAATTGTTTCTGAACATTATGTGGAATTTATCGGGGTTCAATTTCAGGACGTCCAATGGCAGCTGTACTGGCTTCGCATGGCTGTTTCCGCCACAACATTGAGATAACAGACCAAGGAAGGCAGATTGTTGATCTTAGTTTCTCTGCATCTGTCACCAGCATAGGATTCCCAAAAGTGAATAAGCAGGTGAATGATTTCCCTCATATGAAGGGCCTTTCACAATTTCGGGCAGAAGAGAGACAGTTGGGATCGGCTCGATTAGGAACAAATGGCTCGGCTTCAAAAATGGTCCCAACAAAGGAATTAACAAGGAGTAAGGTTTCTTCTGTTTCAAATGGAGCACAGATAAATGGCTCAAAGGTGGTTGTTAATGGAGTTAGTCTAGTAAAAAAGAATAGTGATGCATCAGCTTTGATCAAGAGACAGAGAAATGAACACCTGAAAGATCTCCCTTTTGTGGAGGAGCTTAAAGTCCTCCCCTCTGATGAAGGTTTCAGCTGGTCTAAGGATAGTTACAATACATGGCAAAGGTCTATAGATGTATGGTCATTTGTGATCTCTTTCCGTCTGCGCATTCTGTTCAACAATGCAAAATGGGCATATGTTGATGGGTTCACAGAAGAAAAGCAGGTAAATTGGGGAAATATCACCGGTGTTCACATTTTCAGCTTCTTAGTGTTTTTTTTTTCAGAGCATTAATAAAGTTTTTTCTTGTGATTCCTCTTTATAACTAGCTCTCTCATTTGTAAGATCCACAATGAAATGAAGGTTAAGAGTTACTTGTTGCATGGACAGTTCCCGAAAAAACAAGCGGCATCTCTTGCGTAATGCATGATTTGCAAATAACTTGAGTGCCTAGTCCTCTTTTTACAACCGAATATGCAATTATGATAGTCTCACATGAAAATGTGTTTCATTTTGTGATTGCCATTGGTTATTTCCATTGCTAATATTATTTTCTGTGTTTATGATTGTTATCATAAAGAAAGCCAGACGACAAAAAACTGCATCATGGTTAAGAGAAAAAGTTTTGCAGCTTGGTCCTACATTTATTAAGTTGGGGCAGCTATCATCAACAAGATCTGACTTGTTTCCAAGGCAGTTTGTAGATGAGCTTGCAAAATTGCAGGTCAGTTGGTGTTCTTTTAGATTTTTCTGATTTTTTTTTATATTATAGTGTGCTGTATCATCTTTGGGTTGGATAACCACCTTAAGTTTATTGGGGTATATCCGCAAGTGCATTTGTCATTCTGTGAGGATTATGCAATGTCAACATTTTGATTCTCTTAACTTTCCTCATAATCAGATGTAGGGAGTGCATTGGTATTTTTTCTTCTTCCTAGTTTTGTTCTACGAGGTATCTTCACTGTTTTTTTCCTTTTGTTTTTTGTGAGGGGGATGTTGGCATATAGGGTGCACTAGGTAACTCATCTAGATTAGTTTGAACTTGAAGCCCGTAGTCCTTTATGTGAGTGGGAAATTACCAAAGTGTGTTTTCTCCAGGAGTGTAACGTTTTCATGATCCTTGCTATTCTGAAGCAGCAATATATTCATACTCATTGCCCTTGAATTCAACTTTCCATGTATGCTGTCACAGGATCGTGTCCCTGCATTTTCCCCTGAGAAAGCAAAGGACTTCATAAAAAATGAGTTGGGTGCTCCAATTAAAGTACTCTTCAAGGAGTTTGAAGATCAGCCGATAGCTGCTGCTAGTCTCGGTCAGGTGTTTGTTGCATTTTTTCAGAACTTATATCTTAAACTGAAAGATGTCGTAAATGACCTCATTGCTCTTCCATGATATTTTATTGATGAAGAAGAATTTTTTGAATGCCATTCCTTTCTTATTTCCATTGGAGCTTTATGAATTTCCTCTGCATTTGAGAGAGTTGGATGTGGTCTGTTCAGGTTCATTGTAGCTTGATGACTTATCCTTGAGTTTATGACTTTACATCAGGCCCTTTTAAAAGAGGTGGTGACAAATGATAGTGCAGGCATGGTGGGAGAATATATATTTATTTTACTTTTAAGGTAAAATGCGAGATAAAGATTTATTGTAGGCTGATGACTTCCGCCCCATCTTAGTCACTTGCTTTACTGATGCGGGACAGAGAGTGAAAAGGGGTTAAGGAAGAGGGGGAAAGGGGAAGGTCACGGGAAAGAGGGATAGGAGGTGGGAGTGTAGGCTTCACACCCTCCCTTTCACAGGGACCACCTTGGGGTTTCTCACCCAAACACAAACTGCATTGTTGGAGGCACTCAACTCAAATTTCTTCTTCTTCTCTATATCCTCATCCTTGGTTACAAGACAATATATATAGACTTCAAAACAAAGAGACTCATCATACGAAGAGACACTTAATTTAAAGACCTTACTCAAGACTTAGGAAACCTAAAAGACTTGAACTTAACTATTTTAATGACCTTAGGAATTTGTAAAGCCAAGTAAAGTTACGACCATTGGGTTTTTTAATAGGCCAAATAAAACATAACAAAGACTTTGATTTAGCCATCCTTCATTTCCCATCATTTCCCTTGGTTCGAGAAAACTCGTCCTCGAGTTTTGAAGTGTCACAATATCCATACAAGAGGCAAGAGAATAACAAAGTCGTGCACTAGCAAAGTCGCCGTAGGGATATCCAAACCAATATGCCTTCTGAAAAGTTGCAGTCTGCATAGAATGTGTGCGTCAAGATCGCACCATATCATATCATAGTTGCATTGATCTCTAGTAAAATCCTGCAGATCGCTGATAGCTGTCAATGATATGCTTATCTCAAATACATCATCACATATCAAATGAAGTCCAGACTCGACGAACAAGTCTTGATCCCAAGCATCAACAAAAACAGTCTTCACACATACATGATCAGTAATAGTCACCAACTCCAATTAGGGGTGAACACGGTCCGGTTCACCCCTTATTTTTTAACAACCGAACCAAACCGATTTATTGTAGCAACCCGAACCGAACCGGTTCGGTTCGGGTTGAACCGAAATAAAAAGAAAAGGTTTCACGCGGGCGCGGCCGCGAGAATGGAACTCGCGCTCTCCGTGGGAGGAGACGCCGCCAAGGTACAAACCACTGCGCCACACGCGCCTTCTAGTATAGAAGTAGTATTAATTAATTATATACATATATTACGTTCAAAATATGCAGAAAAAAATGCTTAAACCGAGATTTGATCTCGCGACCTCCATTGGGAGGTCGCGCCAGTGCAACGAACCACTACGCTACAAGCAGTTTTTCTATGCAAATATATTATTAATTAAATATATATAGGTATTCGGTTCATTTCGGTTTCCAAACCTGAAACCGAACTGAACTATGTGATATCTCAAACCGAACCGAACCAAACCGAATTGGCCGGTTCGGTTCGGTTTGGACCATAATTTGAACACCCCTAACTCCAATGGCGTTTCATCAATCACGGTCTTCTCTGGAAGCACTAGCTTGGTAGCAGGAGAAATATACTTGGGAAAACAAAATTTATCTCTTAAATGCGGTGGCTGGATAATGCACCTAGACTGGTTTGAGTCGATAGCAACATGTCGCTCTTCTAACCACTCTTTTCCCAAAGTAATGTAGTGAAAGGATCTAGACTATGACTAGCCCTAGAGGGGGTGAATAGAGCTTTAAAAATTTATCTTGAATGATCAATGGAAACTAATGCAGAAATAAAAGACGGATGCAAAGTAAAGAGAACAGAGAGGGAAGAAGGAAGCAAGCACATGAAGAGACACGGATTTATCCTGGTTCGGTAAGACCCCCTTTGGTCTACCTACGTCCAGTCCTTACCAACACGGTGAGATTTCCCACTCTACGAAAGATTACACCGCTGGTTTAAACGGTGCCCAGCTCACCAACACTCCGCTAGTTAGCACGGTGCCGAGCTCACCAATACACAGCTGGTTGATGCGGTGCCCAACTCACTAACAAATAAAAGGCAAGAAACTTAATGAAACAAAGATGAATCAAGCAAAACAAATGCCAAGCTTGTGAGGAGGATCTTCAGATGATGTTGAAGCTTGGAGCAGCAGAGATCTCCTCCAAATGGAATCTTCTTCAAGGATGCAGCAGGTGGAAGCTCAAGAAGGTGAGAAAAAGCTGGAAGAGAAGCTAGAGATGAAGCTCTAGAAGGTGGCTCTTCCCCACAAAATTCCTTACCTATGGTTTCCCCCAGGTGTCCTTTTTATAGCTCTTCCACAAAAGTAGCCGTTTGAGAGAGGTGGAAAGTAATCTTGGTCAAAAAGGTGTTCAAAAAGTGCTTTTCAGAAAGTTCTGCATGTCAGGGTCGACTCCCACTTTTGTTGGGGTCGACTCCAGTTCATCCAGGGTCGACTCCTTCACAATCTGGAGGTCGACTCCCTTTGAACAAAAGAACCACTTCTGAACAGAGGTCGACTCCCTTATAGAGCTGGGGTCGACTCTGAAAAACTGAACACAGTCGGAGTCGACTCCTTCAGAAATCTAGGGTCGACTCTGCATGGCCTTTTGAATGGAGGTCGACTCCCTTATAGACTGGGGGTCGACTCTGAAAAACTAAACACAGTGAGGGTCGACTCCTTCATAAGGCTGGGGTCGACTCTGCATGGCCCAAGCCACTTGCCTTCAAAGAGGGTCGACTCCTTCATATGCTAGGGTCGACTCTGAAAAACTGAACACAGTCAGGGTCGACTTCTTTACATCTTTGAGGTCGACTCCAATAGGCAGGAATTATTTGGGGCTTCTTTGTGAGTCCTCTTGCTTGTGTAGACTACCCTGTTTTCTGTATTTACTTTGCAAACTTGTTAGCAAACAACATGAGTGTTTTGTAATCATCAAAATTCAAAGGGATCCAACAATCTCCCCATTTTTGATAATGACAAAACACCTATACAGTAATATTCATTTCTCGAAACCAATCACTGATACCGAAACATAATGAGGCACATAAATCAAAACATCAATTCACACGGAATCCTCAACACATTAAAGCACATAAATTAAAACACTAATTCATTCAATTGCTCAAGATAGTCATGTATTTCCATTCATAACTCAAAAAGTTACAAGTATCATCTCCCCCTTACTATAAGTACCAAAAAGATACAAGTATATCTCCCCCTTACTATGAGCACCCGTTAAAAGACATTCACACAAAAAACAGAGTAAAGTTCTAGTGCTATCACATAACTATCATCACTTCACACAAATTCTCCCCCTTTTTGTCATCATCAAAAGAGAGGAAGGAGGAAACAAATTAATATGTGATGCTTATGAAGAAGATGAACACATTCCTAATTCACGGCGCAATGAAGTAACCGGTCTTCACACAGCGGTTTAGTGAAAATATCAGCCAATTGGTGTGTGGTGTCAATAAAATTTAATTCAATATCGCCCCTAGAGACATGATCTCTAATAAAATGATGTCGAACTTCAATATGCTTAGTGCGAGAATGTTGAACAGGATTTTTTGATAAATTTATGGCACTTGTATTATCGCAAAGCAACGGAATTTTAGACAAACATATCCCATAGTCTTCTACTTGGTGTTTAATCCAAAATGTTTGTGTGCAACAACTCCCGACTGCGATATACTCAGCTTCAGCTGTCGAGAGAGCAACAAAATTTTGTTTCTTGGAGGACTACGAAATGAGGCAACCTCCCAAGAAATGACACGTTCTGCTTGTGCTCTTTCGATCAACCTTACACCCAGCATAGTCCGCATCGGTGTAACCAACCAAGTCGAAGGAACATCCTTTGGGATACCACAAACCAAAATCAATCGATGAAGCAAGATACCGAAAGATTCGTTTAACAGCAATTAAGTGCAATTGTTTGGGCGAACTTTGAAATCTCGCACACATGCAAACACTAAATAATATATCGGGCCTACTTGCAGTTAAGTAAAGTAGAGATCCGATCATACCTCGATAAAGTTTAGAGTCAACAGGCTTACCAAGCTCATCATTATCTAATTTAGTTGTTGTAGACATAGGCGTTAGAAGAGGCTTGGTGTTGTTGAACCCATATTTCTTTAGCAATTCCTTTGTGTACTTTGATTGACTCACAAAGATGCCATCTTAACCTGTTTTATCTGAAGTCCGAGAAAGAAGTTGAGCTCACCCATCATGCTCATCTCGAACTCCCCCTGCATCAACTCAGAAAAATCCTTGCACAATTTTTCTTTAGTGGAGCCAAACACAATATCATCCACATATATCTGAACAAGTAAAATATCTGAACCAACACACTCTATAAATAGAGTTGAGTCAACAAAACCATGCTTAAAATCATGTTGAACAAGAAATTGACTCAATCTCTCATACCATGCACGCGGTGCTTGCTTAAGACCATATAGAGCTTTATGAAGACAAAAGATATGGTTTGGTAAATTTGGATCCTCAAACCAGGAGGTTGCTCTACATACTTTCTCTTTAATGAAACTATTAAGAAACACACTTTTAACATCCATTTGAAATAATTTAAAATTTCTGGAGCAAACGAATGCTAATAGAATTCTAATGGCTTCAAGTCTAGCAACCGGTGCAAAGGTCTCATCATAATCAATCCCTTCTTCTTAAGAGTATCCTTGGGCAACTAAACGAGCTTTGTTCCGAGTTACCACACCGGATTCATCAAGTTTGTTTCGAAAAACCCACTTGGTTCCGATTACGGATGGTCATTCGGACGAGGAGACAAAGTCCACACTTTGTTCCTCTCAAACTGGTTAGTTTCTCAAGCATAACAATAAACCAATGTTCATCAAGAAGGGCTTCATCAACATTTTTTGGTTCAACTTGAGAAATAAAAGCAATATAATCACATTGATATTGAGTTTTTCGAGTTCACATACCGGATGAAGGATCACCTATCACATTACCGATTGGATGACTCGACATGATCTTCCATGCTTGGGGTAATTCATCATTTGTCGAGGATACTTGAAGTTCTTCAAGAGGAGGATCTTCCTTTTCCTTTTCGTCACCAACAAGTTGGGTAGGATCATCCATTGCTTTTACACTAGGCTCTGTGAGATCTAAATCAAGTATGGTTATATCTTGATTTTTTATGATTTCTGCATCATCATCATCATCATTTCTTTTTCTAGCAATATGGTTAGTTTCATCAAAGATTACATGAATGGATTCTTCTACAACTAGAGTTTTCTTGTTAAATACACGAAAAGCTTTAGAATGAGATGAATAACCAATAAATATACTTTCGTCGCTTCGAGGATCAAATTTACCTATGTCTTCTTTGCCATTTATCAAGATGAAGCATTTGCACCCGAATGGCTTGAAGTAGGAGATGTTTGGTTCTGCCTTTATAAAGTTCATACGGAGTCTTATGCAACAAAGGTCTAATCAAACAAGTTAGTGATATAGCATGCAGTATTAATAGCTTCAACCCAAAAATATTTAGGTAAAACAGATTCACATAGCATAGTTCGGGCCATATCAATCAAAGTTCGATTTTTCCTTTCAGCCACACCATTTTGCTGAGGAGTTCTCGGAGCAGAAAAATTATGACTGAAATCTTCATTATCACAAAAAGAATTGAATTGCTTATTTTCAAATTCCTTACCATGATCACTACAGATAGCATTAATTACATAACCTTTATCATTTTGAACTTTCTTACAGAACTTTATGAATTCAGTTAATGCATCACTCTTATGAGCTAAATATAAAACCCATGTAAATCGAGAGAAATCATCACGATCACAAAGCCATATCGTTTACTACCTAGACTAGCAGTTCTTGTCAGGCCAAACAAATCAAGATGCAAGAGTTGCAAAGGCCGAGAGGTAGAAACAATGTTCTTGGGTTTAATGAAGTTCGAGTTTGCTTACCTTTGGCACAAGCATCACAAACTCCATTTGAATCAAAATTCATTTTAGGCAAAACGACCACAAGCTCACGTCTAGACAATTTGAAAATAATTCCAAAGTTAGCATGGCCTAACCTTCAGTGCCATAGCCATGGGTTGGAGTTATTTCCTACAAAGTAAATCTCCTTTTCATCCAAATCATCCAGATTAACGGTATAAATATTTCCATTTCGATTTTCTACAAACTTGATTTCATTCGAGACATTATCGGTCAACATGCAGTGAGATGCATCAAATGTAACTCTAAATCCTTTATCACAAAGTTGACTAATACTGAGCAAGTTATGTTTTAAACCATCTACAAATAACACATGCTCAATGCTAGTGGAGGGAGTTTTACCAATGTTTCCAATGCCTATTACCCTTCCTTTGCTGTTGTCTCCAAACGTCACACTTCCACCGTTTTTCTTTTCAAAACTGAAAAATTGTGATTTGTCTCCCGTCATGTGCCGAGAGCAACCACTTTCCAAATACCACTCTTTATTCATCGAACCGTTGTAGCCCTTCTCATGGTCAGATTTGGCCATGAGACATAGGTTGGCGATTTCCTCTTCACTCTTCTTCTGTGGAGGTATCTTCATCACTCCATGCAGCAAGGGCCTTCTTCTTTGATGTCTTACCATTTCCCTTGGAGTATGTCTTCTTCTTTTTGAGTTCAGGACATTCAGGACAGATATGTCTCGATTTTCTGCACTCGAAGTATGTGACTTCCTCATTCTTGGAGGTTTCCCCTTTAGCTTGATTCTTCTTCTGCAATCTTCTGTTTCTTGAATTGAAGTTGGATCGACGTTTGTTCAGAAACTTCTTGAATTTCCTTGTCATTAAGGCAATTTCTTCATCATCGATCTCTTCATCGCTATTGTCACAGTCACACTCATTTAGCACATTAGTAGCTTTGAGGGCAAGACCTTTTTTCTTTTTATAGTCGTCCACGTCCTTAATATGTTAATCTCATAGGTCATAAGAGATCCTATGAGAGCATCCAAGGAGATTCTTGAGAGGTCCTTCGCCTCTTCAATCGCTGTTACCTTGGGATTCCAAGACATAGGCAAAGATCTTAAAATTTTTCTATTGAGTTCAGGGATAGAGTATTCTTTACCAAGGGCCTTAAGCCCATTCGTGATGTCCGTGAACCGCTTGAACATCTCAGTTATAGTCTCGTTTTCTTCCATCTTGAACAACTCATACTTGTGAACTAGAAGGTTGATCTTCGTTTCTTTGACTTGAGAAGTTCCTTCATAGGTCACTTGAAGCTTGTTCCAAATTTCTTTTGCACTGCTACACATAGACACACGATTAAATTCGTTAGCATCTAAAGCACAGAATAGAGCATAATTGCCTTGGCATTCATAGACAACTTTTTGAAGATTTCAGGAGTCTAATCTTTTTCAGGTTCCTTAGGAACATAAAGATCTTTTTCCACAATGTTCCACAGCTCATAATCCATAGCTTTCAGAAAGATAGTCATCCTTGCTTTCCAATAACTATAGTTATTGCCATTGAACAGAGGTGGCCTATTCATAGAGTTGCCTTCAGTAAAAGCACTCTGCTCTCCAAAACCAGCCATAGTCAATCCACACTAGAGGTTGTAAAACCCTTTAAACTAGTGACCAAGCTCTGATACCAAATGAAAGGATCTAGACTATGACTAGCCCTAGAGGGGGTGAATAGGGCTTTAAAAATTTGTCTTGAATGATCAATGGAAACTAATGCAGAAATAAAAGACGGATGCAAAGCAAAGAGAACAGAGAGGGAAGAAGGAAGCAAGCACACGAAGAGACACAAATTTATCCTGGTTCGGTAAGACCCCCTTTGGTCTCCCTATGTCCAGTCCTCACCAACACGGTGAGATTTCCCACTCTACGAAAGATCACACCCGCTGGTTTAAACGGTGCCCAGCTCACCAACACTCCGCTAGTTAGCACGGTGCCTAGCTCACCAATACACAGCTGGTTGATGCGGTGCCCAACTCACCAACAAATAAAAGGCAAGAAACTTAATGAAACAAAGATGAATCAAGCAAAACAAATGTCAAGCTTGTGAGGAGGATCTTCAGATGATGTTGAAGCTTGGAGCAGCGCAGAGATCTCCTCCAAATGGAACCTTCTTCAAGGATGCAGCAGGTGGAAGCTCAAGAAGGTGAGAAAAAGCTTGGAAGAGAAGCTGGAGATGAAGCTCTAGAAGGTGGCTCTCTTCCCCATGAAATTCCTTACCTAGGGTTTCCCCCAGGTGTCCTTTTTATAGCTCTTTCACAAAAGTAGCCGTTTGAGAGAGGTGGGAAGTAGTCTTGGTCAAAAAAGTGTTCAAAAAGTGCTTTTCAGAAAGTTCTGCATGTCAGGGTCGACTCCCACTTTTGCTGGGGTCGACTCCAGTTCATCCAGGGTCGACTCCTTCACAATCTGGAGGTCGACTCCCTTTGAACAAAAGAGCCACTTCTGAACAGAGGTCGACTCCCTTATAGAGCTAGGGTCGACTCTGAAAAACTGAACACAGTCGGAGTCGACTCCTTCAGAAATCTGGGGTCGACTCTGCATGGCCTTTTGAATGGAGGTCGACTCCCTTATAGACTGGGGGTCGACTCTGAAAAACTGAACACAGTGAGGGTCGACTCTGAAAAACTGAACACAGTGAGGGTCGACTCCTTCATAAGGCTGGGGTCGACTCTGCATGACCCAAGCCACTTGCCTTCAAAGAGGGTCGACTCCTTCATATTGCCAGGGTCGACTCTGAAAAGCTGAACACAGTCAGGGTCGACTTCTTTACATCTTTGAGGTTGACTCCAATAGGCAGGAATTATTTGGGGCTTCTTTGTGAGTCCTCTTGCTTGTGTAGACTACCCTGTTTTCTGCATTTACTTTGCAAACTTGTTAGCAAACAACATGAGTGTTTTGTAATCATCAAAATTCAAAGGGATCCAACATGTAGGATCTCGAGGGATCAATAGTGCACCATGCTCCATCAAAATAATTAACTGATTTCATCTGAGTTTTACCTAAAAATTTTAGGTGAAACTCTACAAAAGCCTGATCACCATCAACAATAATCTCACCAGTTTGCAATAAAATATCAACAATAGCCTGGGGAATATAATTGTTTTGATGCTCCTCATCGAGTACTATTTTTGTCGGCTTCTCATTTAGTAGAAGGACGAGGAAGCTAAAATTCATGTGACACATGTGTAAGAGATTACCCAAACTGAGACCAATAGTATGGAGGCAGAGGGACTGTTGCAGGGCGTGGGCCGCTGATTGACTGGAATTCGTCGAGACGATCACAACGGCTCAAAAGACACGTGAATCGGAGCACGAACGAAGCTCTTGTGCTGGCGGTGCGATAACAGCTCTGGTGCACCGCCTGTAAACTGCGGTAGGGGGTTACTATAGCAAACCGGGCCAAAATCGGGTCAAACAAGTTGACCAGGTTCCTTATAAGCCCGCGACCTCTTCTTCCTCGCTCCTTCTGTCTCACTCAGGAACCAAAGTGGGAGAGACCAGAGGGCAGGAGGGAAAGGAAGAGGAAGGGGTGGGGTCACGGGGCTCTGCGGAGGCTCTGCGCAGGAAGGGGGCGGGGGGGGGGGGTGTGGAGTCGCTAGGCGTCTACGGACTCAGGCGCCAGGTGAAGGCGGTCGTGGGCGCAGGTGAGGGCGGTGTGGCATTGGCGTGTTCGTGTCGTCGGCGCAGGCGCAGGAGGGAGCGGGCACTGGCGCACGTGCGCGAGGTGGCTAGAGAGTGCTCGAAGCCGACGGGTGCGAGCGCCGGCGAGGGCTGTGCTGAACCGGCCGCTGGCGAAGGCAGATGCTGGGCCGCTGGCGCAGGCGATGGCAAGCGCTGGCAGGTGCTGACGTAGGCGAAGGTGGGCAGGGCGCAGGCGCAGGCAGGTTGTGACGGAACGCCTTGGCCAAGCCCGTTAAACCGATAACATACTTGATCCGAGTCCGCCTCCCGCGAACGGGTCGAAGCCTCGCAAGGGATACCAAACCACAGTCTGTGTAAACACAAAGGAACACACCACATTTTATATATTTCACAAGTTACATAGCCATATTTCCACAAAACTGAAAAGAAGTACAAGAGCCTGGGCATACCCCGAGGTACAACTGAAGAAAATAAACAACTATCTAACTACATTGCCGGAGCTGCTACTACACAGCTAGAGGTACCGACCCTGCACCGCTACGACGCGACTCTGAACTGGACGACGGTCGTGAAACGTCCTCCTCGCTCTCACCTGTGGGGGTAGGGGTGAGCCTCGCTAGTCACTGGCTCAGTAGGAACTCCCCCAACACCGAGCAAACCAAAACCACAAGTACAAAAGCAATAAACCGTACCAACAATTCATAGAACAGCTAAGCAGGATATGAAAGCTGTAAAAGTACTCACCGTCTGCCGACTACGAAAATCACTGTAATAATTAAACGGCAAACCAGTACAGGTGTACAAGCTAAAGTAGAGACAGCCAAACACGAGCCTCGTGAACTGGTTGCGACACCAGAAACTGACTCGGAAGCTAACACAGGTCTACCTCTCAGTCTCGCAGCAAGGACGAAAGGTCCAGTTGCCGCTCCACGTGAAAAGGTCAAGCAACTGTGGAGACCAACTAAACACCACCACCTGCGGACCACACGGTCGCAGGCCATGCCTGACACCTCTAGAGATCCTGGCCCGGAACTCTCTAGAGTGAGGCACTGGAAAAGGACTAGCTGGGGTCCAGTACGTCTACTGGTGTCCGTACCCCCAACTACGAGCACGCTACAAGTGACTAAAGACAAACACAAGTGTCACTGTCCCACTGTCGTCTTCCCTCAGCGGACGTGCTACTCAAACACAGGAGTGAGGGTGTCCAGGTTAGACGACACAGACCTCAACGGTACAACACAAGTACCGGGACAAAGCCCCGAGCTAACAGCCTGGCTCACAAAGAACCTGGGGCACCCAACTGGAGAGGTAACCACGGTAGGCGTCGTACTACTCGCCACGTACACAAAACCACGTGCACGTCACACACAAACCACGTGAAACCTCACGTAAACCTCGAGTAACAACGGTCCACCACACGTGAACCCAACTGGACTCGCGTGAAAACACGCAGCACGAAAGTAAGTAACTAACTGCATACCTTGTATGCTAACACGGGAACTATATGCACTCAGTGCACCACAGGTGCCAACGCACCATTCATTATCGACAAATACCTCAAATAGTCTTTTCTGCTTATATACAAATAGGCGGCCACATCGACTGCCGCTTACAGGCAGTAGACGGCAATGGATCTGGCCGTCTATGTCCTGGTTGATGAGCTTGGCGACAAACGATGTTGACGCCAAGTTCTTCAGCCTCTTTCCCTGCAGAAACTAAACCGATTCTACAGGTTTTACAAACCGTTAAACAACGGAAAGACATGCAGAAATAGTCTCTCTAACATCCATACACTATAATTAAACCATAAAAACATGTTTTACTACTTGAATTCACCCAACCACCCTGTACCTCGCATGGTGCAACTTAATCCGAAAATGCATTAAATCTGTTGTTTCAGGTGGTTAAGTCATATTTTAATGATTCTACGGAGCTAACAGGGTTCGTTCCCTACCTCAGAACACGCTCAAACCCTCCGAATTCTCCCGGTTCACACCGAACCCTCCGCGAGCTCCCACAGCAATTGCACCACGCCACGGCGTTTCCTTGCGCGATTCGGCAACGCCACACGTCCCACGATCCTCCAATCAGTCTCCTGTACCTGTTGGAAGCTTTAGGGACACGGAGGCATGAAGCTGGGGCAAGAGAGAAAGAGAACCAGGTAGAAAACCTGCTCTCGGGTGACCCTATAACCTGCAGAATTCTCAGGTTGGCGTCAACCCCTCTGCCGTCAATGGCAACCGCCACCACAACGTCCACATCCTATGCCGTTAAGTTCATATCTTAACTTCACTTTACATGGACGTTAACTCATTAAACGTCCATATCTGGCCGTCAATCTGCAACCAACAACAGCCAATGCTGTTCTGATTTAGGTTCCAAACCTGCACATTCACAAACTGCACCATACCTGATCAACCACACATCCAAACCACACAACACTGGCTCACAACGGCCATCACAACCATTGCACACGCGATCCGCATGGATCCGAAAAGCACACGACGTTACACAGGTGCTGGGCGAAAGGGCAGGGCGCGGGCACGGCCTGTTACTCTGTAGTGACCAGGGGATTCCACAGGCAGGGAGAAAGAAACCGGGAGGAAGGAGGGAAGTCGACGATGGCGATGTGCCTTCGCGGTTGGTTGGATCTCTGCTTCGTGGAAGGAATCGAAGCCTACTCTGATACCAAAATTGATGCGGGACGGAGTGAGAAAAGGGGTTAAGGAAGAGGGGGAAAGGGGAAGGTCACAGGAAAGAGGGACATGAGGTGGAAGTGTAGGCTTCACACCCTCCTTTTCACAGGGACCACATTGGGGTTTCTCACCCAAACATAAACTCCATTGTTGGAGGCACTCAACTCAATTTTTTTCTTCTTCTTCTCTATATCCTCATCCTTGGTTACAAGACTCCATATATAGACTTCAAAACGAAGAGACTCTTCATATGAAGAGACACTTAATTTAAAGACCTTACTTAAGACTTAGGAAACCCAAAAGACATAAACTTAACTATTTTAATGACCTTAGGAATTTGTAAAGCCAAATAAAGTTACAACCATTGGGTCTTTTAATAGGCCAAATAAAACATAACGAAGACTTTGATTTAGCCATCCTTCATTTACTCTTGAAAGATGCTGGTGATAAATGACAGTGTTGGCGTGGAGGCAGTGCCAGACAGTTCTATTCCCTTACAAGGAATATTGTATTGGATCTCAACATTGTCTCCAAAACCTGAAGAGAAGAGATCTCGTGTAGATCTCAAAGAAATGGGTAATTAGAGCCAAATATCATAATAATTTTTGTACTTCTTCAATGTGGCTAAATTAACACAATGGCATAAGAACAATGCAAAAAACATATTTACACATATATAAGGATTGTCTTTTGGATCTGAATGCCATCTCAACATGTTATAAATCTCCTGCTTTATTATCGTATCTCATCCTCCTCCTCCTCCCCTTCTTCTTTCTCTTCCCTTTCTCCTTCTCCTCTTCTTTTCTCTCCTCTCTTCATCCTTTATCCTATTCTGCCCCCTAATAATCTCAGGAGAGTTTCTTCTCAAGAACCTCAATGAGACAGAGATCTTGTATGAGATGGCAAACAATATCCTGTACTAAAAAATCAATTGATCTCCAAAAGGCCTGATTAACATGAAAGTGGCATCAGATGTAACTTCCATATCAAGATCATACAAACACCATTGCAAAGGATCCTTTCTCATATCACAGATGTCGCTATAATACAAAAATTTCTTCACCAGTATTCTTTCAAGTTAACAGCAATCAGTAGTTCAAGAGCAGTCCACCCCCACAATGGCAAAAAGTTGCATACATGAAGGTGACTTTTCTCTCCCTACTTTATACAATGCACAAATCCTTTTCTCGGATTAGTGGGACCTAGCTAGGCTCCTTTTCTTCGGGTTCGAGATCTTTGAAGGTTTCATCGACAAGAGCAGTTCTGTTTAGGAAGTGTTTATCAGCAGCATAGAAAAGAATTGTTGCAATTTCTCATGGCTAGCCTATTTGTCTTGCTGTGGTCTTATTCGGTTAAAGACTGTTTAATGATATGGGCCCCTCAAAAAGTAGGAAGGGATTTAGTTAATAACCTTTTTCTTCAATTGATGAGAATAGAAAGAAAGGACAAATTTGGTGGGAAGGAAGGTTGACAGGGAATGGCAGTCCGGCAGAGGGGGGAGAGTTGAATGGAACTTCTAAACAAATTAAATTCAGAAATTGAAATAGTCATTCCATATTTATAAAACATTCTGCGGGTGACAGGGCCTCAGGCCTTGATGGTTTTCCTCTTCTGTTTTATCAGAGATGCCGGAGTATCATTAAAGAAGACCTCTTGGCTGCCTTGAAGGAATTTCAGGATGGAAGGGCTCATTTGGGGGGCATTAACAAGACATTTGTGGTGCTGATTCCGAAGAAGGCAGGGGCTTCAAAGACTATCAGCCTATCAGTTTGCTCAATGGTTCTTACAAGATCATCACCAAGGTCTTAGTAGGGAGATTGATTACTGTGATGGACAGGTAGGGGTGTTCAAACTTCGGTCAATCTGAAGAACCGAACCGGACCAAACCGAATTGTCTGGTTTGGTTCGGTTTGTACCGAAGTTCGGTTTAGTTCGCACATTATGAAACCGACCCGTTTAAACCGAATTTTAATATAATAATAATTATATATAATATATGTATTAAAAATAATTATATGACTAAATTATTTATAGATATACATATTTTCAATTTTATTCTTATTTTTAATGTATAAATACTAATAAATTTAAATCATATTTAATTAAATAAAAAAATCGGTTTGAACCGAACCGAATCAAAATAATTTCGGTTCGATTTGGTTCAGTTTGCCACCCTAATCGGTTCGGTTCGGGTTGGCCAAAAATTAGCCAACCGGACCAAACCGGACTGTTGAACAGCCCTATGGATAGGTTGGTTAGCCAGTTTCAGGGAGCTTTCATTAGAGGAAGACATATCTTAGACAACTTTTTGGTGGCACATGAGTGCATTTATGCTTTGAAGCAACAGAGGAGGAAAGGATTGGTTCTCAAGCTGGATTTTGAGAAGGCTTTGACAGGGTCAGTTGGAGATGCCTCTTTGATGTACTGCAGAGTATGGGGTTCGGTGACAGATGGATTGACTGAGTCAGAGCTTGTCTCTTCTGCTTCTTTTGCGGTTCTTATCAATGATTAAATGACAACTTGGTTCTATGGTAGTAGAGGCTTTCGCCAATGAGACCCTCTTTCTCCTCTGCCTTTTGTGCTTGTAGCTAGTGTTGTCAGTAGGGTGTGGCAAAAAGTAGAGGCGGCTAGGGTGGTCAAGGGAGTCTCGGTGAGTAGGGAGGGTCGGGGTCCCTCCATCTCTCATCTTCAGTATGCTGATGATACTAATTTTTTCCTGGAGGATAGGGGACAATCCCATGTTGTGGTGAGGCTTTTGTTGGAGATACTCTAAGGGGCTATTGGTTTGAAGGCTAACTTTGGTAAGAGCGTTTTGGTGGGAGTGAATGTGGAGGATAGCTTGCTATTAAGTACTGCGACTATCTTGGGGTGTGCCATAGGGGAGTTCCCAATCTCTTACCTGGGCCTCCCTCTTTCCTCTGGGGCTCTACACTATGCTGATTGACGGCTGATTATCCAACAGTATGAATCCAGGCTTGTAGGTTGGAAGGCAAGATTGTTGTCCTATGGTGGCCCTCTCACTCTTTGCTTCTCGGTGTTGGACAGTCTTCCTACCTATTATCTCTCCATTTTTTGCATTCCTAGTTTTGTGGCCAGGAAGCTTCAGTCTATTCAAAGCAGCTTTTTTTGGCATGGATCAGGAGACAGATGTAGGGGTTGGCATGATATTTGCACGGGGAAGGATCACTATCCCAATGAAGCTAGGAGGTCTGGGTCTAAAAAATGTCAATAATCTTGCATTGTTGGCTTAGTGGCTTTGGAGGTTGGGAAGTAGGACTGTGGGTTGCATGGAAGGCAGGATCGAAATCGGATCGGGATCGCCCAGGCCCGATCCCGATCCGATCCGGCCGATTCCCAAGCAGAATCGGCCAGAATCGGAGGAATTGGTCTGGATCGGCCATGGCCGATCCGATCTAGAATCGGCCGATCCCGATCCGATCCGGTCCATTCTGCCTTCCATGGTGGGTTGAGGTTATTAAGGGCCGTTACTTTTCTTCTTCCAGAGTTGGGGACTTGGAAGCACTGCCCCGTCACAGGTTCCCCCATTTGGTATGGTATCACTTCTTGTAGGGACCTTTTTACTTCTGGGATCCGAGTGAAACTGACGGGGACCGTGACTCGTGACTGACGCGGAATGAGACTCGAGACTTCAGACGTTCAGAGATGTATTAACATCAATTTTATTTTATTATGTATTTTTTTAGTGGGAGTGATTTAGCCAGGTAGAATTAAATGTCTAATTTTATGGTAAGTGGGGCTATTTGTGGATCTGGGACATGTCAGTCTTTTGTCATTTGTTCTGGGGACATTTTGGTCCTAGTGGGGTGGAGATGTGCACAGTAGGGTTTGTCCTATATAAATACTGGTGTGATTGGTTTTTGGATGGAGGGAATAGAAGAATTGAAATAATGTTTTCTTGGGGCCGAAGCCTCCTAAGACTGTGTGCAGACCTCTCTCTCTCATCCTCCCTTCCCTTCTCCTGTCGTCCCCTTCTCCTTCCCCCTTCGTTTGCTTTCTCTTCTCTCCCCTCTGTGACCTCTGGTCTCTCTCTCGTTTCACTCTCACTTGCTCGCTCTTTGTTCTCTCTCTCTCCTTCTCTCTCCACACGTAGATCACCCCGTGAAGCCCCTAGCCTTCCCGCGACGCCCCGCCGTGGAACCCCTTCCCCACCGCTGCGCTCCCTCTTCCTCACGGTCGCCGCAGCACTGCCCACGACGCCGCCGCCCCAATGCCGTCCCGTGCTTCCCCTCCCCCGTACGCCCTCTTCCCTCTCCTGGGATCCGTTGCGCGTTCCCCTCCCTCCCGCGCACACTCTCTCTCTCTACCCTGGACCCTCGTTGTCGTACCACACACCGAGCTCCCCCCCCCCTCACGGCCGCAGCGGAGCTCCCTGTGCCGCTCAGCTCCTCTGCGCGGACTGCCAAGGAGGCCTTTCCCCCCAGCTCTCCTCCGCGCCAGACTCTCCCAAGCAGCGGGAGTCCCCTCCAGCTTCCACCGCGCCCTGCCTCCGTGCCGGACCGGCCTCACCGCCGGCTTCCCCCGTTCCCGAGCCCCCTCTTTGTCGCGCTCGAGGCCCCCGTGCCGTACGCGCCGAGGGACTTCCACCTCGCCTCTGCCACCGCGTCGGCCCAGCATCGCCGCCGGCCTTCCTCGTCGCGCCGGGCCTCCAGGGACGGGTATCGCCTTCCCCGCCGCTGCGCGCCCCCGCCCCTGCTCGCAGACCTCCACCGCCACGCCGCTGAACTCCCCTGGCCCGTCTTGGTCGGCCAGTCTCCGCGCGGCCAACACCCCAGCACGTCGGCCGCCTGGCCTCTTGGCCAGAGTTTCTCTCCTCTGCAGGTTCGTCCCGCATCAGTTTTGGTATCAGAGCTTAGGGAATCGGTTTGTTCTCACAAGCCGAGATCCTCTCCCGGTGCACCACTACCCTCACGGATAGGATGGTTGCTGAATGCTCGAGCGTGCGTTGAAGGCTATCGGAAGACCCCGTTTGGATCAGTATCAAGAATGATCTTCGCGAGTTACATGATATGTTTGCTACTGCGCTACAAAAGAAGGTTTATGAGACAGATCCCGTCTTGGATGTCAAGTGTGAAGAGCAGGAGCAAGTAGTGATCTATGAGGCCGACGCAACATTAGCCGACGAGTATGAAGTAGAGATGCGGGTATGGTCTGAGTTGCAGGACTTGCATAATGGTCAAGCGATGCCACAGAATATGTTGTCGGAGGCTTCGTCCCTAGTGTCAGATAGTTGTGTTTGCGCTGAGTCTGAGATAGATGACACTTGGGATCCTGAGTTGTTCTCCCTATCGGGTCTTCAGTCGATATTGTATTGTGTGTTCACACAAGATTGTCCTGCTGGTTCACCTTCTACTGCCGTGGTTGACTTCGAGTTTACTCTCGAGGATTTTGATGTGGTGTGGTTAGATTTCTGTGAGGCATACTCTGGTCGACTATTCGAGATTTGTGATGTTATGATTTGTATGGCGTGTTTCACTCATGTTCGTGTTTATCTTCCTCCTACTTCGACACTTTAAAATTCGAGGCCGAATTTTTTCAAAGTGGGGGAGATTGACGGGGACCGTGACGGACGCGGAATGAGACTCGAGACTTTAGACGTTCAGAGATGTATTGACATCAATTTATTTATTATGTTTTTATTTTTTTGGTGTAGCCTGATTTAGCCAGGTAGAATTAAATGTCTAATTTTATGGTAAGTGGGGCTTATTTGTGGATTTGGGACATGGCAGTCTTTTGTCATTTGTTCTGGGGACATTTTGGTCCCAGTGAGGTGGAGATGTACACAGTAGGGTTTGTCCTATATAAATACTGGTGTGATTGGTTTTTGGATGGAGGGAATAGAAGAATCAAAAGAATGTTTTCTTGGGGCCGAAGCCTCCTAAGACTATGTGCAGACCTCTCTCTCTCATCCCCCCCTTCCCTTCTCCTGTCGTCCCCTTCTCCTTCCCCCTTCGTCTGCTTTCTCTTCTCTCCCCTCTGTGACCTCTGGTCTCTCTCTCGTTTCAGTCTCTCTTGCTCGCTCTTTGTTCTCTCTCTCTCCTTCTCTCTCCACGCGTAGATCACCCCGTGAAGCCCCTAGCCTTCCTGCGACGCCCCGCCGTGGAACCCCTTCCCCACCGCTACGCTCCCTCTTCCTCACGGTCGCCGCAGCACTGCCCACGACGCCGCCGCCCCGATGCCGTCCCGTGCTTCCCCTCCCCCGTACGCCCTCTTCCCTCTCCTGGGATCCGCTGCGCGTTCCCCTCCCCTCCCACACGCTCTCTCTCTCTACCTCAGACCCCCGTCGCGGTACCACACCCTGAGCTCCCCCCCCCCCCCCCCCTCACGGCCGCAGCGGAGCTCCCTGTGCCGCTCAGCTCCTCTGCGCAGACCGCCAGGGAGGCCTTTCCCCCCAGCTCTCCTCCGCGCTGGACTCTCCCAAGCAGCGAGAGTCCCCTCCAACTTCCACCGCGCCCCGCCTCCGCGCCGGACCGGCCTCACCGTCGGCTTCCCCCGTTCCTGAGCCCCCCTCTCTGTCGCACTCGAGGCCCCCGTGCCGTACGCGCCGGGGGACTTCCACCTCGCCCCCGCCACCGCGTCGGCCCAGCATCGCCGCTGGCCTTCCTCGTCGCACCGGGCCTCCAGGGACGGGTATCGCCTTCCCCACCGCCGCGCGCCCCCGCCCCTGCTCGCAGACCTCCACCGCTGCGCCGCGGAACTCCCCTGGCCCGTCTGGGTCGGCCAGTCTCCGCGCGGCCAACACCCCAGCACGTCGGCCGCCTGGCCTCCTGGCCAAAGTTTCTCTCCTCTGCAAGTTCGTCCCGCACCAGAAACTAGGGCATGTCCAGAAATGTCTTTTCTGGAAAGATAGGTGGTGTAGCGACTTCACGTTAGAGACATTGTTTCCCAGCTTTTATGCTTTGTCAACGTTTCCACTTGGCTCTGTGGCACAGGCTTATAATCAGATCTTAGGTGGTGCCTGGGCCCCCACTTTCAGGAGGCACTTCTAGCAGGAGGAGGTGGAGCAGTTTCAAAGATTGCTCTCTTTCATCCATCCTTGGCATATGTAGAATAGGAGGATAGTTGGACCTGGAGATGGGGGAAGAAGCATCTTTTCTGTTAAATCAGCCTATGAGGTTTGCACAGATGGTGGTGTGCGGTTTGCCTTCTTCCAAGAGGTGTGGAGGACGCTCAACCCTCTTAAGATTCAAATCTTGGTTTGGAGGATCGCTCATGGAAGGCTTCCTACGAGAGACAGATTAAGCCAGTTTCTCTCTGATGTGAGTACTACTTGTTGTCTCTGTGGCGTGGAGAAAGTGTCCTTGGATCATCTATTTATGAGCTGCTCTTACTCTTAGGGACTTTGGCGGGAGATTGCTCAGAGGACTAGTCATTCTATCACCTTACGAGGTGATGTTGCTGCATTGCTCCAGGATTGGCATAGATAGTGGCAACTCAAGGTGGACAAGATTGTGTGGTGGCTTATCCTCCATGCCACACTAGGGCAGTGTGGGGGGTGCATAACCGTTATATCTTCAGGAAGGAGTCCCGATCCGAGGAGGCGTCGTGTCATTTTATTTGGGAAAGGGTCAAGGAATGGGTGCTTATTTTGTCTAATGTAAATCTGTTGTTGTCTCCGACTTTGGCTCCGTGGGAGATTAGTGTCCTTTACACCGTCTTGGTGTCTTTGATGCATAGGTGCTGGGGGTTGGTTCTTTTGGGTTTTTGGCCCACCTATTCTTGTACATTTTCTTCTTGTTTCTCAATATATGCACGTGGTACTATCCACCTTCCATATATATATATATATATATATATATATATATAACACTGCAAGCAGACATATCGAATGCAAGGATCTAATCTCATAAGATGCTACACATGATCTTTTCCTGGTTGGGCCCATCTTTTGTCCTATTTCCAGTGCTCTAGCAATTGATCATATTGATTGATCTGATGTTACTTTATCATCCAGTATGCATAAGTACCTTGTCATCCACACAACTTGGAGGGTATACAACCCACTAGCCTTCTTGGTGATTAGCATACCAACACATAGGCAGTCTCACTCTCATTGGCTCCTCTTCTTCATTGAAGAAAGAACAAATGAAAATAGAAATAAAAGTCTGAAAGTAAGCCATCTTGGGTCCTAAACCTAGAAAATTGTTTCATCCTTGGAGCCATAGGCTTCTACATTAATTTAATTAATTATCACTCAAATGCAATGCCTGTCTAAAGACCTGCTAGAACAAATGACAAAAGTTGTAATCCAAACTTGGGCTACTAAAAGTTTATTAGGTCAGTGTTGGAACGCGGATTTCTTTTCTTTCATTTATTTTTCTTTTAGAAGAAAAAATGAACTTTGGTCGTCCCGGAGGGTTCCCGTTCATAGTTCTTTTCGCTTCTGCGGGCGTGCCAAACTGTTTGCGAGAAACAGACAAAGATTTATTTACGAGGGGTATTGGGTGCGAACCCTGAGACCCTCGAATTCATTTCATTATTTATTTTTTCCGCGTGCGCTCGCGTTCAGGGCGATTGGAGTGGTCGTGTACTGGACCGTTCCCCACCGGCCGAAGTCGATGTTCATTTACATCGAGTGCAAAACTCGAATACCTTCGATGCGTAATGTTTATTAAAAGACCATATGCCGAAATTTAAAAAAATAGATGACAAATAAATTTCCACAATTTCATTCAAGCGTGCTCATGTCATTTATATTTATGACATTTACATTTACGCCTTTAATGGGGTTTGCACCTCCACTGGGCGTGTATACAACAAGTCATGTATATGGGCGTCGACGACAGGGTATTGTGCCTCCGTCGGACGTTTACATGGTAATGAGTACATTTGTGTTACCGATGGGGTGTTTGTGCCTCCACAGAGTAACATGCCTCAACGTGTGTCGTTTTATGACACCGGAGGACTTAAACATGTGCCTCTACGTGTGTCGTTTCATGACACCGGAGGACTTAAACATGTGCCTCTACGTGTGTCGTTTCATGACACCGGAGGACTTAAACATGGCCAACGGGGGTCTTGTAACAACCACACCGTCTCTGTGCAGGCGAACGCAGGAGGGCTCGACCACGAAGACAAAGCACCAACGGGTGTCGAAGACCTTTCCCGACACGTGCGGCCTATGTAAGCTCGCGCACGGACCAGCCGAAGTGTTCGCAGGTGTTCTGTGCCAAACTTGTAGGCCTTTGGGCATGCTTTTGCAATGGGGGTATGGCCGGACATCCCTGCCGTTTTCTGGCTTTCTAGGACATTGCTGGCCGTTTTCTGGCTTTCTCGGACGTCCGGCCGTTTTTGGCTTTTCCAGATGTTTTTGTCGCTTTCTGGCTTTCTCGGAAATCCCGGCCGTTTTCTAGCTTTATGGGCCATCCCTATCATTTGGTGACATTTCCGAGAACTCCCTTGAGTCAGGCCTCAAGTCACACCCAGGAGAGCGCACGCCACTTCATAGAAGCGACGTGGGTCCCGCTCCACCGGATTGGACAAGAGGCGCGAACTGTCAGACTATCTTTGCCATTTTCCGCGCCGCAAGGACGTATCTGCAATTTCCGAGCAGCAGAGGTACTTCTGCATTTTATCCTTCACGGGGATATTTTTGCAATTTTGTCCTTCATGGGGACATTTCTGCAATTTTCTCAGAAGCAGAGGTGTTCCTGCAAATTTCTGGCTGCCAGAAGTATATGTGTACTTTTGATGTACACATACAAAACTTATATCCCGGGCGCTTTGCTTAATTTCACAGAAGCTTGGCCCGTGTACGGGGGCATATGTGCAATTTCACACACATGCACAAATCTCTCCTCCCCAGGGGGCCTTTGTGTAATTTTACACAAACTAGGTCCTACACTGGGGTCTTCATACGAGAACAAAACATGTCCCCTCCCTCCCAAAGGAGGGGGACTTCTCCTGAGGGTCTGCGCGAGAGAATTCTCGAGCGCCAGACGGCCTCAAGTTTCGCTGGGAAGCAAAAGCATCTCGCCAGCATGGGGGAGGAAAAATCTCTCAGACGGGGGTCTCCGCGCGAGAGCCTCGCCCCTCTGGAAGCCCCGGGGGTTTGCATGGGGGCCACGGGGTATGCCCCCTATTTAGGATTGAGGGGGCCTACCCGGGGGGGTGCGCGACCCGGCGGGGGTGTGCGCGGCACAGGCGTCGAAGCAGCGTGAGCGTCGAGGCAGCGCGACAGAGAGGCAGCGACCGGCGGGGGTGTGCGCCCCTTGCCCGGACGGCGGGGGTGCGCCCCTCTGCGGACCGGCGGGGGTGCCCCCCCCCCCGTGAGGACCGGCGGGGGTGCCCCGCGGGAACGGCGGGGGAGCGCCCCTGCGCGGACCGGCGGGGGTGCGCCCCCGCGCGGACCGGCGGGGGTGCGCCCCCGCGCGGACCGGCGGGGGTGCCCCTCGCGAACGGTGGGGGAGCCCCCCTGCGCGGACCGGTGGGGGTGCGCCCCCCGCGCGAATCGGCGGGGGTGCGCCCCTGCGCGGATCGGCGGGGGTGCGCCCCTGTGCGGACCGGCGGGGGTGCCCCAGTTGGAACGACGGGGGAGCGCCCCTGTGCGGACTGGCGGGGGTGCGCCCCCCGCGCGGACCGGCGGGGGTGCGCCCTTGCGTTGGACGGCGGGGTGCACCTTGCGCAGACCGGCGGGGGGCGCCTTGGCCTGGGCCTCCATATTTTGGCCATTTCGTGCTTGGAGAGCTTTGGGGATTTCTGAAGTCTGTTTGTTGGTGACGGTCGCCCTTGCACGTGCATCCGCGCACCCACGCGCATTTGACGTGCACACGACGTGCGTTTTTGACCGTTTCTCGTGCGTTTGACTCCATTTTCGGAGAGCACGTGCATTTCACTTTTCCGAACCCGTCCGCATCGGGCGCGATCTTGAACGCGAATCCGGACATCGAGTTTCGGCTATCCGGGGTGCGTATTTCCGCTGTTGAAGGGACTTTCGAACGCCATACTCCGGGTTGACACACGGACTCGAATCCGTTTATCCTCCGGTGTTCGAGTGGGGAGGCCGGGGTCTATTCCCAGACTTTTGTGGATTTCCGGATGAGTTTGCCACCCGGGACTTGTTAAATCCTGATATTTTTCGGGTTCAACAGTCAGTCAACCAATGATCTTGAATATAGTTCTTTGCAAGCTCAAAGTGCAGTGGAGACCTTCTGTCAAAAGACTCAAAACATTGTCATAGATTTGCTGTAGTCACTTCATAATTCATTAAAGTAACGAGTATGTATCTTTTGGACTCTAGTCCTAGATTGAGAAGCAAATCAATCATTTTATGTCCATAAAGTGTGTCATGTCATATGTGACACCTTTTAAAATCCTTCTTTGCAGAATCTGAATGTCCTTAAGTGATCAGGCCCAAGGCCCAAAAAGATTCACCCATTGAGCCCCCAGCTTTAGTGGCTCTGGCAATGCTTTGGCCCTAAAAAAATGGTCAGCCATTATCTTTTTCATCTGGATCTTGTGTTGACAGTTTTATGTACTGGTAGGGTTAGCCTCACCTGCTGAAGGTTTTTATGTGTGACCAACCCTTTCTTATTATGTATTGTGCTGTTAGACTAATCATAATCTTGTGGTTGGATGAACCTGACATGTTGGGTGTACATGATAAGTTTAATAGATAAAGAGTCTCCAGATTTGAATTCAGTTCTTAGTTGAATGTAAAATCAAAATTGTTGTTATGGCGACCTTGTGCCCTTCCTCCATTGTTGTATGTGTCAGCTTTGCCTGATTTAATTTTGTTTTTTTATCTCTAGGTACACCGTGCAGTCCTCCATAATGGAGAAAAAGTGGTTGTAAAAGTTCAGAGGCCTGGACTGAAGAGACTTTTTGATATTGATCTCCGTAAGGAACTGATATATACATATCTTAGCGTTTTGCTTCATGTTCAAGAGAATAGAACCTTTCAGGCATTTTATTGTGAACATTTGCGTACATGTCAAGTCTGGTGCAACACTGATGTCTTTTTTATCTTCGTTACTGTATCATTTATGTTCGTGCATAATTCTGTGTAGAAGTTCATTCATTTTTGTTTGAACCCAGATTTAGGCTGATGTACATTTTAATTTCTCGTTTGTGGAATTTCTAGGTATTTCATGTTGTTGTAGAATGCATGTGTTCTCTGTATGTGTATTTGGCTTCGAACCAGCCTAATAGTGGTGCTAGGTATAGTAGGTGTAGTAGCCAGTACTATTATATTGAGAAAAGTTGAGTTCATATGTCATAACACAACCCATGTTTGATGTGAGAATAGGAGAAATGCAATGGTGCCACCCTTTTTCCCACCCAGCTTGCCGCACTCTTTTACTCCAATAAAAAGTTGAATCTCAATTTGGTTCTCCTAAGGTGGGAAACATTGAACTTAAGTTCCGGAGTGCCCTCACCTTGGTTATTGGATGACATGATCGGTTGACTGAGACAAGAGTAGCAAATTGTATGGCATCATAGCGTTGCTCTTAACTAGTGGGACCATTTTAAGTATGGAGTTATTATACAAAGTAAACTCTTAAGTTCATTGGATTTGTATCGGTACCCAGCGTCCCAGAACATAGCCTGTTGATCAATTGGCATCAGCATATCTATTAGGCACTAAGAGACCCCTGAGAAACTGACAGAATGGAACCAGTCTGTGAATGGCAAAAAATCGATAAAAGATAGGAAACCAGTCTAACCCTATTTTAGTGTCATGGTGCTTTTAGCTGCACTATGTACTACGCATATCTATTTGATTCAAGAGCCAAGAACAATGTTCCTTCCAGATAACACCATGAACAATGAAATATAAACATGTTGTATGCATGTTATTTTTATGTCAATGCAGCAAATAATTAAAAGTATGAGGTTAGACACTGTGCATGCATATGGAAATAATAGTGTATGTCGATATAGTAGCATGCATATCAAATAGATGCTCTGATTGTTGATCACAGACATGTTGCAAAGGGCACCAACATAAAGATAAGCAGCATTTTCAAGTTATTGGTAAAACTTTAACTTGCCCTTCTAGTCATTGTCTATCTTAGACAAACAATTGAGTGTCTAAAACCACTTTGGGGACAAGTCGTTGTATATAATATGGTAATTATCTTGGTAAAAGAAGTACTCTTGATGCTCTTTTAACCAATTCTCTTTTGATATTATTGAGTATATTTTGATCATGAGTGAGAAATCATGTTTTCTACAGGCCTGGTGAATCATGTTTGATGCAGTATTTTTTTTTTTTTGAAAAGTGGATGGTACCACTGAGTATATTACGAAGGAAGTTTGACACAGTATCTTATTTTATAAAATTTATTTTCTTTCTAGAAAATTTGAAACTTGTGGCGGAGTATTTTCAGAGAAGTGAGACTTTTGGAGGTCCTACAAGGGATTGGATGGGATATATGATGAATGCTCAAAGTAAGTACACACTTATTTCGTCTTTCTTTGTCTATGCATACTGTAAGAGTAGTGATTATAACTGTTTTTAGCATTGTTTAAGTTGATTGAGTATTTTGTTGGGAAGACATGGATTCATGATATGGATCAATGGCTTAGTTATTATATACTACTCTTCCTCAAATTTAGTGCAAATTGCAGTTCTCCGAGTGGTATTATCTGATGGAGAGCCTTTTCCTTTTTCTTTCTTTATCAAGCCTGTCCCCTTAAAGAATATCATGACAAGTTTCCTTCATGTACAGGTTGTAAAAAGTGAAGAAAGGCAACTACAAATTCAATGTAGGATGACTTACAAGGAGTTCATGCAAAGATCAGAGGATTTTGTGTATGATTATTGTCGAACCCCTTTAAACAACTGTCTTCTTCATAACACAGATTTCAACGAAGAGGAAGATGGCACACCCATACAAAGTCATGTATGCCACAGTGTGTAAAAGAAATTAAAAAGAAAAAAAAACCCCTTGGACACCTGTGCCTCTGTCAAAGCCAGTCCAAGAAGCCCCCCTTTCAGCTGGCCAATGTCCCTTGGGGGGGCGCACCAAGAAGCTTCTCTATCCCACTTGTTGCTGGGTTAAAAGATGAGGAAGAAGAAGAGGGGGCGACCCCTATTTATAGAGAAAGGCAAGAGGAGAAGAGGAGAGGGAAAGAGGGGCGCAGCTGGTCCAAGTTCCACCAGGACTTGGACTTGATGAGGCTCAAAAGGGGGTATGGTCGCCTCTTCCCCCTTTCTTATTCCTAGTGCTATTAGGAATATCCCTCTCACCCTTTTTATTCCTTCTAATAAGAATCCTCACCCCCCACCGGTGGGATTCAAATTGAGGAAATCCTATTCCTAATCCAAGTCAAACTCTCTCTCTCTCTCTTTCCATCTTAAAGCTATTCCAATCCTCACTGGTGTATGATGCCAGTGAGATTCAAAAGAAAGCAAGCCTGGCTGCCCTCCCTCTCCTCTTCAAATTGGGAATATGGCACTGGTGAGATTTCAAAAAAGGCAAACCAGGCTGCCCTATTTCCTATTCGAAATAAGAATTCCCCATCAGTGCATGACACCAGTGCGATTCAAAATAAGAAAACTCATGGAACGCCCCTCACTGGTTGCCTATTAGGCTATTCCAAATACCCACTGGTGCATGACACTTGTGGAATTCAAAATAAGGAAACTCATGGGCTCCCCTCACTGCTCGCCTATTCCAAATCCCCATCAGTGCATGACACTAGTGGGATTCAAAATAAGGAAGCTTATGGCTGCCCCTCACTGATCTCATGACACCGGTGGGTTCAAAATAAGGAAAGAGCAGGCTGCCCCCTCATTGCCTGCCCATTTCAATTCCCACTGGTGCATGCAACCGGTGGGATTCAAAAGAAGGAAAGGAGGGGTGGCTGTGCTCTGGATAGCAGAAGAAAGAAGGAAAATTCTTGATGGTGTATGACATCAGTGAGGTTTAAAAAGGGCAATAAATAGGCCAGCAAGGAAGAGCAAAGGGGAAAGAAAACCCCACTGGTGCATCTCACTGGTGGAGTTCAAAACATGGCAAGGAGGATGCCATTGTCTCCCCCATCCCCCTCTCCCTCTAAATAAAGGGGCTGCGTCCCTGCATCCAAAGAAGAAACAGGTGACCCAGGGAGCAAGATGGGGTGAGGAAAAACAGCGTAAGGCTAGAAGGTATTAACTGCGCCAAGGAGAAAAAGAAAAAGAGAAGAACACAATTATTTCAGGTTAGCACTTAAAAGAGGAAGAAAAGAGAAGAAAAGAAAACGATTTTAAGCACAAATGGGAGGGGTTCTGTGAACCCCCTGAAGTCTGAAGCTGCGCCAAGGAGAAGAAGGGCGGGGGGGGGGGGGGGGGGGTTGTAAATTTACAACAAAACCCCCTGTAAATTAATTATTTCGTCAAGACCCTCTCAAGTTCTATAATTTTAAGCCTTGATTTGATTTGCCTTGTGTATGTAACATGTCAATAGTGGGAATTTTAACCCTGTGAACCTGTAATCACCAGTAATACCCTAATTTTTAGGGTAAATGCAATTATACCCTAGTTTTCAGGATAATTGCAATAATACCCTAATATTTCATGATTTGATTTGCTTTGTGCATGTAGCATGTTAAAAGGGGGAGCTTTAACCCTGTGAATCTGTAATCACAGCAGGATTCGCTGTGCCACACCAGTACAGTGCGGCACGGGCAATCCATAACGTGTCAGGGAGAAGATGGTTCCTGGCACAGCCAGTCTGGTTCGCTTGTTTTTCTTCTTTGTTTATTATTTTAATATTTTTATGGAAGTGAACAGGAGGAACTGGAGCGTACCAATGCGGTACACTCCGGTCCGCACCATACCAGCAAAAAGCCAGTACGGTCTGGTTCGCAACGTTGTCCAACCTTGAATCACAGTAGTACACTAATTTTCAAGGTAATTGCAATCATACCCTAATTTTCAGGATAATTGCAATAATACCCTGATCTTTCAGTTAATCACAATCAAGGTTCGCCGCATCGCCGATTCACCCCGAATCGGTTTTTTTTTTCTGATTCGCTCCGATTCGGGAGAATCGGGCCGATTCGCATGGGAATCGGGCAAATCGGGAATCTCGTGATACGCTCCGATTCACCCGAATCGGACCGATTCGATCCGCCAAACCATGATCACAATTATGCCTTAATTTCTGGATAATTATTCATAGCCCTTGTTGAGTATGCATTACACGAATTATTCCCCATGGAGTATGGGAATAGTGTACATATTTTAAATGGAATATGTGAGCAAAATAATAATAAATAACAATATGATAAAGGCTGAGTAAGCACAGCATATTATTCAAACATCCGGATGATAAAAGCAATTTTATATGTGAAAAATGAATAAATAAATAAACAAATTAGCTGACAGAAGCAACTATATACAATCAAACATGGCCTTTGTAAGATTCCTTTTCTAATTAGCTGGATTATGGGCGTGATGTTGTGGTTAATTAGGGGTAATTGATTATGCAGTTGATATAATTAACATCAACTTATGTTGATGGGGAGAGGTTAAGGACACGAACCTACATCAGTAGGCCTGGTCTAAAAACACAAAAACATAAATAAAGAAAACCAAAGTCGTGAGAGAATCCATGTGAAGAAATTTTCTTTTTCTCACGAAAACAGTTACATACTTTTCTGCTCTGCAGTTTTGTGTATGCTTAAATCTATCTAGTACATAGAACTAAAGAACTTGCAGAGGTGAATTAACTTATTTATGATGATTTTGAAGGGGTTATCCAGGGGAGATGGTGAAGTGGGGTTGCTTCTTGGTTGAGGGTGACTAATAGCTGGTTATAGAGGTCCTGTCCTTATGGAGCCAATGGGTAGACGAATCTTAGTTTCCTTCAGTTACAGGATATATTACCCCTATAGATATCTGCTTAACAAGCATAATGAGATCTCCTCCCTCAGTTATACAACTCAGATGAGGCAGTACTTCCTATTGTTCTTTAAGTAGGGCCCATCTATTAAGTAGGGTATGTGCGAGTGTGTTGCCTGTGCGCATGTGCACACACACACATTATATATATAAGGTGCAAGTCTCCAAGTTTATTCATAGCCTGCCTCCACACCTGGCTCTCCCATCGACTGGAGCAGTTTCAAGGATCACACAATTCACAAATTTTAGATATTTGTTGTTTGAAGTATATGTTAAATGACCGGTGAAAATATAGTATGTTTAATATTGCTATAATTAATAGAGAATACACATTGTCAGCTTGCAAAAGGAACCTACATTTTCAGATGAAAACCATAGATTAGCTTGCTTCATATTGTTTGCATGATCATCATACTGTTTGCAAATTGTAAGCATTTTGGTACTGTTGTGTTAGTTTTGGATCAATCTCAGGTTGTCTTTTTATTTTCCCTGTCATCTATGTTTATGTCTATCATTTCATTGTCTAGATTTTCCATTAGTTTACTAACACAAGTGAGAGATAACTGCTTTTTCTATATGCCGTAGTATTCATCGCATGTTTTCTTGTTCAGTTGTTTAAATGGTTAATGTCATGGGATTTCTGAGAGTATATTCATCATTATGTGATCTGTCTTCTATCCTTTGGAATGCCAGGATTCTGTATGAAGAAATTGATTATATAAATGAAGGGAAAAATGCTGATAGATTCCGTCGGGATTTTCGAAACATAAAGTGGGTCCGCGTACCTGTATGTCTCTTACATTAAAACCTCTTCCCACGTTTGTACCTTTGACAAAGATCAATCTGACTTGCCTTGATGTTTTTAGGATTTTTTGCAAAAATACTCATACATTTATTTGGAATAGTCTCTCTTATTCATCTTGTTTTCAATCACCTTCTTATGTTATTATAATGTCAAAAATGCTCTTGCAGTTGGCATCCATTTGAGATACTGGAGTATCCCATTCTTTTTGAAGGTAACCAGAAATGGTTACATTTCATTAGAAGTAGATAGAGGAGTTACAGACAGGAAATATCCCAAGAAATGGGATCACAGGAAAAGAACTGAAAAAAGTGAGAACGCAAAGAAGACAAGAAAAGGAACATAGAAAGTCAATCCTAGAGAAAACAGCAATAACAACAACCCAGAATCAACACCCTACTGTGCTGGTAAGGTGATAATCACGAGGAGAATTTCATTCGTTCCTTGAAGTTGGATAAGAGGAAATTCTCACTGTCACCAGTCATAATCCCAGATCTTGTGCCAGTCCACTGCCGAATTAACTGTTCTCTTCAAAATGTCAAATATCAAATTGAAATCCTTCATGAATTTTCTGTCATTCCTTTGCTTCCATATTGCCTACATGACTGTTGCTAAAATATTAGTCTGTGCATCCTTTGTTGCTTGACTTGTTTTTTTAGCATTGCTCCACCAATGCATAAAGTTCTTGACCTCATTAGGCATTAGGCCCCTGATCTGGAAACGTTTGCAAGTTATCAGCCTAATCACATTGTTGATCCCACGTGAACAAAACAAATGGTCTATACTTTTGTCATATACTCCACAGAAGAGCATCAGATTGACTCAGACACAGCATGAATTCTCAATTTTGAACATGCTTGTGATCTTGTCAGCGGTAGGAAGTCTCTTGATTGTAGTCTTCCATAAGAAATTCCGAACCTTAGTATGTAGTCCCTTGGATCAAACAAGCTTCTTCCCCCTTACCCTAAGGCCGCCATCATTAAGCATTCTGGACTAAGATTTAACTGAACTCCCCGTTCCTCTCCCATCTCCATTTTCTCAGATCTTGAGCTGGTGTGTCTCTGAATCTGATGTAGAAAGTTCTGTAGATTGAAATAACCAAGCATTTCCTGCTCAGTGAAACTCATCTGAATTGTATAAACCAGCGTGCATCCCCTGCTTCAGAGAACATATACTTAAAAGTTAAAACAGTTTTCCCCTCGAATCTTAAGATCCTGTAAATGTTGCCAAATAGCTTAGCCAGTGGTTCCTTCATACACCAGCACTCTTCCCAAAACAGTAGGTTTCCGCCATCCCCTACTCATTAAAGACATCTGCTTCTTTCAAGATATTCCTCCATAAAGCAGAAATATTATTCCAGATGTTGGAGGTAAAATTCCACTTACCTTTCCTTTGAAATATTTGACAATAGTTGGGCAACTTACATCCTCATCACTGCCAAGTCTCCAAAGCCATTTAACTAGCATGATCCTATTGCAGGTCTCAATTGGAATGAGGCCCGCCTCACATTGGAACTTAGGAGTACAAACACAAGTTTGATTAAGAAGATGCAATCCATTTCCATTACCTTTACAAACATGAGGCAAATATTTTAACCATGATTTGCTGAATCAGGGCGAATCGGCCTGATTCATGGATTGCGGAATCGGCCAATCTCCAAATGGGTCGATCCGGATATCCTCATCCCCCCCCCCCCCCCCCCCCCACACCACACCAACCGCCAATCCATTTCCCCGATCTTGGTTGATCCGATCCAATTCTGATTGGGATCTCGGGGGGGGGGGGGGTCCGATCCCCGGACACTGATCCGATCCGGAATTCCTTGGCTCGATTCCCCCGAATCAGTTTGAATCAGGGGAAAACCAATCCCTTATTCGCCCGACTCGGTCAATTCCCTTCATATATATATATATATAACATTATATGACATGCATATGTATATATAATCAATATAAATGTATCTCAATTGTGATATATGTAATATATCATATGATATATTGTGTATGTGTACCCATGCGAAAAGGTCCAATTCGGGGGAATCGGAGCGAATCAGGATTTTCCTGATTCGTCCCCATATTCTGATCCAGCCAACCCTGATTTTAGCCTGGAGTTCCATTCTTACCCAAGGTTATGTCTTTGGGTGGAAATGCCCTTATAAAAAGGTCTTTTGACTAGGAAGTTGTGCCAGAGAGAGAGAGAGAGAGAGATTAAGGGTATTTTGAAGCAATTTCAAATTTGGCTAAAGGTTATTAGGGCTAAATGAAAGATGTTGTTAGTGAATTTTTGCAAGTATTGCCATTCAGTGAGGTTATTAAAAGTAATATGAAAATAAGAGGGATAAACTACGAATAAAATTATAAGGAGGGTATTTTGAAAAAGATCCTTTATTTTTAACATACATGAAAAAAATTATTCTTACGTACTTTACTTTCTCTGTCTGATTTCTTTTTTCCTTCTTTTGTAGCTTGTTATTTGGGACTATACCTCTACAAAAGTGTTGACATTGGAGTATGTTCCAGGTTAGACTGATTGTGCTTTTCTACTTATATACAATTTATCCTTGACTTTTGGACTACTGAAGATCTGTTTGTTTCATGTGTCATGTTACTTCATCTAAGCATCTTTTCTTTTGAGTTTTTTTTCTTAATGGAAATTGAGGTATCCTAGACATTTCCTGAACAGGAATAAAGGTAAATAAGTTAGATTTGATAGATGCACGGGGATACGATCGCTCTCTGATTGCTTCACGTGCTATAGAGTCATATTTGATTCAGGTAAAGAATAACTATCCTTCTTATTCCCTTCCTATCTATTTCTTCTTTGATACATGTACTTTCTCTGATGTTATTCTTTTTCATAGCCTCATACAATTTAAGGAGCTCATCATAATATTGGTTTTCCTTCTAAAAGAACATTATTATTACCATGTTCTAACTTCTAAGGTATGTAGTGATTAATCACTGGTTTCTGGATCAGATTGAGATGGTTCGATTTTGAAAACCACTTTCCCAAATACCTGTGATAATGACACATACATATCTTCAGCAGTACTATAATAGGACAATCCTATGATCGAAAGCCCAATAGTGAACCTTGGTCTCCATCAGTCATAAGGAGTCCTAACTTGACCCCTATAGTCACAATTGGGCAAAGGTCCTGCATCTTTACTTTACGGGATGCACAGTCATCTGGGGAAAGTAACTAGAAGATAGCATCCCTCCACCCAAAAACAACTAAAGTAAGAGGTAAAACATCACAATGGTCGTGGATTCCCACTTGGAATCAAGGATGGCAGAGTCGGGTCGGGTGGCTGGGTCGGCCCCAGCCGATCCCGACCCTGAGTTGGGTCGGAGTCGGGCTGAGTCGCGTCGAGTCGGGCTAAGTCGGGACAGTGGAACTTGGAAACTAGTCTCGTGGGGGGGGTCGGTGTTCCCCCCAGAGTCGGGTCGCCAGGGGCCGACCCGACTCAGAGTCGGCCGACTCGGAGCGGAGTCGGCCGACTCTGCCATCCATGCTTGGAATCTAAGCATGGTTGGTCACGTTGCCTTTTTCACCTTAGGCCATGCTTGGAATCTGTATCACTAATTAATACACAACGAAAACTTTAAGGTTGGTAAGTGTAGTCTACATCAAGAATAAGAAGCCAGCTTTTGGCCTTTTATGTATGGCATCTTAAGTATCATAAACTTAGGATTAATGGCATTCACCTTGAAGGCCACCAAGAACTAACCCATCTTGATTTAATCTAAGTCTCAGCCGGTAAATTATCTATCTGTATAAAGTTTAACACAAATGACACTCCAAAGGATCAGAGTAATCCTAAGGCTAAGTTGGGTATGCAATGATTGTAGACGTTTATTTCTTCTCACTAGACAGATGAAAAGATATTCATATATGAAATGGGCAGAACACTTGTTGCAGCAAATATGTATGGAGTAATGGAGAATCTCACTGCACATGAGAGGTGTTATTCAGAAATTTAGCTTAGGTGGGTAAGGACATCCTTTTGTTTGGGGTCGGGCACATTTACTACTTTGTTCTCTGGGTTTCTGAGGGTCTCTATTATCTTCATAGAGTCCCCCCCCCCTCTCCCTATATTTTCGGTTATCTTCTTCTTTTAATGAATAGTGGCAGTAGGTCACCTTTCAAAAAAAAAAGGCTAGGTGAATGGGATATATCTTTGAGTTTAAGACAATAAGAACCTTCATTCACATGCTGTCTTAAGCTAATTGGCTGAAATGCTGTAACCTATAAATTTTAGAATGCTACAGTATTAGAGTCTACGGTATTCTGCAAGTGTCCAACAATGGCATGGGATAAATAAGGCATTTTGATCCTACTTGCTCTGCTACAGTTTTTTTTTTTTTTTAAATGTGAACAGCAGTCTAATGCTTGTGCTGAAAGAAACTATTTCCTATCATGGACGAATTTAAAATAATGTAAGTGATGACAACATGCTTAAACACAACATGACTCTACTAGCAGTTAAACCTTCATCATCAATTTAGACTAGCAATGGAAAAGATCAACCGAATTTTAGACATGTATATTAATTTGTTGGGTTGTCTTCAGGTCATTTGAATGATGCAAACAATACTTTTTGAGTGGGCGCAAAGCTTGGCAGTGTGAAGAGAGATCGTGCATGCTTGTACAGCCTATGTGTACAACCTTAGTTACTGTATTTTGTCTCCCTTATGTTGAGTAGGTCCTCAAGCTGAATGGCTACCATTGCAAGATACGAGACTGTATTCCAAGGTGATGCAGCTGAACTAGAGAGAACATGAATATCCTTGATCATATGCACAATTCCACCAGAGTTTTACTGATCATTTTAGGTCAGGGAAACCCTCAGTAGGAGCGGGAGTGATGTATGCTGTAAATAGCCTTGCTTCTATATCATATTGGTGCTATCTTGCTAAGAAGTTTTGGGAAACATGATGAACGTGCTGTATGTCCAACTCAAAGGTGAAAATTCATTTTCCAATGTCCTCAGCATGCTACACTTGTAGCGAACTTTGAGTGCCATGGGTGGGAAGTGCAAACAGGGCCAAGTGAGTGTGATATATGCACGATGGTGGATAGATCATGATAAGTATAATCCACTGTTGAACGCGGAAAAATTCTCTCTTTTCTCTCTTCTTTTCTTTCTTTTTGTTCTGTTTAGCGGGCGTGCCAGTCTATACAACAGACAAATTCGGGGGGTTCGCTTAATGCGGGTGTTTTACATGCCCATTTATTGGACAATATTTATTCCGCGCATTTATTTTTTATCTGGCGATTAGGGTTTCATGTACTGGACTTTTCCCCACCGATCGAAGTCGGTGTTAGTTTACATCGAGTCGAACTTGAACACTTTTGATTCTCTGTCAAAGAAAGCCTTTCGTCTCTGTTTGTTGTAACAACATTGACCTTAATGGTCGCCCTTTGTGGGTGCACACTCTTACAAAGAAAATTGAAAACTTTAATATTTGTACACATGTAAATTAAATTACAATTGGTCTTGAAAGACCTAGTCTCGATTATATAATCGGGTCTTCAACACTTCATTTGGTCACGATCCGATTCTTCTGAATTTGCTTCAGTCACGATCAGACCGTTGACTTGGATTTCATCACAATGAGACTGTTGGATTGCCAAGATGATCACTGCCAGTCCATTGTGTTTGTTTCATAGTCACCATCACCATTTGATTGTGACGGGACCTTTGAGCGGTTTTCCCAAGTTTCTGCCAGCTCGTGCCCTTCTTTCTGGGTGTTTCTGTCATTTTCCAATATCCCGAGGTCTTTCCAGTCATTTAGTGACTTCTCGGGGTACACTTGTCATTTCTTGGCTCCCTGGGCTTTAGGGTCATTTCTTGACCTCCCAGGGCTTTTCAGCCATTTCTTGACATTTCCATGGATTCTTGCCATTTTTTGGTAATCCTAAGACTTGGAATGGCCAGCCATAAGTCAGGCCCAGGAGAGCGCACACTGCTTCAAAGAAGCGACATGTGTACCACTCTACCGAGCCGTGTAAACAACATGAGCTAGGCAGTTTCCTCCCTTTGAAGGGACTTTTATCGCTTCTTGCTTTTAAGGAGTTTTCTACAACTGCCTTGCCCTTCAAGGACTTTTTTACAGTTTCCCCCCTCCCCCTTGAAGAGTTTTGCTGCAATTCCTTGCCCTTCCTGGGACTTCTACAACTTTTCCATGTCGGGGTGTTTCTGCAAGTTTCAGCCGCCGTGATCAGAGAACTGAAAACTTGGGCAATGTTGTCTTTTGAAGAGGAAACTGGAGGAGACTTGGACAACATTATATCTATGACTGTTCAAGAGCTCCTTGCCATTTCGTGACGTTTTCAAGCAGTTCTACTATTTCTTGACCTTTTCTGACCTTCTGCCATTAGTTGACATCTTAAGTTCTTTCTGTTATTTCTTGACTCCCCCAAGCAGTTATGGGTATTTTCGTCATTGATTGACTTCCCCATATATTTCTATCATTTCTGGACGTTCTTGAGTTTTCTGTCATTTCCTGGCTCTTCTCGGACGTTCCTGCCATTTCTTGGCTTTCTTGGACATCCTTGCCATTTCTTGACTTCCTCGGAGCAGTCCCGGGTATTTTCGCCATTGATTGACTTTTTCGGACATTCCTGCCATTTCCTGGCTTTCTCGGACATCCCTGCCATTACTTGGCCTTTCCAGAGTAGTCCCCGGGCAAGGTTCGCTGCATCGGAGAATCGAGACTAGGGGTGAACACGGTCCGGTTCGGTCCGGTTCACCCCTTATTTTTTAACAAATCGAACCAAACCAATTTACTATAGCAAACCGAACCGACTCGGTTCGGTTTGAACCGAAATATATAAAAAAATGGGTTTTACGCGGGCGACCGCGAGAATTGATCTCGCGACCACCGCGAGGAGAAATGCCAAAGGTGCCAACCACTGCGCTATAAGCGCCTTTATGTATATATGTATTATTAATTAATTATATACACATATTAAGTTCGAAATATGCAGAAACCAAATGCTTAAAGCGAGATTCGATCTCGCGACCTCCTAATGGAGGTTGCGCTAGCGGCCCAGCATTAACAACCACTGCGCTACAACAGTTTTTTCTGTAAAAATATATTATTAATTAGTTATATATACATATTCGGTTCATTTCGGTTTCCTAACCTGAAACCGAACTGAACTGTGTGATCCCTCAAATCGAACCGAACCGGCCGGTTTGGTTTTTCAGTTTGGACCATAGTTTGAACACCCCTAATCGAGACAAATCAAGTTTTTCCTGATCCGCCACGATTCGCCAGAATCGGATGGGAATCAGGCGAATCGGGTTTCTCCTGATTCAATCCGATTCGACCGAATAGGATCGATTCGATCCGATCCGACAAACCATGGTCCTGGCCCCCGGGTATTTCCGCCATTGATTGACTTGCCTGGGTGCTTCTGCTATTTCTTGGCGTTCCTGAGTGCTATGGTCCAAGGTTCGCCGCATCGCCGAATCAGGCCAATTCGCATGGGAATCGATGGGAATTGGTCCGATTCGCATGGGAATCAGACGAATCGGGAATCCTGCGATACGCTCCAATTCGCCCGAATCAGACCGATTCGATTCGATCCGCCAAACCCTGCTTCGGTCATTTATTGACTTTCTCAGGTGTCTTCGCCATTTATTGACATGCTTGGACATTTCTGTCTTTTATTGACTTCTCTGAGCAGTTCCGGGTATTTCTGTCATTGGTTGACTTTCGCGGACGTTTCTGCCATTTCTGGGTGTTCCTGAATGCTTTGGCCATTTGTTGACTTCCTCAAGTGTCCCCGCCATTGATTGACATACTCGGACATTTCCGCCATTAGTTGACTTTTCCGACCATCTTTAGCAAGCGAGATTAACCCAGGCCCGACCCAGGCATGGATGGCATAATCGGACCGGGGTGCTGGATCGGACCCAGCCGACCCCGATCCGAGTCGGGTCAGATCGTAGGATCTACTCGATTCCATGGGAATCTGGCTGATCCAAGATTGGCCAGGTTAAAAATGAAGAAAATTTGTGAAAAATGAAGAAAAAATCAGGAAAAATCAAAGAAAATTCTTTAAAAAACATATAATAATTGCACATTTTGGGAATATCCATAGTGTAGTTGCACATATGTTCATATTACAATACAGAATAATGATAATTATGATCTCTTATTTACCTGAACATCATTTAAGTAAATGTTGTATTTGTAGTTTCATTTATTTAAGATATTATATGTAAATAAGGAAGTACCTCCCATTTGAATCTAATAAAAATATCATTAAAATCATATCTCTTATAAATAAAAGTCAACTCTCCCATTCAAGAAGAAAATCGCGATTTTGATGGTTCTATCAAAATAACGACTTTCTAATCTTTCATAATTTGACATATAAAAATTTCATAATTCAATAAACCCAATAGAATACTTAAAATCTAAAGTCCGGTAAAAAAAGTCAAACGTGTATATGACTTCTCTAAGGAAGTCACTTTCTTACTGACATCATTTAGTCTGCTTGAGACCTCTCAGGTTTGGTCAAACTTAAGCTATCATCACCTAAACTCATGAGAATTGTCACTTTCTAATTGAAAAGAAACTAAAAAGTGACAATTCTCATGAGTTTGAGTGATGATAGTTTATATTTGACCAAATCCTGAAACGTCTCAAGCAGACTAACTGTTGTCAGTAGGAGAGTGGCTCCCTTGGAGAAGTCATATGCCCGTTTGACTTTTTTACCGGACTTTAGATTTTTAGTATTCTATTGGGTTTATTTAAATTATGAAAATTTTAGATATACCAAATTATTAGAAAGTCGCTATTTTGATGGAACCACTGAAATCACGTTTTTCTTCTTGGATGTGAGAGTTGACTTTTTATTTGTAAGAGAGATGATTTTTTTTTTATATTTTTATTGGATTCAAATCAGGGGTACTTCCTTATTTACATGTAATATCTTAAGTAAATGAAACTAAAAATATACATTTACTTAATGATGTTCAGGTAAATAAGGTAAGTGGAGGGGATCGGACGTAATTAAGGTAACCTGAGAGAATCGGGCTACATCAGATGGAATCAAGGTGGATCGTGTGGAATCGGACTAGATCGGCCTGATCTAGTCAGATTCCGTCGATTCTACTCGATCCACCATGATTCCACCTTACATCATGGGTGGGTCGTCGTCCCCCCCTCCCCCCCCCCCCCCCCCCCCCCCCCAAAATCGGGTCGCCATAGGCCGATTCTGACCCTAGTCGACTGATATCGACCTAGATTGGCCGACTTTGCCATCCATGGACGCAGGAGAGTGCACGCCGCTTCAGAGAAGTGAAGTGGGTACCGCTCCACCGAGTCGTGCCAACGACATTTCCGCTTTGAGCTCTGTCGCATTTGGAGCTTGCCAGGGGCTTTGTGCCATTTTTTTGGACCAACCAAGGGCTTTCATGCAATTCTCGAACTCCGTGAGAGTTTATATGTAGTTTTCCCCTAAACTAGAGTATTTCTGCCATTTTTCCAACGACAGGGATATTTCTGCAATTTTCCCCACAACTAGGGTATTTTTGTAGTTTCTGCACCTTTCAGGGGTCTTTCTGCAATTTTCTGGGCAACAGAAGGACCTCCTTGCAATTTTGCAGCCTTCGGGGACTTTTCTGCGATTTCCAATCCTTCACGGATAATTCTGCATTTTCCCCCGCAAATAGAGGTATTTCTGTAATTTACCCCATCTTGGAGGTATTTTTGCAAGATTCTGTTCTTTGGGGCCTTTATGTGATTTCCCACAAGTCGGGGGCTTATGTGCAATTTTTCGGACAACAGGGGCATTTATGCCATTTCCCTCCTAACCGGGGACTTTCTATAATGTTGCACCTTTCATGGATTTCCGGAAAGGGAGTACCTCCAGTTGGGTTTGGACCGGAGGTGGGTGCCTCCGGTTGGGTTTTTGGACCGAAGGTAGGTGCCTTCAGTTGGGTTTGGACCAGAGGTGGGGTGCTTCCGGTTGGGTTTGGACCGGAGGTGGGTGCCTCTGGTTGGATGTTTGGTGGACCGAAGGTGGGGTGCCTCCGGTTGAGTTTGGACTGGAGGTGGGTGCCTCTGGTTGGATGTTTGGTGGACCGAGGCGGGGGTCCAAGGGAGATGGGCAAATGCCTCTTTGGGGCGGCCAAGAGGGGAGCTCCCTTGGGGGAGCCTCCAAGGAATGGGGGCCAAAGGCCCTAAGGGACCAAGGGGGAGAGGGTCCAAAGACCAAGCCTAAGACCCCTTTGGAGGGGCCAAAGAGGGGGGTCCAACCCCTCTCCAACTAGCACCCCCCTCCCTTTTATAGAGGTGAGGGGGGTGAAGAGGAGGAACCGGAGGTAGCCCACCTCCGGTTGGGGGTGCAACTGGAGCCTCCCCCACCTCTGGTTTGGAGAGGGGAGGGGGGAATTGGAGGCCCCCTCCCCCCACCCACCCATCCGGTTGGGGGGTGAAGAGGGACCGGAGGGGGGTCCCTCCGGTTGCAAAAGGGAGAACTGGAGCCCCCCCACCTCCGGTTGGAGGGGGCACCGGAGCCACCCCCCCTCCAGTTGGAGAGGGGGGTGGAGACCGGAGGTACCCCCGCCTCCGGTTGGGGAGGGGGTGTGGACCGGAGGTACCCCCTCTCCAGTTTGGAAGGAGGGGACCCCCTCTGGTTGGGTGGCAACCGGAGGGGGGGGGTGCCTCCGGTTGGAAGGGGTACTGGAGTCTGGAGGTACCTCCTCCAGTTGGAAGGGGGTGGAGGGGGGCTCCGATTGGAGCTCCCACCGGAGGCACCCACCTCCGGTTGGGGTTCTCCGGTTGGACTCCGACCGGAGGTGCCCCATTTGGGGGATTTTTGGGTTTTTTGTGGGGTTTTTAGGAATTTCGTGATTTCTGGGGATTTTCTGGGTTTTTTAGAAAATTTTGAGGTTTTGGGGAATTTCAGGAATTTCAGGGAATTTTGGTTTTTTTTTTTTTGAGTTTTGTGGAGTTTCTGGGAATTTTGGGTATTTTCTGGAATTTTGGGGGATTTTGGTATTTTGGAGTGTTGGGTTTTGGGAAATTGAGGTTTTGGGATTTTTGGGGAATTTGGGAATTTCTGGTGTTTTTTGGGTTTGGGAAATGAGTGTTTTTGGGTTTGGAAATTTTTTTGTGTCAACATCCACATATGAGGACGTCAGGACGAAGCTCCATGTTCTAATACAATGTCATGATCTAATGCTCAAGGTTTTTGGGAGAATGTAGGGCATGCCTACGTAGAGTAAGACCAACAGAGCAGCAACATCTGCAACTCCATACCCACCCATCTTTGTTACGACAGGCAAAAAAATTTTGTTGGAGCAGCAATTTTCCTAGTCATCTAACTCATTACTAACATCCTCCATCAATATGCAAGCCTGTGTCTGTCGGTCAACTTACTTCAGTTAGGTAGTAAACATCATGAAGGTGGAATTATTCTGAGTCTCTGACAGCATGCTGGAAACAAGAATTCAGTGTTGGTGTGATGCATGATGTTGGAAACTGGATTCTTACACAGAACTGTTGAGAACTATTTCCAGTTTGGGACTGCACTAGCAAGTACAGAGATATATATGTGCTGGCTCTAGGCTATATTGAAATTCTTGTATAAAATATTACTAGATATTTGATTATATACAGTGTAAAGAATCCAATCACAGGTCAGTTTTAGGTAATCTTGGAAATTCTTGACTTGTATCAGAATATCGAAAGGAAGTATATAGTTGATACATGCCATTTTTTGTTATAATTCAGACTAGTTTCTATTGGTTTACTGCAAAGACATATGGTGCTAGTCTCCAAGCAGGTTCTGATTCATCTTTTGTTTGAACTAGCTGGCTTTTAAACCATGCTGGAATGTGGTCTTTTGGTGCTGTTATTTACTTTCTTTTTGGTATGAGTTTATCATATTCCCTTTGAAATAAGGTGGTTTATCTCATTTAACATGTAAATTAATTTTAATATAGCAATGCTTTAAACTAGTTCACTCATGATGCTTATTTGATTCATTCTCTATATTGAAGTTGCACCCATCTTCACAAACAATATGAGCTATGTCAGATATAAAGTCTATACTCCATTGATGTTGAAAAAGATAGTTCTTCTTGACAGTGGATCTTACTAACAAACATTTATCTCTTATGAAACTTAATGGAGCACCTGATTGTTGCCTGTTTTTGCCTTTAGATTCTGAAGACTGGCTTCTTTCATGCTGATCCTCACCCTGGCAATCTTGCTATTGACATAGATGGATCACTCATCTACTATGATTTTGGGATGATGGGTGATATAAAATCTTTCACACGTGAAAGGCTGTTAGAGTTGTTCTATGCAGTTTATGAAAAAGATGCAAAAAAGGTACACTAACTTTTCATCAAATTCTCTGCTTTTTTGCAGTATCTGTTCATCTAATTTGTTGTTTGTCTTAGATGCCATATAGTATAGATCAAGATCTCCTCGAAAATATTTTAAATGACCTTTGAGTTAATCATATTTTTTGTGTTCTACGTGATTGCCATCCATTTTTTTTCTCCTGGCAGTTTGTCCTTTGTGTTCAGACAACGATCATTCTGCAACTGAATCCTGGAGAACAACTCCAGAGGGAGGCAATTAAAAATTGACTTATGAACACTTGTAAATGCGTCTTGCTTGGAGTCAAGATAAATGAAAATGTAGATATGACTAATAGAAGTTCGCAATTTTAGCATCACTTATCTCAATAGTGAGTTCACTTGACAAAGAGGGATGAACTTCAGAAGACAATTTTAAAGAACATTATGGAAGACTCTGAATAGGGTATTGTATAGCATGTGATCCGTTGAGCATAAATGAACATAAATATCATACACCTTTTTGGGATCATTTACAATTTTAGTTTCTTTGGGGAACAAGATCATGTTTTCATCTGGTGTGCATGTTAAGCTCCTCTACCAAAGGTTAATTTCTATAAGATATTGACTTGTTTACTGGGCTTTGTTGCTTTATTTTACAGGTTATGCAAAGCCTTATTGATCTTGGAGCTCTGCAACCAACAGGAGACATTTTTTCAGTTAGTATTTCCTATTTGTTTTTTTCCAACAATAGAAAAGAACCAGTAATCAGCTACTATATTTGATATCTTTTATAGGTCAGAAGATCCGTGCAATTTTTCTTGGACAATTTACTGAGCCAGACACCAGATCAACAACAGACACTGTCTGCAATTGGTGAGGTGGGTTATGAATATGTTCAGGCTTTTAGGACTGATACACGTTGAAGCATCTATGAAGATTTAAAATGTTTTATGCAGGATTTATTTGCTATAGCAACAGATCAGCCTTTCCGCTTTCCTTCCACATTTACCTTTGTTTTAAGGGCATTTTCCACACTTGAAGGTAATCACAACAGCTTCTCCATCCATGTACCTTCCTTTTAATTAACAGTTTAACATTTAAGCCTTGCATACTTGAAAGTTGAAAGTGATTTTCAATATCTGCTAACATCCTGTGAACTTAATCTTCACCTCATCTTTTTTGATGGTTGAATTGGTGAAACTGTTTGTCAGATATGGAGCAAGGTGGAAACCTGATGTGATTCTAATTCCTAACTGTTGAACCCGAAAAATATCGGGATTTAAACAAGTTCCGGGTGGCAAACTCGTCCAGAAATCCACAAAAGTCTGGGAATAAACCCCGGCCTCCCCACTCGAACACCGGAGGATAAACGGATTTGAGTCCGTGTGTCAACCCGGAGTATGGCGTTCGAAAGTCCCGTCAACAACGGAAATACACACCCCGGATAGCCGAAAATTGATGTCCGGACTCGCGCTAAAGATCGCGTACGACTCGGATGGGTCCAAAAAGGTGAAATGCACACGCCCTCCGAAAATGGGGTCAAACGCACGTGAAACGGGCAAAAAAGCACGCCGAATGCACGTCAAATACATGTGGGCATGTGTGTGCACGTGTGCCGCACGTGCCATGACAAACCAGCAAACTCCCAGAAATCCTCTGGGAAATGGCCAAGAAAGAAGAGGCCGCCGGTCAGGCCCCCTGACCGGCGGACCCCCCCCCTCCGCCAGCAGGAGGGGAGCCGGTCAGGCCCCCTGACCGGGGACCCCCTCCGCCAGCCAGGAGGGGCGCCGATCAGGCCCCCCTGACCGGCGGCCCCCCCCTCCGCTAGCCAGGAGGGGCGCCGGTCAGGGCCCTGACCGGCGGCCCCCTTCCGCCAGCCAGAGAGGGCCGCCGTTAGGCCCCTAACCGGCGCCCCCCTCCGCCAGTCAGGAGGGGCCGCCGATCAGGCCCCCTGACTGGCGGCCCCCTCCGCCAGCCAGAGAGGGCCGCCGGTTAGGCCGGTCAGGAGGGGCCCGCCGAGGCCCCCTGACTGGCGGCCCCCTCCGCCAGCAGCCCTCTCGCGTGGGCACCTCCGCCGGTTCGCCATCGGCCTCGACGCCCGTGCCGCCGAAGACCTCCGCCGGGGAGGGTACCCCCGCCGGTATGCCCCCCACAAAACCTATAAATAGGGGGTACGCCCCCATTGCAAACGCACAAAGAGAGAGACCGGGGGGCGAACAAATCGCATGCCACTCAAGGTCCCGCTGAGAGCCTTACGTGCGTGAGTTTAACTAGGCCGCACGTGCTGGGGAGAAAGTCCTTGGCGTCTGTCGGTGTTTTGTCCTCTGCGTTCGGGCCCACTTACGCTCGTCCGTGAGAAGACACCACAGGTTGTCATATGACTCCCGACATTTGTATTTAAGTCCTCCGTCGTCATAAAACGACGTACGTAGAGGCAATGTTGTCCGACAGCGGTACAAACACCCTGTCGTAGACTTAAAGGAACAAGTTGTCGGCGTATGCCTGGCGGAGGCACAAACACCCCGCCGGGGGCATACCCCCATTGCAACGACACGCCGACAGGCCTACACGCTTCCGAGCCCACAAAGACGCACGTTCACAAGCCCGTGCTCAGAGTGTGACCGTGCGCGAGCTTAATAGCCGCACGTGTTGAGGAGAAGTCCTTGCGACCGTTGGTGTTCCGTCCTCGACGTTCGGCTGCCTTGCGCCACGTCTGCGGGAAGACCACAGGTTGTCACATGACTCTCGGCGTCTGTATTTAAGTCCTCCGCTGTCGTCAAATGACGTGCGTCGAGGCAACGTTGTCCGACAGCGGCGCAAACACCCTGTCGTAAAAGGACAAATGGTCGCTAAATGCTCGGCAGAGGCACAAACCCCTGCCTTGGGCATCGAAGGCCCGACCAGTTCGTAAACGTCCGACGGAGGCACAAACACCTCGTCGTGCACGTAAATGCAAGTAGTACATCCTGTAAATACCGGACGGAGGCACAAACACCCTGTCACGGACATTGATGTATCCCCTACCATGTAATGTCCGACGGAGGCACAAACACCCCGTCGCCGACACTCATGTACTCGAAATGCTTGTAGTCGCCCAGTGGAGGTACAAAAAGCCCCATTAAAGGCACCAATGTAAATGTCATAATATAAATGACACGAGCTTGAGTAAAAATTGTGGAAATTTACTTGTCATCTGTCTTTTTTCTTTAAATTTCGGCATACGGTCTTTTATAAACTTACACATTCGAAGGTATTCGAGTGTTATACTCGATGTAAATGAAACATCGACTTCGGTCGGTGGGGAACGGTCCAGTACACGACCACTCCAATCGCCCTGAACGCGAGCGCACGCGGAAAATAAATGAAATGAAATTCGAGGGTATCAGGGTTCGCACCCAATACCCCTCGTAAAATAAATCTTTGTCTGTTTCTCGTAAACAGTCTGGCACGCCCGCAAAAGAAAGCGAAAAGAGATCAACGAACGGGAACCCTCCCGGGGCGACCAAAGTTCATCTTTCGCGAACAAAAAGATATTAAAAAATGAAAGAAAGAAAATCCGCATTCCAACACTAACCTAAGTCTACCATCTGGTAGACCTGTAGTTGGTAACAGGTCCTCTGTATATGCATCTGTATACGTATGTCACATTATGCACCTTTGTAATTCACCGAAGAATGCTCTTTTGCTCACCTTCCAAGTAACCACTTTACCACTGTGTCGCATCATATGAAGAAGAATTGAGAAATTTCTAGGCTTCACACACTGTGAAAGTGGTACAAACAGTTGTTAATATAGTTGAGGGACTCCTCTACATATATAAAGGTAAAACTTCCATGGATTTCCAATATGGGACTAAACCACAACAGTCAGTATCAGACCAAAAGGCAATGCATTCTTGGGAGGTGCTTTTTGAGCTTCATGGACATATAAGCAGAGAGATGTCCAGTTTGGGCTACAACAAATGAGGGAAAAGGGGTGGGATCTGGATTATATAGACAGGGGGACATAAATGAGGAGAGAATGGTGGGGTTTGGGTTGCACACATATGAAGGGTGGACAATGGTAGAGAATTGGACTGGGTAGGTGGGAGAGAGAGAGTGAATGTGAGAGAGAGAAAGAGAGAGGAGAGATACATGCTATACAAAATCGGAGTTCAAAGTGGGAAATGAAGTGGAACCTGCTAAATGAGGCAGCAAAATTAGTCAAAACATGGTTTATAAGGGTTGGACATTTGAAGGGAGGCCGATGCGAACTTGGGAGTCAAGTTGGCCTAAGGTTAGTGCCTGATGGCCCAAGCTGTTCGAGCGACAATCTCAGGAGGGAGGGAGAGGGGCAGAACTGGCTAAATGAGGCAGCAAAATTAGTCAACTATGGCTATATTGATTGGACATTAAAGTTGGTCCAATGTGAGGTACCTAATGGCCCAAGCTGTTCCAGAAATAGTCTCTACAGTGAAGCAAGGTGGCTTATTGGTGACTTGCTTTGCCTCATTGCCTAGGCACACACCTAGCCTTGCTGCCTGGGCACTCCTATGGTTTTTGGAACATTGAATCAATGTAAATGGTGCCATGTAGGTACACTTTGGGCCATATGGACTGAAAGAAACAATAGATTGTTCAGGAAAGAAGCCAGGACAGAGGAAAGACTAGTTTCCTTTTTGATTTAAAAAACCCTTTCTTGGGCCAAGCATCTTTATAAAGGATCTAACTCCTCCCTTTTTGTTCTGCTGAGGAGTTAGGGGGTTTACATAAGCTCCATGTGGGTTCTCTTTTGTATAGGGCTTTTTGGGCTTCTTACACTTGTACATTCTTTCCTTTCTTAATATAATCCGCGGTACCATCTACTTTAAAAAAAAAATGGTGCCATGTAGGTTAATCTAAGGAACATAGTGTAGTTCAAACAAGTGATGTATGCCATAAAAGCTCTAATGTTACAAGCAAAGTACTTCTGGTATTGATTGCTAAATTTTTTTGCTGATCATAAAACTTTAGTCTGAAGTCAACATGTCCCGTACTTCATCTTCTTATGCATTGACCACTATATTCGACCAAGTGTTTTCTAAGCTGTGAACACATAAGTGAGGCTTCATGCAATTGGTCATTAACTCCATAGTCTCATTCCAAGACATACCAAAGAAGTTGTTGCCCTTGATTGTTCTAGATTGTCCTATATAAGTGATAAAAAGTTATTTGAAAGCATGGTTTCCCGAAGCGAGGCGAATCGGTGCGAATCACGGAAAAGCCGATCCGTTATTCGCTTGATTCGGTCGGTTCACATGCAAACTGGCCGAATCGAACAACATCGGGCGAATCGGGCCCGATTCTCTCCTGATTTGCCCGATGCGGACCTGATGTGTGTCTGAATCGACCGACACATTTAAGTGTTAGCAGAAACCCTGCGAAACTCATACCTTATTTACATTTCATATCATTTAAGTAAATTTTTAGATTCCTTTGGAGAAGTCATGTGCATGTTTGACTTTTTTCACCGGATTTTAGACTTTTAGTGTTCTATTGAGTTTATTTGAATTATGAAATTTTTAGATAGATCAAATTACGAGGGATTAGAAAGACGTTATTTTGATGGACTCATCAAAATCACGATTTTCTTCTTCGATGGGAGAGTTGACTTTTTTTGGTAAGAGATGATTTTTTTGATATTTTTATTGGATTCAAATGGGGGGTACTTCCTTATTTACATGTAATATCTTAAGTGAATGAAACAACAAAATTGTTTCATTTACTTAAATGATATAAATGTAAATAAGATATGAGTTTCATGTAATCCCATGTGAATCTCTGAGCCCATTCTCATATCTGGCATACATATGTTACATATATGCATGCATGTATGTCTTACATATACATATATATGTAATATATATTCATTATATACATATATAATATATATTATATTTACTATATATTATATATAATATATATTATATTTACTATATATTATATATATATATATATATATACATGCAAATAGGACTCAATCGGTCCGATTCGGTCCGAATCGGCGATCCGGAAAACCGTGTTTGAAAGCTTATGCTTGATAGTAGGAAGCCATTATACTTTATTAAATTAGTGGGTCATCCTACTTGAAACCTTACGCCAATGTGTGAACTAGGAAGCATATGATAACCACATTTTATTTGTTCTCTCTCTACTCAATCTGGATTATTTGAACATTGCCCCTCAGGTGTGGGGCTCATGTTAAACTATTGGGCTGTCCAACTCAAAGCCTTAAGGCAGGGGGTGAACTGGGTACTATATTATATTTTTATGTTTAGGGCGTCTTTGATAACTGGATAAATTTATCGAGGGATAAACTATCCATGTATAGCTTATCCTTATTTATACCACTTTTTGGTTTGATGGTTTAACTATTAGTGTTGATAACTTTTATTAAGGGTGAGAGGGTGGGATAAACTGATAAAGTAATCTATCTGGGTGTGGAATGCGGAAGAGATTTCTTTCTTTTCGACGTAATGCGGACACATGTACGTCTTTATAATAAACAAATAAAAGAAATTTTATTTATGAGGTGCATTGGGTATAAACCCTGAGCCCTCGAATATTTTATTTTTTCCGCTCGCGTCCGTTTTTTCAGGCGATTAGGGTGGTCGTGTACTGGACCGTTCCCCACCGACTGAAGTCGGTGTTTCATTTACATCGGGTAAAACCCGAATACCTTTGATACGATACGTTTATTGAAAGACCTTTTGCCGAAATTTAGAGAAATTAGACGACAATTAAAATTCTACAAATGTCCTCAAATATTTTACATTCATGACATCTACATACTCAATGGGGTATTTATGCCTCCATTGGGTGTTTATACAAACATGCCTTCACATGTGTTATTTTAAAACATGGAAGGGCTTATTTACAAAGTTCCGGGTCTTATATATATTGACCTGTGGAGTCTTGTCTTTCCACGTCACACGGCACGGACGGAGCACGGAGGGGCCCGACGCACTTGCACAACGGACAGAGCTCGGAGATAGGTACTTCTCTTCTCCCACGCACAACGGTGATCCTTCAGAGGTTTCAAGGAAGGGTCTTTCAGAAGGGTCCCTTCAAAAGTCCTTCCCCAAAAAAAGATCTCCTCCAAGGTCTTTCCCCTTGGCCCCTACCCCTCTATTTATAGGGGTTTGTGGGGGTTTGTTTCATTGTTTCTTTCGAACCCGTTTATCTCAGGCGTTCGAAGTTAGTAAACCCCGAGGCTATTCACAGGGGTTTACGGTCATTTCTCGACCTCCCGGGGATTTCCGGACATATCTTGACCTCCCAGAGCTTTCGGCCATATCTCGACATGTACAAGGGTTCCTACCGTTATTTGACACATGGTTTGGCGTGCCGGATCGGATCGGACCGATTCGGGCGAATCGGTGCGGATCAGGGGAAGTCCGATTCGCGATTCGGTCCGATTCGCCTGGTTCTGTTCAGGCAGGGTTCTTTGGACTCAGGATCCTCTTCGGGCAGGGGTTCAGGATCTACTTATTTACCTGAATATCATTTAAGTAATGTTATAATTTGTTGTTTCATTTACTTAAGATATTACATGTAAATAAGGAAGTACCCCCCATTTGAATCTAATAAAAATATCAAAAAAATCATATCTCTTACCAATAAAAAGTCAACTCTCCCATCGAAGAACAAAATCGCGATTTTGGTGATTTTAGCGAAATGCTAACTTTTTAATCTCTCATAATTTGGTCTATCTAAAAAATTGATAATTCAAATAAACCATATGGAACACTAAAAATTTAAAGTCCGGTAAAAAAAGTCAAACGTGTATGTGACTTCTCCAAGGGAGCCGCTCTCCTACTGACAGCACTTAGTCTGCTCGAGGCATCTCAAGATTGGTCAAACTTAAGTTATCATCATTCAAACTCATAAGAATTGTCACTTTCTAGTTTCTTTTCAATTAAAAAGTGAAAATTCTCATGAGTTTAGGTGATGATAACTTAAGTTTGACCAAATCCTGAGATGCATCGAGCAGACTAAGTGCTGTCAGTAGGAGAGCGGCTCCCTTGGAGAAGTCACATGCACATTTGACTTTTTTTACCGGACTTTAGATTTTTAGTGTTCCATATGGTTTATTTGAATTATCAATTTTTAGATAGACCAAATTATGAGAGATTAAAAGTTAACATTTCGCTAAAATCACCAAAATCGTGATTTTGTTCTTCGATGGGAGAGTTGACTTTTTATTGGTAAGAGATATGATTTTTTTGATATTTTTATTGGATTCAAATGGGGGGTACTTCCTTATTTACATGTAATATCTTAAGTAAATGAAACAACAAATTATAACATTTACTTAAATGATATTCAGGTAAATAAGCAGATCCTGACAACCCTGCCTGAACAAGATCATGAGTCCAGTGAACCCTGCCTGAACAGGACCAAGTTCTGGCCGAATCCAAGCGGATCGAACCGAATCGGTTCGATCCGCCCGAATCGGATCGGATCAGGATAATCCCGATCCGGTCCGAATCGGCGATGCGCCAAACCTTGATTTGACAATCCCAAGACTTGGAGCGGCCTGCCGTAAGCCGGGCCCAGGAGAGCGCACGTCGTCTCATAGAAGCGGCGTGGGTCCCACTCCACCGGGCTGTGCAAACGGCATGAGCCAGGCCTCTCGGTCGTTTCTTGACTTTTCCGAGTGGTTCCGGGTATTTCCGTCATTGGTTGACTTTTTCGGATACTCCTACCATTTGCCGGCTTGCTTGGACTTCTCCGCCGTTTGTCGACGTCTTTCGAGAACTCCCCATGTGTTCGGCTTTAAGTCACACCCAGGAGAGCGCACACCACTTCATAGAAGTGACGTGGGTCCCGTTCCACCGGGTTGGACAAAAAGCACAAACTGTCGGACTATTATTGCCAGCATGGACGTATCTTCAAATCCCTGGACATCAGGGGTATTTTCGTACTTTTCCGGACAGCAGGGGTATTCCTGCAATTTTCCGGGGCAGCAGGGGTATTCCTGCAAATTTCAGAACCTCCGGGCATTTCTGCAATTTTCCAGGACATCCGAGCATTTCTGCAATTTTCTCCTTCACGGGGATATTTCTGTAATTTTTTGGGGCAGCAGGGTATATGTGTACTTTTATATACACATACACAAACTTTATGTCCCCAGGGGGCTTTGTGTAATTTTACACAAACTTGGGCCCACATGGGGGTCTTCATATTGAAGAACAAACATCTCTCCCAAAGGTGGGGGGAGAGGGCTTCATCTCCCAGCCCAAAGGGCCATCCCCCAACCCAGGAACGGGTTCCTTGAGAGCAGAAAAAAGTCTTCAGGAAAAGCCCCCTTTCTTCATGGCCCTTACCCCCTATTTATAGGGGTTTGAGGAGCCAAGGGGGGCAGAACACTCGCTGGGGGTGGGGTGTTTCTGCGCAGGAACACCCCGCTGGGGGTGGGGTGTTTCTGCGCAGGAACACCCCGCTGGGGGTGTCCCCGACAGCAGGAACACCCCGCTGGGGGTGTTCTGCGCAGGAACACTCCCGCTGGGGGTGGCTGCGCAGGGAACACCGCCGCAGGGGGTGTCCTGTGCGCAGAACACCACCAGCGCAGCACACCCCCGCAGGGTGTGTCCGCGCAGGAGCATGTCCCCGCAGGGGGTGTCCGGCTGGGGTTATTAGGGGGTTTTCTTTTAATTTTTTGTGTGTGTCAACACTGGGTTTGTCCTGGATAAATCCAGGCTAGCCTGTCTCAGTTTTTAAGTCACTTTTTTATTTATGAGGGGTGATAAAAGGGGGATATTGACTCAATATCAAACTATTCTAATGTATCCAAAGTGCACACCAGGGTCTTTTTCTTGTTTGTCATCAAACAAATAGGCTATTATTTGTGACCCACTAACTTTATTTCCAATACTTTAACTCCTAAATCCTAATTGACTTATTTCTATTGTTCCCAGTCAAATTGAAACAATTTTCGCCTTCTTTTGGAAGTGGACAGTGAAAATGACTCTTACTCCTAGTGGTCATGTTTGATCCATGAGGCTCATGGCTTGCTAACTTTACCTAAAGCATGGAAACAATACTTAATTAAGTGGTCACTCTTGATTAATTGCAACTTAATATTTGGAATGTCCACAGGGCATAGGAAATACAATTGGAAAGAAAAATATTCTTTCCTTTCAATGGTTAATTCAACCACCTGTGAAAAGCTCTCTTTTTCGGATTAGCTGTTCCAGAGGCCCATCATTAAATAACTTCATGCTAACCTCTTCTTCCTTTCTGACAATAATTGCAAGGGGAGTGCCTGTTGTTCTCAGGCCTGTCTATGTTTTCGGCAATTTATTTAAAGCTCCATTACTGTGCCTGGAACTTTGTTTATTCTTATTCTCATTTGTCTCCATCACAGGCATTGGCTATATACTGGATCCAGATTTTTCATTTGTGAAAGTTGCTGCACCTTATGCACAGGTGAGTTTTACTTTATTTTTATTTTGGTACAATTTATCCATATCTTTGGTCGTCTACAGGTGGTAGTAACATTTCAAATGTTTTCTTTTGCCATGTTATGCACTACTTTGTGATTAATTGTGAAAATGTTGTGGAAGTGCAGGAGTTACTGGATGTAAGGCAGAAACAGAGTTCAGGGCCAGAACTTGTACAGGAGCTGAGAAGACAAGCTAATGATGTACTTCCTCTGGTTTTCATTGCTCCATTTTTTGCCTCTTCATGTCCACTAGAGCTTTTTTGTTTTTGAATTTGTTTATTAATTGCTTATAGCTTTTAAAAGCACTAGAAAGCATTGTGTTTCTAGTGAACTTTTCACTTTCAGAATTTATGAGGTTCCATAGGATAACAATAAAGGAAAATGTGCTTACCTGAAAACCCACTGAATGTGAGCATCCTCTCACAGGAACCAACAAATATCCAAACCTTATTGATAGGTATCTCCAATTGTAGTATCTAGGAGGAGCAGATCTTTCTGGCGGTACTAAAGTTAGCACCTTGTTTCAGTCTCCTTTAATGCTTATTCCCCTGCCACTTCCCTCCTCTTGATGAAACATCATCACCTAGTCACATTCCACCAAATTGCATCTCTAGAATCTACACCCATCCCATTCACGTTTGCACACCTAGACTGTGTCACAAAACTCTGACTCAGAGATGCCAAGTTGTGACTTCTTGTGTTTTAACTGGTTTCACATACTAAATGAATCTGGATCTGAAAATATTGAGGCTATCAGGAAATTGCCATTTATGTTTATTTGGCCTATTTCTTGCATTTTACTGAGGTAAAAACTTGATTGCTTCTCCTTTCTTCATCCCAGTACTTGAGTTCTGATATTTATTGGACAGCCATTGTGAATATAAACAAAGACAACTCATCTAAAATTATTGAACCCCGAGTAGTGCATCTGTTTGTCATTATCTTGAGCTTTATATGGTATCATCAATGAGTGTTCAAGTGAGTTTCATTGTAACAACTATCTTGATTTCTTATGCTATCAAGATCCAAAAGAGTGTTTTGAGATATTGGCCTCCATCCCTTTCTTGTAGGACTTCTCTTTATTAGGTCATTGAACAATCTTAAACTGTGTGGCAGTTGTTTCATATTTGTAACAAAATTTTCAGGAATTGTAGACTCCGTATAAAGAGTTGACATGTTCTTGCTTGGTAACAGGCAAGAAACTCTACCATCTCTATGCCTTACAGGATTCAAAGGATAGAGGAGTTTGTTCAACAGCTTGAGGCAGGAGACTTGAAACTCCGAGTCAGAGTTCTTGAGGCAAGTTTTATAGACAGTAATTAACCATTTTCCACTTTCCATTTCCTATGAATAGAATTTTAAATATTTCATATTTTCTAGTGTTTATTAGTTCCAGAACATCTGAATCTGGTTAGAACCTTTTAATTAAGTAGGTAAAGCTATTTTTCCTATTTGATTGAACTTGATCTTCCCTCCTTCAGGGAAGGGAAGAGATTACATGAACTCTAGAGTCTAGGACAAGCGACGGGCTCCATAATAAGAGGGTCCGGAAGAGTTTCTTGCCTGAAGAAATGATCTTTAATAAGTTCCTGTGATCCTATTTATAGGAAATTGAACAACCACCAGATAATTTAATGTTGCAGTGTTAATTTGTTTTTAACCATGAGACACAGCAGATTTACTGTTGTCAGAGTTAGAAAATGTTTGAATTTATATCTAGATCGTTCTCAAGTAGCATCTCCTCACTTCATTTGCACCATGTCCACACTCCATATTGAGAACAAGATTTCCCTTCAACAGTCTGAGCGAGCAGCTCGAAAGACCTCAATACTGCAGATGGCTACGATATACACAGTTCTGGGTGGTACTCTCATGAATGTTGGAATCACATTAGGCAGCCAGGGGAACCAGGTTATGGCAAATGGATCATTTGTTGGTGCTGGTAAGTCGCTAAGCATTTCATCCCTTGTTTTCTATAATATAACTCTTCTTTGAGGTGTTTGATGTATATACACACGTTGTGCTGTATATCAGTCGTTTTAATAACTGAATATGTTAACTCCTTTGCTACTGCCAGTCTTGCTTAGATAGTGAGATAACAACTTTCATGTCCATTCATGCATTCGAAATCTCAAGTTTTTTTTCTGCTTAATCTCTTCCATCACAAACATGCACATGGACACCCATCTATGGGAGTGTAGGGTGTCAGCATCAGCATGATAAACCATATCCCATAACCCAGTTTCCTCTAGATCCATTGAACTTGAAGGATCCTGAAATTTGCCAGAAATTTTCAACAACCTTCTTTGCCTGATATTAACCCTCTACAAGGTCATGGAAAGTGTTCTATCAAGGAAATATTTGAGAATAGAGTTTGCAGTATAGGTTCATGGAACTAAGAAGCAATCTCTAGTAATTCCTGGATATTGAAAGTCTTAATGAAAAGGGGAAAACACAAATTTTATACAGGGAGTATTGATTTTCTCGTGGCAGTCATCAACCAAAAAGCAAATGAAAACACAAACCCAGATATATCAGGCTAAGGAATGTGAAGTTTTTTGTATCAATAGTGTTAGACAATCACCAATCAGAGAAAAATTGGACTTGATAACATCAGGTCAGGACATCTAACTTGCCTTGGTATAATATACTCCAAGGAAACTACCCTAATGCAAGTGTGGGACTCTAGGCCAACAACATGTTCCCTTTCCTGGCTTCGATAACAGCAAAAGGGAGAGAAAGCTATCGATTGACAAATTTACATTCAAAATGAAACTCAATGCATTGTTTTGCCCCTAAGATAATGGCCATATCAATTTTGGAGGTATGAGGACTGTGGAGAGACCTCCCTGCAACATGTCAAAGGACCTGTGTTGCCCATATGTGAAGGGGTAAGGTCAATAGACTGTGGCAGGGCGAGCTTCAAAGTCACCCTCCAGTCATACATAGTTCTCTTTTTTTTCACAATAATTCATATCCATTGCATGCAGTGGAAAGTTGTACATCGCTTCCATGTTCCGGTTTGAAACTGTTGAACACTAGGTTCTTGTGGCATTTGGCTATCAAATTTTCATGCTGTGTAGTGTTTATAACCCTCGCCATTGGTCATGCCCAGAAGAGTTAAAATGTGAACAGTAAGATATAAAGGAAATCTGATTTATGTAGAGATAAGTACTAAGGCTGCATCTGGTAACCTTAAATTTGGATCACAATCTCTTGACGTTTATAGAAAATTCTGTAAATGCTGGTTTGACAAACATCCACTCTGGGATGCGATTCTGCAGGTGTTTTCTTGACCTTGCTGCTAAGATCCATGCAAAGGGTTAAAAAACTTGACAAGTTTGAGAAGATGATTTAAGGTGGACAATGGCGGCAGACTGATTTTACTTGTATAGATTCTACAGAATATGGAATAGTTCACCTTATTTAACTTTTTCAACTGTATATGCTTCTCACTTGATTCTGAATAATTCAAAGGGACGATCTGGCTGATGGCCTAATAAATCTGATCATTGGGTCACCATAACATGCAAATTTCAGGGACCATTTTTCCTGTTAGTACTCTAATTGTCCATATGTATTTTTCTTGTACTGGAGTAAGTGTTCTTTTCATGTATATTCAAAATTCATAGTTTATAATTTACACGAGTGTTGTACAAGGACGGGCCAGTACTATTATTTTTGTACTCACTTGTACAAAGTTTGACTAATAGAAGAAACTGCATTTAGTGGTAAAGGCGATATCTTCTTGTCTTTCTGGATTCCAATACCCAAAGATCTTCATTTGCCATGCCATCCTAGGAATATGCAAAGAGACAAATAAAAGGTGTACACTTCGATAAACATTATTGTCATTAGTTTGTTTTCCATCTCTCTCCCTTCTCTGTCTTGACACACAAGTAAACAATTGAGTGCATTCTCATTTACAAAAACTTTGCATTTTTTTTACTTGTATTATTCTTGTTGAGAAAGACTTAGTGCACTTTCATATTGCACTCAAGTGCAATATGACTAGGCACTTCACCCATGTGGCACCCCTCACATGGGGTATGATAAGTGGCAACCCAATTGTTGGGTGCCACATGGACGTAGTGTCTAATCAATATGAAAGTGCACTAAATCTTTCTCATTCTTGTTATATCTCCCCACTAGAGGTGTAAACGGAACTCGATATTCCGATATTTCGACCCGATTCCGATAAAAATTATCGGTTTCGGAATATGAATATGATATCGATAGCTTATCGAAATTGGATATCCGATAAGTTATCGGAATCGGAATTGAAAAAATGATCGGAATCGATATCGGTATCGGTTATTCCGATAAATTATCATAAACTCAAGATAAAATTATGGTAAACACCTTACTTTATCGGAATTTCGGTTCCGGTAATGTTATCAGAATCGGAACTAACCATTCTTATCGGAATCGAAATCATATTTCGGTTATCGAAATCGAAATCTGTGTTTTCGATTCCGAACCCGACCCGTTTGCAGCCCTACTTCTCACCATCCTCGAGAACTCTCTGAGACTCTTATTTACTCACCGAACAGCCACGCACCGACTTGACTCCCATCTCTCACCATTTCTCTTAAATGAGGGCCAGAAGGTGAGGTTGAGGCGGCTCTGATGAAGAAGGTGGCTGCCACGCTCCTTTAGAAAGCTCTTACTCTGCTGACGAATCTGAAAGAAATAGTATTCTGTGTGTGAATTATCCTCATTGTTTTAGTTTGCGAATCAAGTTAAAGAGACAGACGGTGGACAATGACGATACATATAAGGTATATATATATATACCCCCATCTGTTTAAGTTTTACGTGTGGTGAGAAAACACCATCTTTTCAATGTACTCTCATCTACCTCACTGAGGACGAATTCAATACCGGATGAATCGCTGGCTCCTGGCATTATTTGCGTGAGGACGAAGGGGCAGTCGACGGTGCTTCCAATCTTCTTATTGGAATATATTTTAGTGATTTATTTTTTCAAAAGTCAAAATCACATAGAAAACTCATAAAAATCAGTTTTTGAGATTCTAAATCTAAAGTTTCATTATTATTTCTCTTCTCTCTATCTCTCTCCACTTCTTCTCCATTTTTTTAAAATATATTTTTTAAAATTTACAATTATTTTTTATCATTTGGGAACTAGAGTGAGATTTTAATTATTGAAATTTCAAATCTTATTTTCTCAGTATATTTCCAAACAATACTTACACTGGTTGGGAGCTCGACTAAAATGGTCTTCAATATATTAATGTCTAGAAAATATGAAAATATCGATACCACACGTATATACTTAGCTAGAATGTTACCGGATGATGTCATTCTCACCAATGGCGATATTCTCCTTGCATGAAGAGGCCTTAGCAAGCCGGTTCTCGTTTGCACATATCCATCCGGACACTAGACGACTCTTCTCGCTCGGATAAATGGAGTCGTCGAAGGCGAAGGTAGAAGACGACAACGACGACGACACATAACAGGAACAACCCCGACGGACGCGTGTAGTCCCATGTGTCAGACCGCATGCACGCCCCTCGCCAGTGTCCCCGCAAGAAGCGATCCCGACCCAGAAACGAAGCTGTTGACATGTTGCACCATCCCAAACGGTTGCCCTGCTACTCTTAAATACGATCTCCTCCTGTACATGCCGCCCTTCTCCGCCCGCTCCATCTCTTTCTCCTCTGCCACCCGCCGCCATGTCTCCTCCTTGGAAGGCGGCGGCGACGACGACCCTGCAGCTCTTCGCGCTGTGGCTGTGCGTTTCCTACGTCGAACCCGCGGCGGCGCAGTATGGCGCCGGCGTCGGGGGTGTACCTCCCCCGGCAGAGTGCAGCGACTGCTCCCTCTGTGAGACCCACTGCCAACCGGCCCTCCCGCCGCCTACCACGACGCCGCCACCGCCTACGACGACGCCGCCGCCGCCGCCGGCCCTCCCCTCCTACGGCACGCCGCCACCCCCCGCGGAGGGCAGCTGTCCACCCACCACGGTGATCCAGTGCTGCCCGTACCCGCCGCCGAGCCCGTTTGCGTACCTCCCCTACTACAACTACTCGGCGTCGCCCCGGCCGCCGGCGCCGCTGCTGCCCTTCCTCGCCGTCCCGCTGGCGTGGGCGGTGGTGGTGGGGTTGGCCCCGGCTCCTCGCCTGATCTATTGAACCCGCAACTGTGGTTCAAATGATGATTCCAACTTCAAATAAAAGGCCTCTGCGGACGCATGCCACGACGTGGTGTTACCTAAGAACATCGGCTTCGATCGGCTCTGTAAAGTGTGAACCATATATATATCATTGTGTATGTATTAATTTTTCTATTTATCATATTTATTTGTGAACGATCGAGAAGGAGATGATGGTTCGTGCGTATGTGCTCGATCAGGCTGAGCTTTGTGGGGGTCGTGGCGCCATGCACGCCCCCTACCTTCTACACTATTATATCTTTGTAACCATGGAAGAAGCAAATTTCTGAGAAGCTAGAACAAGATCTCACTACGCTAAACCTCGAGACTACTTTGGTTTTCAAATTAAAACCACAGCAAGTCTCAAAGTTGAGAGCACTGAAGTTTATATCTTAACTTCTCATATATATCATCAGAGAGATCAAGACATGTCATGATAAATTCGCCATGGTATGCTAATTTTTCTCTGATATATATAATCGCCTGATCTGGTTCATGCATGAATGAGAGGCTCGAGTCTGAGATAGAGTACCAAACCTGTGTGTGTGCTGATATCTGAACTCCTCTTCCTCTTTTTTTTTCCCTCTCCTTTTCCAACTATTTTATTTCTACAATGCCAATGTAGTCTGTGAAGTCATAGATCATTTTAAGTAATTTAGATTTGATTCATCCAATTTTAAACTCGGAACAGTCGAAATCAAATGCTTGATCCAACCAACTGCAGCTCAAGTAGGCCATGAGGTGGATATATATATATATATGTTCAAAATGTTGATAGAGATGGTTGGTCTTCTTCTACCGGCCTTTGATATATATGTTTAAGCTGGATTGAAGAAATTCTTTTGAGAAGGGAGAAAGTGGCCATGATCTACTAAAGTCCAATATTTCTCGTCTAGCTATTATATCATGTTTGATATCAAAATAGATTGAGAATAGAGTGAAGATATTCTTAAATTTTTAAGAATATCTTCAATTTATTCTTAATCTATCTTCATATCAAACGGTTCTTTAAGATCTTAGGTAGACTAGACTGCTCAGCCGAGCCCATCAATTATGCGGGCAATCCTCTAAGCAATTGGGCCAGGTCTTAAGCGGACTCATCTAGAGCAATTGGGCCACTGCCCAGTCGAGCTCATCAATTATCCAGGCAGTCGTCTAGGTACTAAAGAGCACATTGTTAAAAGTTGAAACCTCTCAACTGCATTGACGTCAGCAAGACATGACCCATGTCAAGTCTCGACGAACATCTAATGGAGGAGAAATACTTGGTGCACATTTTGGTGTGCACTAAGCATGGCACACTCACTAGGGATGTGTCATTTGTCCTTTAGAGATTATAATATCTCTCACATCCAACTTTTTCAAATCTTAAGGGACGAATGACACACCTCTAATGGATGTGCCTAAATTAGTACACACTATGAGTGTGCACTAAATATTTCTCATGGAGTTGGCCAGAGAGAGTGGTAACCCAATGATTGTGACTAGCTCACTAACATAAAGATCTCAAAATATTTAAGAAGTCAAGTCGCCTCGGGAGTGGAGAGGATTATAGAGATAAATGAAAATTCATACTAATACTTATAAATAGACTTGTATAAATAAACTTGTCAAGACGAAGCAAGATGTGTACACTAAAACTCCCAAAGCTCCACTCACCTCTCTTCTATCTACTCCCACTCTCCAACTAGTTATTGATTAGAATATCAGAAAATTTTCTACTGAGATCAAAATCGAGGCGCCCTATCACTTATGTGCTCCCTCTTGCACCTTTTCACTTTGTTTCCATCTTCAGTGAATCTTACAAGTGCATCGATTAAGTCATCTCATCTAAAAATTAACTTCTAACCACTGCAGCTACATTAACCCTTTCCTGTTATAATTTTTGCCACTGTTTAACTTTTCATGATCGCACAACGAGCTGAACTTCTTAGGTTTATCACTCATCGTACCACTTTTAGTTGTATGCTATCTGTGTGAGGGGGGAAAAAAAACCCAGTTCGGTGCATCATGGGATGCTCTTGAGTTTGGAAAACATTGAACCTAAACCATTTTTGTCTTATAAATCTTATAAAAAAAAAGTAACAAAAAGTGGTATTAATATGCGGACCATATTATCTCCCTAACTTTTGTGTTCTGAATGGGCGAATCCACTCCACGCCTATGCGTGCTTTGACTTATCTTGACTTTATACATCTTTCTCAAGCCAACGTTTGATTGAAGCAGGGATCCACTTGTGATCGGCACTTTGCACTAGCTTGTTCAAAACGCATGCCTCTCACACAACGGGCAAACTTTTGACTTGCGGTTTATAAGCAAAGTTCAGATAAAAGCTACGTTTATGCACAGTTTTCGGCAAACAGGTAGAGAAAAACGTGTGTGAGAGAGAAGGTGCGTATTTAAGGAGTGATTTAATGGTAATTTTTTATATACATCAGGAAGATGTTAAGACTTAAGAGTTCAATTTTAGAGGATAATATAATAGTATAATATTCTAATACATTTTTGAGAGAGAGAGAGAGAGGGTGCTAGCCAGTGGAACATAACATTTAGTCATGAGTTAGCATCCAATAGTTAGCGGCCAAAACATTTTTGTTTTTTGTTTTTGTTTTTGAAAGGGTAATACTTGTGTGCGTTAAGATTAATGTAATTTATTTGAACTTTATGTCATAAGACAAAAATGACCTTCTCATTTTTTTTACAAAATGATCAAGACACCGTGAAAAAAATGAATGAAAAGTAGGAATGTCAATGGGCTGGACTTAGGCCCGGCCTAGACTCTGTTTTCTAAAAGTTAGTACGGGCCCGGCTTAGGCCCAGGGTAGGTCCGGTATGGGTGGTCCGGCTTGGGTCCAGAAATAGTTCGGTTAAGTTCGGCTCGGTCCGAAAAAATATAAGAAAAATATTATTTTTATTTATATAATATATAATTTTAATATATATATTATAATATATATATATTATAATATATATTTTACTTATATCTATATTAATATTTAACTTATAAAAGATTATATTTTTGAGTAGATTTATTGTATAAAAAATAAATATAATTCTCTTTCTAAATATAAATTTTATATTTAATATAAATTATATTTATATTTATATTTTTTGGGCCGTCCGGGCCTCACAAAGTCCAAGTCCGGCCCTATTCTTTTTCGAGCCGGGCCGGGTCAGGTCAAAAAATTTTAACGGACTCATTTTTTTCGGCTCAAACTTAGTTAAAATCGGGCCGGACTTCCGGGCCGGTGCGGCCCAATTGACACCCCTAATGAGGAGTAACATGAGTGTGATTTTCTGATAGAGACTAGAAAAATAGGGTTAGATGGAGATCTTTAATTGATGCTTTAAAAGGTAAATGAATATTTGTTAAATATATATCGCTAATTACAAGGACTTAGAATAAATCCTCTACTAAAAAAACAAGGACAATTGGTCTAATAAGTAGTAATAACTGCTGAAAAATAAGAAATTAGGGTACTTCTAAATTATAATTAATTTTTTCTTTATTAAAAGCATTTATGTATAAAACCTAGACCGCAGATGTCGCACCTTCGAATGCACCCACCCAGTGTGAAGTTATGAAATCCCGGCAGTTCCTCACGAGGCTCGGGTCTCTGCGCACCACAGCACCGGCGGCGGCACGCCGGGGTTGTAGCCTTCGCCTCCGTTGCCGGAGTCGAAGAGGCCCGTCTAGTCCTCTGCGGCCTCACTGGAACATTCCTCCCCGCGGCTGCCATCGGCTCTCTGCAGACAAATTGCGTGGGGAGGATGTGTCTGACAGCCTTAGCATCTCTTTCCAGGAGAACGTTGAGAGCTGCTATGGACCATGCGTTTCAGCATCTAGGAGCCTTCCGTCGTAGGTCGATAGTTGGTTCAGGTATTGCATGATCTAATCTTGCCATGAAATTTGATGTTATATGACATAAACCTCTGCCTTTTCTATTACCAAGCCGTAAACTATGTTCCAACTTGCTCCTGCGTTTGTAAGGTTCTTTTTCAGATATATGACATATGTCCCAGTTCTGTCATCTGGATGTTCCACATGATTCATCTTACACTGTCAGTGGCGTATTATTTTCTGTAACATGTCCGTAACTTTGTCATTTCCAACAATGCAACCATCTGGTCGGCCAATTGTAAGGTTATCTACTAATTCGTGGTTTTTAACGCCACCCATCCATAGCTGCCATGTAATTCATGTAATTAGGCGTATGAGTTTGGTTTAAAAGCTATACATCTTACCTTGGGGTAGGTCATTACCAGGGTTTACGCAGGTTGCAGGCACAGCTCCGTCCTAGACATACCGAAAATAAGTAAATAAAAGAATAGATAGTCTTTTTCAGGTCTCTTCTGCAATGGCAAGGCACTTTGTACAAATGAAGGAGACCTACCGCTCACAGGATTCATCGTGGGCCTTCTCCCACTCTAGCCAGAAAGCCTTTATTGCAACTATGTCACACTTGCTTAGTAAAAATGACAAACAAATTTTACTTCTTTCTGATGTTTGTTCACAATCATAGTACTTCAGTGCCTTTCATTTTGTATTTTAACTCCTGTATGACCACCATAAAGACAGCAAAATTTATAAGTGCATCTTTTGTGATTTCCATAAAAGGATGCTCAAATCTGATGGTTTTATTTGAAGATTTATCATGTCAATTGATCAAGTTCTATGAGGTTTATACTTTAGGTGTCATGTATGCCAAATTAATGGTTGTTCTTATTCTTGGTACAGGAAAATATAGCCATTACTTGAGATTTTATGTGGGATATTCTAGTTTACGTTCGATCATAGAAGATGATATGGATACAAGAAAATTGCACGGAGAAGGTATTCCGGGCTTGTCCTTGGCAAAAAGCTTAGCTTGCCTTCCTGAAGAACCTTCCTCTGAGAAGAAAGATTGGAGCCGGATGGAACACAAACGTTCAATTGAGAATAGAATTAAGAAGCGGGTGAAGGAGCAGTACTGTAAGGGGAAGTTTCATGATCTGATGGATAAAGTCATAATAAACAAGAACACTCTCCAAGATGCATATGATATTATCAGGTTGGACTCAAATGTTAATTTATCATCAGAAGGAGATGGTCTCTGTTTTATGTCACTTGCCAGGGTGCTTGCAGGTGGTGCTTTTGATGTGAAAGCAAATACATTTACAATCTTATCAAGAAATGAAAGTGAAGAATGCTTGGTCCTCCCAAATTTGAAACTGAAGGTCATTCAAGAAGCTATCCGAGTCACTCTTGAGGTTGTTTATAGACCACATTTTTTGAAGATTTCTCATGGCTGTAGAAGTGGAAGAGGGCATAGATCTGCTTTGAGATATATTTCACATGATATAGGTAGTCCTGATTGGTGGTTTACCTTGCATATGAACAAAGAAGCAGATGCTCATATTATATCTAAACTTGTCACTTTAATGGAAGAAAAGATAGAAGATGTACAGTTATTCTCATTCATCCATGCCATGTTTGAGGCAAAAGTGCTTAACCTGAAATTTGGGGGTTTCCCAAAAGGACAAGGTTTCCCACAAGAAGGTGTTCTTTCACCTATCTTAATGAACATATATCTTGACACATTTGACCGTGAATTATTTAGAACCTTTCTAAGATATGAATGCTTTGGCAAGGAAACTTATATCCCTATAGATGACAAACGTTCTAGATTGCGAAGTTGGTTCAGGCGGCAGTTGAAAGGCCACAATGATCATCAGGAGGAAGGTTTGAATATAAGGATGCATGCTTGTAGATTCATGGATGAAATATTTATTGCTGTTAAAGGTCCCAAAGATGTTGCTTGTAGCTTAAAGGATGAGGTTCAGAGATATTTGATGAACTCACTCTACATTGAAGTTGATCTTCAAACAGATATATTAGGAGAAGACAGTGGTGATCATGGTTTGCAGTTTCTTGGCACAGTTGTTCATGTAAGATCGGCAGAAAGTGAAAGAGTTACAGCTGTTCATAAGTTGAAAGACAAGGTCCACTCGTTTGCTTCCCAGAAGCAACATATTTGGGATGATCTGAATGTTAGGATAGGAAAGAAGTGGCTGGCCCATGGGTTAAAAAGGCTTAAAGAATCAGAGATCAGGCAATTGGGGCTTAGCACTCCAATGTTGGATGAAATTTCTCGCTTCCGTAAAGAAGGTATGAAGACAGATCATTGGTACAAGTCCTTAATCAAAATATGGCTTCAAGAGGTGAATGCCAAGGTTGAAGCTAATGAGGATATTGTTCTATCAAAGTATATAGCCGAACCAGCACTACCACCAGATCTTCGGGAGTCATTTTACAATTTTCAGAAGCAAGTAGAAGAATATGTTTCATTAGAGACTAATTCCATACTCAAACTGCTATCTGATTCAAGCTCTGATGCAACATGTAAGTCTACAAACAGTAGGTCCATAAAGATAGAAGCACCAACTAGCTACATGATAAAGTGCCTTAGGCGCTATGGCTTGATCAATTTAGAAGGATATCCAAGATGTGTTTCTGACTTACTTTTGCAGGATGACATTCTGATTGTGAATTGGTTTTCTGGTTTAATCCGCCGATGGCTCAAGTGGTATTCAGATTTTGATAATTTTCATGATGTTAAAATCATGATGGTAGAGTATATCAGGAAATCTTGCATCCGTACACTTGCAACGAAGCATCGGATTTTAGAAAGTGAAATAGAGAAGAAATTTGAGTCTCAGCTGGATGGTATTCCTCTGACAGAAGAGCTAGAATCAACTGCTACCATCATTGCTTCTAATTCACCATTCCCTGATGATGATGAAGCTTTGACCTACGGCATTTCTCATAGTGGCTTATGCTTCCTCTCTCTAGCAAGAGTAAAGGTTCCATCACGACCTCTGTGCTGTTCTGTCATGGGGTGTTTGATCGATTCCCCAAGTATATATACCCTCCATATAAAAGAAAGGCAAAAGTTCCCTGGATGGAAAACGGGGTTTTCTTCAGCTGTTTATCTTGGCTTGAAAGGAAGAAGAATTGCCCTATGTAAACAGCATGTAAGTGATCTGTATCTGGGCCTTGTATCACTTCAGTCCATAGACTTTGGTGCTTTGAGCAAATGAGAATTATGATGTCCTAGTGATTGGTATCAAGGATGGGAGTTTCGGTTTCGGGATCGCCCAGGCCCGAAACCGAACCGTTTCGTTTCGTTTCGGCCGGTTTCGGCCAGTCTCGGGTGGCCTCAAGAGAGAGTGTCAGTCGGTTCGGTCAGTTTCGGCTGGTTTCGGACGGTTTCGGTTGGTTTCGGACGGTTTCGGTCTGGTTTCGGACGAAACAGATTAAAATATTATTTTTTTCAGTTTCGGAAATGCTACAGTAGTTTCGGCCGGTTTCGTTTCGGTCATGGCCGAAACCGATACGTTTCGGCCGAAACCAACAACCAGGATTGGTATAAGGGGTTAGGCTTCTGGCTCTGTTGTATCCACACATGGTCTTAGTGACACTGTGTCATCCCAAGGTTTCAATGGGCGCATAATAGCTTCCCCCTGGTGTCGGTACATGGCAGACTCTCCACTTCTTTCCGAATTATCTAGCCACCTTATTACATGGAAAGGCTTGGATGTATATTGCCCTTGATCTGCTTACTTGATCTTCTCAAAGAAACCTCTAAAATGGTGTTCAGACTTGCAGAAAGACCTGTTGCTAATATGTGATGTGTGCTAGCACGCACATAAATAAATGGATATAGGCTTGACACATGAATCTCTATGTACATCTGTGTACAGGTTCCGCCATGTGATTTTGTAGCATAGAAGCAATTTCCGCATGCCAAATGACCATGTACAGGTGTTTATGGATATCAGTTTGGTGAGGTTCTTTTATTTTTGTTTCACATTCTTGAATATGTTCGTCTTTCTCAAGCAGCATATCTGACTAGCATAATTGCAGTCTTCCTGCCGACCAACCCAGAAAGGATTTTGCTGGTTTGTGCTTGTCATCCATACTACGGGGTCATCTTAATCTTCTCCTAGTCATTCCAATTTTATATGTTCTAAGGGATTGCATAAACGTCGCACTTAAGTATGAGACTATTCTCTGTCTATGAAATGGAAAACAGAGTACTTAATACTGTTTCCATCAGGAAATATACTTTTGCACTTTCCTAATACACTCCATGTTTGGTATTTGGATAGACCGGGGATAGAGTCCCCGGTCTAATCCCTGATCTATCCAAATACCAAACATGGCCACTAGTAGTAGTGCTCTTGAGCCTCACTCATTCACTAGTGTATGACCAGACCATTGTGTGCACCCAATGAGGAGGCTAAAAGTACGTTAAGAAAATGTAATAAGTAATCCTATACCACCAGAAGATCAATTAAGTAATATGGATCTCCTTTAATCACGTTGATGCAATGTACTCTTTGGGTGAAAAAAAAAGTTCTTAATTTTTAGTCCTATTTTCTTTTGCAATTAGCTGGTAACTTGTCTATTTAGTCCTAGACCCAAGAAACTTGATTTCTTTTATAAATATGTCCATTCAGGGATGATGGTTTGGTGATTTTTACAACAATTAACTTTTAGTGCCAGGAAAGGCCGGCAAGTCAAGATTCTTGGGTTTAAGGCTACATAGTCAAGTGACAAGCATAAAAAATTAAATGCAAAGGACTACAAATTTCCATCCCTTTCTCTGCCCTCAAATATGTCATCGGTAGGGGAGAGAGAGAGAGAGGATAGAGGGATATCTGATGTTCCTTGGAGTTAAGCTGAAGAAGCTGCTCTCCAACTGCAGCATCCGAGTCCACTGCTTATATGCAAACATATGTGATAAGTGATGCTTGAAGAAGAGTTGGACAATGCGTTTTCCGCAATAAACCAGTGAATAAATTTTTGAAAGATATCGGGTTGCTGTGGTGGTAGTGGTTATCACGTTAGTCTTACACACTAAAGGTCCCCAGTTCGATCCTGGGCAGCAACATTTGTTATTAACTTTATTTTTATTTTCCCTTTGCTTTCTCTCATGTTAGTCGTTTTGCCTTGAATCAATCCACCACTTTCAGAGACAACCGAGGGGCTGATGGGTCTTCAATCAACATTCGGATCATGTTCCGCATTTTTAAGGCTTTTCTTACCTCCGTTTCTCTTTTTCCCACGAATCTATATATACATCGTTACTGCCATATTTGAACAGATTTCATGGATCTTGATATAATAGTATTAGATTTTTTTTTGATACAGTTTGGTATTAATATCTTGAGTGTAGGATATTAGATTTCATATTGATATAGGAGTACCGATCGAGACCTGGCAATCGGGGACAGGACAAAGTAGGGAGTGGAAGGAGGAGAGGAGATCGCGATCGAGTTCTTTGGACTCAAAATCTGAATCATCAAAGTTGTTAGCAATGCTTATAAAGACGAGAAAGAATGTCGCACTCTCTGATAACATCCGGGACTAATATGTAACCTTGATAAAGAAGAAATATTTACTACAGTTTTGAAGTATGTTTTTGACACATATTTTTGGTCAATGCACTGGCAACGTAAAAAAATCAAAAGCGTTATCGGAAATATAATAAAAAAAAATTCTTTTGAGAAAATTTGAGACTATATATATATGTATATGTATTTATAAAATAATATGATATTTAATATTTCTCTCACTTGCTTTCTTCTTACAGCGGCTGAGTGCATGCCCATGAACTACCGTAAACTCCGAAGTGCATACACTTTCTGGGCCATCTCCACGGCAGGCTGCAGTGGAGCGCCATGCATGCGCGGTGGGGAAGTCCCCATGTCGCAGTTACCGGCCTCAGCCTGTGCATACATGTTGGTCGCACTGAAAAGCTCACCTGTACCGTAGCAGATGCCATGAAATTAACCTCCCTCCCAAGACTCTTGGGACAGAGATCCTCTGCTCCATTGTTGGTACAACACTTCTTCTTTTCATAATTTTTTAAAATATTTAAAAATTGTAATTTTTAAATTTTTATTATTATAAGAAGATTATGTTTTATTAAAATCTCATTGAAAATGGTTGAACTCTAAGGGAATGGGTCATTCTCTTAAGATTGACTTAGTGGATCTTAAGAGAATGACTCGTGCCCTTAGAATTTTCCCATTTTCAATGAGATTTTAATAAAATTTACTTTTCTTATAATAATAATAATGAGTTTTTATTTTTTAAAAAAATTATAAAATAAGAAGTGGTGCACCAAAAGTGAAGCAGAGTGCTTGTGCCTGTGGCCTGTGGGGCAGGTACTGGATAGTGGCAGTGGCAATTAGACAAGCACCACTTGGGGCCATGATCTCTCCTTGAGAAATTGATGGGAGGGGGAAGAAAAAGTATGAGAAAGAGATAATATGCTCTGACTGATGGGAGAAGAAGAGTTTTGCTCTCCTAGTTTTAAATCTCTCTTTCATTCAGATACCTTAATGATCAGCAGCAAATAACTATGCTATGAGATCATCCATCTCATGACCCATGCCCTACTAAATTAACCAAGAAAATTATTAAATATGCGCTTATACGATTTTAATTCAGGACATGAAAAGTAGGGAATACTCAATATGAATAGAGAAGAAACTTGGATTAACCCACCCTTCTTGTACGTGGAAGATATTAAGATTCTAAATAGATAAGGTCAGCCACATATAGACATGCTCAAGATCTTGAAATTCGTGAATTGAGTAGGGAACTATTTTATGAAGGTCAAGTATTCTAATTGGCTCAATGGGTAGGGGCCAATATTCTCCGCTAGAGATTGCGTTCAGAGAGTCAAAAAAAGGTAGCTTGGATTGGAAATTGTTTATAATAAAAAAAGTAAAAAATTTTAATAGCACAGTCTAATGATTAGAGACCACAAGCTATTATCCGTATAACTCAGTGCACTCAGAGATTGAACCCTAGGCGCTCCCCCACCTTACCCTAGTGAGTGTCCATCCTACCTACGCCAATGGACAAAACAAAGTAATACTTGTTTGAAGTGTGTAACAAATACTAAGGCGAGGGATATACTTCCATAAATCGTGTTGTCTATGAAGTGTACTCAAACCTAAGCTTCATTAAGTCTGTGGGATGTGTGTGTGTGTATTTCTTTTGGTAGCACAGTTTAATGATCAGAGACCATAAGCTAATGTACATATAACTCAGTGCACCCAGGGATCGAACCCAGGGCGCGCCCCCACCCTACCCTAGCAGGTGTCCATCCTACCTACACTAGTGGACAAAACAGCGTAATACTTGTTAGAAGCGTGTAACAATAATAAGGTGAGGGATGGGGGTCTTAGGAAAAAATTTATGGTGCCTAAGTTAGTAAGAGATAAAGAGTTCAAGATAAGGGGATGAGAGGATTCAAAATCGCTCTCCACCAGTGTGAGTGCATGGAGAGTTCATACCTTTCTTGGAAGGATCCATAGGGTTTATAAAATTGTTGGCTTCCCCCAATGGTTCTGTAATTTCGGTAAATAATGAGGTTGGATTGTGAGACGTAACCCTCATAGAAGTGTATGTTCCGAACTCTATGACTCGTTAGGAGATTTATGAGCTATGATTATAGATAATAATGTATGGAACCTTATCTCTATCTTGATTGTCCCACGTCTTTTGAGGTAATCATCTTCTTGACGAGACCAACCAACCATATCATCAGATAGGTGTTCTAACTGATTTGGTCTCTTTTTGGCAGCCTCAGTAACCTGCATGATTGATCCACCTTACTTATCAATTTAAGGAGGCCCCAAGGTTGAATAAGAGGTTCGTATTATGATCCGACCAATCTAATGGTGTGACTAGATGTCGAGCTTATCATTAGGTAGGTGTTCTAACTAGCTTGGTCTTTTTTTGGCAACCTTAGTGACTCGCATGATTGATCCACCTTACTTACCAATCTAAGGGGGCCCCGAGGTTGAATAAGAGGTCCAGACTACGATCTGACCGATCTAATGGTGTGACTAGATGTCAACCTTATATCGATTTAAATCCATCAAAAAAGGCTATTCATATTTTCACTTTTTCTTGTAGTGTTACTTCCTATCTTAACGCGTTCTGAGGGTGTTGTCTTGGGAGCTGTCCGCTTGTCTCAGATATCCTCTCAGGAGCTCTTGTTTTGCTTAGGGGGTCCTTCAGGTAGCATTGGGGTCTTACAATTTGGGTTTAAAGTGACAAGGTTTTCCCTCTCCAATATACATATACTTGGAGTGGTGGGGGACTTCATATGCTGGTACCCTGTCCTTATAGCATCAACGACCTACTTGGACAACAATTTGTTCAAGTTGGTGGGATGTCTTAACTGCTCAAATAGGTGCAAGGACTCATTTGAAGGGGAATTACCCTGCTTTCCATTAAGGTTCAGGTAAATGATGGATCTTACACGAGAGATTAGATCTGGCCATACTACTCAATATCTTAGTCCCTTTTAATGCCTAATCTTTTCTTTAATAATAGAGAACTTAGCACATTATAGGCACTCGGATCGAATATACATGAAGTGGGAGAGACTTAGATTTTATTCAATAGACATCCAACTTACATATGTCTCTTTCTCCTACAGCTTGTAAACTTTGGGATTAATTCTTTCACTAACTAACATTTCAAGTCTTGCTGTTCTCAAGGATAGAGGCTTTCAGAAACAACCTCCCACTGCTTTTCTAAAAAAAGAAACCACATTCTTAGTTAAACAGTCTTCGAAGACAAAAAAAGTCATAATATTCCTGGAACCATTGCAACTGAGTTGTTAATAAGCTAAATTTAAGTAAACATTCCATCTGAAGGACATGGCCAGACTATGATTCAAAAGAGGACAAGGATTAGGAGAGTAATGCATGTAATGTTCCAAATCTCCAGGGAAAGTTGTTTCTATAGACCCCTTTTGTGTTATCCTTAACAAAAAGAGCATTTTGCCCTTCATTAATTGACATAGAGGAGTTGGGTGGAGGGAGCCAACCCTCCACCTAAACATGGTCAAGGGAGGTGGGGGAGGGAAGGAAGGGCAGGGAGTTGAGGCTGATGAGATAAGAAAAGAATGTGTGCTGTGGAGTTGTACCTTACCACTGTCCTACTAGTCATCTGAAGAACATGGGGAGGAGAGAGGGGCAGCAGAATCACACCCCAAGTTCATCTCACAGTCTTCCTTCTAAGTCCTACCCACCTTCATTAGCCAAGAAAGAAGATGGGGAGGCATCTCTAACCGTTGGCTATCCTACCAACCAGGGGAGAGAAAGGGGTATTTTGGGATCCAAAAGTGTTGGGGCACCAAATCCAAGAGCCCTTTGAACAACCCTATATGGGGAGCTGCGCGTAGCGCAGCGACTTCTTCCCCTATAGAAAGGAGGGGAGGAGGCGGAAGGGCATGGATTTGAACTCGCGCCCTTCCCTCGTAACTTCCTTCTCTTACTAATTTACCTACTTTAAAAAATTAAAAAACAGTTGATGTCTACTCTCTACAGCTCTACCAATCTTTCCCAAACCAAAAAAAGAAAGGGCCTTTTACGTATATATTCATCTTAGAAGATTAGTTATGTGAGAATTTTAATTTCTACATTTATATTTGTATGTATATCTCTTTTGTGGATACAATTATCTTCAGAAATCTTACCATAATCTCTCATAATGAAAGTTAGTTATATATTTTGAATATTCTTTCACCGTCATTTACTCTCATAATGGAACTCAATTATATATTTTGAATATTCTTTCACCGTTATTTGTAGAAGGGTATATATGTAAAACTGAACAAAATATTCTAAATATCTTTTAACATCCGGGATGTTATAGTAGAATTTTTAAAGATATTTTATATCTATAAAAGAGTATACATACAAATATAAATTTAAGAGCGATTCTCACATAATTAATCTTTTAAGAAGAGTAATATATGGACAAAAAATTCCAAACTTCTCTCTTTTCTCGATCGTCACCATCCACACCAACGAGTTCTTTCTCTCTCTCTCTCTCTCTCTCTCTCTCTCTTACGTGCTTACACACATCGTGGTCCCACATTAATAAATGCCACCTCCACACAGACATTTTTTTTTATTTACGTATTTTTGTTGCCAATTTATATTGCACTTATATAGTAGAATTTCATTTAAAGACATCAACATAAAACACTTACATGCGAAATGGATTCATGTTTATCTACATTATTCCACATGTGCAAATATGTTGTGAACAACAAATTTTAAAAAAATATGAGCAACCTATTGGAAAAAAATTTGATAAGGACATGGATCCATCAACGCTTTCGATAGATAGACTACGATTGCGTTGGAGAAAGACTACGATTTTTTTTTAGTTCAAAAAAAAAAGACTACGTTTGCGTTGGAAACGAGAGGAAAGAGATGGGGAAATTCAATGTTCGCAAGTGTGTTTTGTTTTTTAGTTGGTGACTGGTGAGGGAGTTTTTCTCCTACATTGAAAAACTAAAGGAAGGTGTATAGGATCTTAGTTACTTGTTTGAAAAAAGTTTAATGTAATTATTCAAGTACAATTAATATATTTGAATAATGATATAACAATTTATATAACATCAAGTTAGATGTCACGTGAGTTGACAGATAAAAAGAGCAGTGGGTGGCGACTGACAGTGGTGGTGACGATAATTAGACTCAAAAATATAAAATTTAGACTTAAAAATATAAATCTTAGATTCTAAAATATTACCACTAAGATTTAAAAATATTAATTTAGCTTTTAATAATAATTTGGGTTCATATAGTGATTTGGTCTCCAAAATAGTAATTTTAGTTTACAAAATAGTGACTTCCAAAATAGTAACTTTAAAGTCTACTGTCGTCTCTCGATAGCCATTGTTGCTCGCTACCTCGACCCCTTTAATCAACTTGCATGGCGCCCAATATGGCACCATGTAGATTGCCACACGAGCTGTCATGTAAGACTTAATGCACTTGTTGCACAAGTACAAAAAGTCTTTTTATACTCGTTTTTAAGTGCAGAGGTCAAAAAATAGTAGATAATCTTCCACGTGTGCTCCTTAGGTTGATGAAGAATGGGACGCCAGTTACACCTACAACCAAAAGGCGATAGGTCAAGGAGAGTCTAGAGAGTGATCTCGAGGGAGAACTTTCTAACACTAAAGTCAAGAAAGGTAATTAATAAAACATGGTTGTTGGATCTTGATCGAGGTGTACATCTCGTGTGTTGCGGAATCTCGTAGGATCGGAAAGAAGTCTACAAGAGTCTTCTTCGTAGTTTCCTCGCTCCAAACGTCCTCGGGATCCGATGGTGATGTCCCGTGAGAGAAGTCTCGTACAAGAGTGTGTGTGTGTGTGAGAGAGAGAGAGAGAGGGGAGACTTGTGCTGATTCTTTTCTTAGAGAGAGAGTACTATCCTCCTCTCATGCGCATGGGAGAGGAGAAAAAAACATATAACGTCACGTGTTTTTCGTATCCTTGTGGATCCTTTGTTTAGCATATTGAATGGTTAAGGTGCGACTAGTTGCGTGGATTCTTATAGAATCTCTACTGGGTTTTCTGGAAAGAGAGAGCTCTTGACGTCAAGAGAGGTTGCCGTTGAGTGGGAGTTGACGGCCAATTGTTGGCCATTGACTGAGTTTAGGCGTCCATCGATCTGGACATCTACAGTGGTCTCTGGTAGGTTCCTGCGCATGAACTTGGCGGCAGGCGATCTAGACGCTTATTTGTGGCGGTTCTTTGAGCGGCAACATGGTTGACGTCTATTTGTGCGACCTGTTAGAAATATGGCAACCCGAGGGCGGTTCTCTCACCCCCTTCTCCCTCTCCTTTCCCCCACTCTTACCCCTACATTTCTTCACTACTCCCAGCAGTTGAAAGGAGCTTGTGGGGAGATCGTGGTATGGGTGGCGACGACGATTTAAGCGAAAAACGTCGGATTGGAGCGGGATTCGTGTGGGAGCTCTCGGGGGGCTCCGACTTGATTGGAGGTTTTCTGAAGGTTCTTGGTGTGTTCTGAGGTAGGGACATAACTCCCTTAATCCCCAGCGTTAACTATTAGATCTTAGCTTGCATAGATTCTATGTTAGACTCGAGTTTTGGGGTAGGGTTATCCATGCAGAGATTCTTGGGGATTTTGATCTATCCACGTGGTAGGTCGTGTACTTCCGATGTGCTATGGTTTGCATGGGTTGTGGGGGAAGGTTTTCCCTCATTGTGCACGCGAGTGTAGGGCTAGATAGCCCGTGTGATCTACCTGAGGCCGTTCTGTGTGCAGAGTGGTGAAGAGCTTGACGTCAACAATGATTGACGCTAAGTTCTTCAGTTGGGAAATAAACGACCAGATCTCTAGCCATTAATCTTCTATTAGCGGCAAGAATACCGCCGTTTATATCCCATCGACGGCAATCGATGTTGCTGCCAATATGTTCTTGTTCAAATATTGCCATGCAGTGTATTTATCGATCATGAGCGGTGCGTTGGCACTTGTAGTGCTCTGGGAGCACATGGTTTCTGAGGCTAGCGTACAGGTTACGCAGTTAGCCAGTTTTGTACGTGTTTACGTGGTGTTCACGTGTAGTGAGCTACTAGTGCACGAGGTTTACGTGAGGTTTCACGTGGTTTGTGTGACGTGCACGTGGTTTTGTGTACGTGGCGAGTAGTACGACGCCTACCGTGGTTACCTCTCCAGTTGGGTGCCCCAGGTTCTCTGTGAGCCAGTCTGTTAGTTTGGGGCTTTGTCCCGGTACTTGGGTTGTACCGTCGAGGTCTGTGTCGTCTGACCTAGACACCCTCACTCCTGTGTTTGAGTTGTACGTCCGGCTGAGGGAAAGATGACAGTGGGACAGTGATTCTAGTGTTTGTTTCTAGTCACTTGTAGCGCGCTCTTAGTTGGGGGTACGGATACCAGTAGTCGACACTGGTCCCCAGCTAGTCTTTTTCCAGTGCCTCACTCTAAAGGGCCCAGGCCAGGGTCTCCAGAGGTGCCAGGCATGGGCCTGCGACCGTGTGGTCTGCAGGTGGTGGTGTTTAGTTGGTCTCCACAGTTGCTTGACCTTTTTACGTGGAGTGGCAGCTGGACCTTTTGTCCGTGGCTGCGAGACTGAGATGTAGACCTGTGTGTGTTTGTCCGAGTCAGTTACTGGTGTCGTGAACCAATTCACGTGGCTCGCGTGTGGCGGTCTCTACTTTAGCTCGTACACCTGTTTGGGTTTGCCGTTTATTTAATATAGTTGCTTTATGTAGTCGGTAAACGGTGAGTATATTTACAACTTTAATATCCTGCTTAGCTGTTCTATAAACTGCTAGTATAGTTTACTACCTTCGTACCTATGTTTTTGGTTTGCTCGGTGTTGGGAGAGTTCCCTACTGAGCCAGTGACTAGCGAGGCTCACCCCTACCCCCACAGGTGAGGGCGAGGAGGACGTTTCTCTACCGTCGTCCAGTTCGGAGCCGCATCGTAGCGGTGCGGGGTCAGCACCTCCAGCAGTGTAGCTAGTTTGTCTACTTCCTTCAGTTGTACCTCGGGGTATGCCCCAGGCTCTTGTACTTTCTTTTCATTTCATGGAGATATGGCTATGTAAACTTGTGATATATATATGAAATGGTGTGTTCCTTTGTGTTTTCACGGACTATGGTGTGGTATTCCTTGCGAGGCTTCGGTCCGTTCGCGGGTGACGGACTCGGGCCAAGCTTGTTATCGGTTTAACGGGCTTGGACGAGGCGTTCCGTCACAAAATAGGACCCAAAGTCATGCACAGATCTCTCTCTTGTGTCTAGAGTCCTAGAGTGCATGGGACTCTAGGTGGTAACTGCAATTGCGGTTGCCATTCTCCAAGAGTTGCTTAGGCAACCCTTGGTTGCCCCATGTGGGCAACAACCGATGGCATGCCCATCGGTTAACATCTCCCACTTGCCCACAGAGGGCACAATAAAATGTCAGTTGCTCACTAAGAGCAATTCATCTCTCGACACTTGCTTCTCAATCTTACATACGACGAATGGAGTGAGCGACCTTACGAGAGTCAGCAACAAAAATGAGTAGTGATCTATTAAGTTATCACCAAAATTAACAGATCACAATACTCCAAAGAATCCCGTAGTACCCTAGATATCTTCAATATTCACCAGCTTTGACATCTGGATCTCTTAAAAACTAGCGACGTCAAAATTCGAACGTTTTGTACTCACGACTTTATCGCCACTAAGTTGACATAGTCCCTCGAGGTATGAGCTACAAAACATGGTGCAATATTTAGATGTCTTTCTTGAGTTCTCATGTCAATTCAATAGTCTTGACTGCTTTCCTAGTCAGTCCGCTAGACTGTATCAGCCATAGCCTAAGGAGCATGCTAAAGTAGCGACATCAAGCTTCCTTTTCATGACATAGAGATGGATCAACAATTTATGATCCAGAGCTCACACAATGATGAAATAGAGATCTCATTCATCATTCTCTTCAACGGTCGTTTTACGCTATGTGGTATGTACACATGCTACAGTGTTCTTCCATCATTATGGGCGTGTCACATACAACATAATAAAAACACCATACAGTTCTTAGTCTAGCCACTCCACTGTGGCTAACCCGAGTCTCATGACATCTTATCATAAACTCACAACCGGCTTAATGAGGCTTCACGGATTTGATTCTCATATCCTGTGATCGATCCAGAGGGATCTCATCTTAATTCAGTTTAAGGCGACAATAAAAAGAAAATATCTTGCTCGCTCTCATAGCGCCATAGATATACTTTTATCTTGCTTGCTCTCATAGCGCCATAGATAAAAAGTTGTCTCATCTTGCTCGCTTCTTAGCGCCAAGGCGAATGACCCGTGTGAGGGGGTCCATTCAGAGCCTAGTGACACTTTCTGAGGTGTAAAGTATTCCAACCATAGACAACATAAGGAAGGAAAACATAATAACTTAATTGTCAATGAATATTGTGCACATTACAATTTACATAGTCCCATATTTCTAATATGGGTTACAAATGCCTCCCTCGGGATTTGTTTAGTTAGTGGATCGGCCAACATATGGCCAGTTGAAATGTGTTGGAGAGCCACCAACTCCTTTGCAACTAAATCCCGAATGTAGTGATAACGAATGTCAATGTGTTTTGTTCGCCCATGGTATTTGGGATCCTTAGCATAGGCCAAGGCCGATGTGCTATCAACATACAGCACCACCGCCTCCTTTGACAATTGTGTCATAGCCAATCACTATAGGAAACTCTGCAACCAAACAGCCTTTTGACATGCAGTAGATCAAGCCACATATTCTGATTCCATGGTGGTTAAAGTGATGCACGTTTGTTTCTTGCTACACCAAGAAATGGCCCCTCCACCTAACATAAACACATAGCCTGAGGTGGATTTACGCTCATCTTTATCACCGGCCCAATCAGCATCGCTGTAACCTCTCAATCTTAAGTAACCTCCTTTGTAACATAAGACAAGGTCCGAAGTACCACGGAGATATCGAAAAATCCTCTTAACTGCTTTCCAGTGAACGAGACCGGGATTACTTTGATAATGACTAACAAGGCCCACCGCAAAGCTAATGTCTGGCCGCGTACATAACGTGGCATACATTAGGCTTCCAATTGCAGCAGCATATGGCACTTAGACATTTCATTCTTTTCCTTATCAGTTTGTGGACATTGACTGATACTTAAAAACACAACTCTTATCAATTGGAGTATCGATGGGTTTGAAATAATGCATCCTGAATCGCTCAAGAATCTTATTTATATAAGTCTCCTGCGACAAACACAGAAGTTTATTCGAGCGATCTCTGGTGATTTTTATTCCAGCACATAATTTGCTTCACCATGTCTTTATCTCAAAGACAGAAGACATCCATTTTCGAGTGGCTTCGATAGATTCCATGTCATTTCCAGCCAATAAAATGTCATCAATAAAATGTCATCAACATATAACGGGCTTGGACGAGGCATTCTGTCACACTGGCAAAGATCTTATTACAGCCTGCACCTGCTGCTCATCGGTGAGGTCATGATCTGCAGACTTCAAGTCGCGGATCATGCTTGACATCATCCTTAGATGTTTAGTCATGTTCTGACGGGGATCTTTTCGGAGGGTCTCAAATTTCAAAACAAGAGCCCTTAACCTCGTGGTAGAGGTTCCTCCAAAAGCAATCTTCAAGTTATCCCACATATCCTTGGCAGTCTTACACTTTTCAAACTCGCCAATCAGATCATCCTGCATGCTGCTAACAGTGTAAAGCGCGTGCTGCGATCTTTGTTGAACCATGACTTGTAAGCTCTTGATCTCTTCGGTGTTGAGCAGTGTTGCCTTCTGCGGGCGGGGTCATGGACGTAGTAATGTGATCAAGCAACTCTTGCTCGTTCAAGAGATATTGGATTTTTCGATGCCCTATGTCATAGTTAGTGCCATCTAATTTATCCCCTTTCGTTAAGTCAGCAATAACATTCTTCGAGGCCATCGATGAATCACTACATTTAAGATAATAATGAGAAGGCTAAATTGACAATTCTACACATCGTCTATTTGATCCAAAAATCTATACTATATTAAATATTCTCCATATAATAAGATCGAAAGTAGACTTAGAGTACTACAGTCATCTCCATTTATAAGAATATTCAAATTATTAGGGTAATTTCGATCAAATAATGTAAAAGGAGAGGAACTAACATCTCTCAATTTTTTTTAAGCATGTATGTACTAAACATGAATAGTCAAAAGAATTAACAACAACTAATCATGTTCAAAACATATTCTAATAATTTTGAACAATATTAATTAATCATGCATGTTCAAATAACAATTATTCATGCAGGTTTCAAACAACAATTAATCATGTATGTTTAAAACTCTCAACACATGATTTTAAATCATCGGATCATACATAGATTGCTTGAATATAAAGTGCATGAATAAATTTATTGCATGGACTAATACAATTTATTGCATCGGATCATACAATTTATCAAGATCAATCTAACTAATACAATTTATTACATGGACTTAAATAAGACAATCTCATAATCATGAAACCTAATAATGATCCGAAGAAATAATAAAATCATGTTTAAAATTGCGATAACATCATAATAGCTAAAGCAATCATCTGGAGGTGGGCCGGAGTCATAGCACGGCGCCGGGGAACATGCCGTATGTGATGTCGGACTCGTCGTACTGCCAAATTTTCATTATGGTGGTGACGAGAGACTGGGTCAGCATTCCCTGCCGGTCCACGTCGAATAATGCGGCTAAGTCGAGCTCGACCACGAGGTCCGCTCGGCAAAATCACATTAGTGCGACGTCTTGCAAGCTGACCGAGTTCACGTTGCCGACGAGCCGACGCTCTCATACGGGCCTGTTCCACTAGAAAATTGTGCCTGGGCATGGGTGGACCAGTACCCATGCACTCAGCCAAGCCAACGTGTCTACGCAGCACCATGCCTACACCCTCGCGAACCGTCACGCCTGCATGCATGGGACCACCCATGTGCACTCCAAACCGGCCTGCATGGCCACGAGGATCCCCGTGCACACCTCCGCGCGCACCTGGGCCACGGTCATCGCGCCCACCTGCATGGCGGCCAATGTCGCTGACCGCACGTCTGCACCAGCCCGTGTGGCCACGGGTCGCGCGTCTGCGCCATTGGCACCAGCCCGCATCGTAGGCCGTGCTGCCTCCCACGTGGCCGCAGTCGCGACTCCCACCCGCGTGCTCGCGGCCTGCATGGCCGCGGCCGCGGTCATCCCAGCCCCTCACGAGACTGTGGCCCGCGTGCCCGCGGTCAGTGCGGCCACCGCGTTGGCCGCGAGGCTGGCGTCAGCACGGCCTCCGCGCTGACCCGCCTGGCCGTGGGCGCCGCCTCCCCGTGGGTGCGCCTGGCGCGGGCGTGGCCGCGCTGGCCCGCCTAGCCGGGGCCACGCGGCCTGCCGCGAGGCCGCTGCGCTGCGTCACCGCGCGCAGCAAAGCTTGTTGCAGGGTCGCCCGCCTCATAGTCGTGGGCCGCAGACCCTCGCGCATCGCCGCCGTCCGCGTCATCTGCAGACACGCGAACCGTGTCTCCGCGTTGAACGTCGTCCAGACGTGACGAGGGAGAACCGCGCAGTGCTAGAACATATTCCCGTGCAGTCATCAGTCGCCAAAATCTAATTGGCGCCACGGACTCCTGCGTGGGCGTCGGGCCGTTGCCAACCACGCTATCCCCATCGTCGTCTGTGTAGATCTCCGTCGGTTCAAAGTCATCCTCTTCCATTGCGGCAAGCTTTGCGCATGGAGATCATCCGACGACATCGTGGAGAGAGGAACGTGAAGTCTCTGATACCAATGTTGGATCTTGATCGAGGTGTGTACCTCGTGCGTTGCAGAATCTCGTAGGATCGGGAAGAAGTCTACAAGAGTCTTCTTCGTAGTTTCCTCGCTCCAAACGTTCTTGGGATCCCATGGTGATGTCCCGTGAGAGAAGTCTCGTACAAGAGTGTGTGTGTGAGAGAGAGAGAAAGAGGAGAGACTTGCGCTGGTTCTTTTCTTAGAGAGAGAGTACTATATCCTCCTCTCATGCGCATGGGAGAGGAGAAAAAACATGACCCAAAGTCACGCACAGATCTCTCTCTTGTGTCTAGAGTCCTAGAGTGCATGGGACCTAGGTGGTAACCGCACTTGCGGTTGCCATTCTCCAAGAGTTGCTTAGGCAACCTTGGTTGCCCCACGTCGGCAACAACCGATGGCATGCCCATCGGTTAACAATGGTGAACCCAAAGGAGAGAGAGAGAGAGAGAGAGAGAGAGAGAGAGAGAGAGAGAGAGAGAGAGAGAGAGAGAGAGAGAGAGAGAGGAGCAAAAGGACTTTTTCCTCATAGGAGCTAAGAGCGACCCTCCCCTCCTCTCCCTCAAGCAAGTTAACCTACTCACCTTAGTTTGGTCCCTTGAGATCTGTGGAGGTTCCTTGAGAGACCCATTTATGTTCGTTGCTGACTAGTCTCTTTTAAATATATGTCAAGAGATTTTCTAGCGTCGCTCCCTTCCCAACAACAGGTGCAGGTGTATCCTGAGTCTTAGAGAGGGGAGTCTTCTCTTGGTCCAAGGGGTGAGAATTCATTGATGATGAGCATCGAGCCATCTAGAGACAACAAATCCAGAGTTGAGGAGATGAAGTATTGGTGGGCCGAGCCTAAGTCTGTCCTTCAGCATAGGCCACCACTGAAAAACAGGACGATGATTGGACTCAAACTTATATATTCTCTCACTTTGGTGAGTTAAGTGAGTAGATCTTAATGAGTCTAATAGATTTTGCCACCTCAGTACTAAAGAAAACTATATCACACCACGTAAGGCCATGCATATAGATTTTCTTAGGTCGCTTCGGTAACAGATTTACCCCTGAATGATGAGGGGTGTAAATTGGGTGTTAACAATTAACCGAATTTGAATGAGTGGTATAGATTAATTAAGGGTTTCTAGGGTTATGGTGTGGTAGATGAGTTATTTGTACCCACCCCCAAGGGATGAGACAATAATATTATCCTAGGATGAGAAATAATAGTTATTCGGATATCTGGGTAATTAATTGACGTGAAACGATCGCACGACTAATTTGATTGTTCATCATTCGAGTGATGCCCACTTTAGCCACAAAAAACGAATCTATGTTGTTTGATTAGATATAAGTAGCATTTTCACAACAAACAAGCTCATAATATTATATAAAAAAAATTAAAATTTAGTAAGTACTCCCGAAGCCGCCCAAATCCAACCCCGTTCCCCGGGGGAGTCGGATTGGGTGCCGCGCGGAAGCAAAGCTGGCGGCCGGGCCGCCTCACCCACGTGCGGGTGGTTAATGCCCGAGAATCTCTGCCACCACGAAGCCACCTCCGCTGTCCGGGCGCCCCATGGCTGCAGCGGCCGTCTCCTTCGCCGCGAGCGAACGACCTGTGGGCCCCGACCCCCGGTAGGCAGTCCCTCTCCTCCCGCTGGTCCTCGAGAGTTGCAGCCACCGCTAACACCAGCCACCATTTAAAACGCAGTAATGCTCGGGTACGAGCGCCGTACCGTCTCCGCTGCGGACCCCCGCACCCCCGGGGACAACCACTCGCAGCGTCCTGGGGACCACGAATCGAACGGTCGGATTCGATCAACAAGCTCGGCAGCAGACTTTGCGTGAGGCCTTCGCCCTTCGGTTCGGTTCGGTCCTCCCGCCGCTGGAAGAGGTTGCCATCTCGCTTGCTCCCCGCTAATATTTAAATACATGACAGCTAAGATCCAACTGTAATCACACCGTAGACTACAAAAATAACGTTGTATTGTAATTATATTTGCATGCTTAGTGATGTTGTTAACGTCTATAGTAAACACGGTCACTGTCACCGTGTTATCCATCAATCACATGTTAATTTACGTTAAGCGTGATAGACACAGAGGTGGTTCATAATTGAAAAAAAAAAAGAAAAAAGAAGAATCAGGTAGGGTCTGTATCTCGGTAGATTTAAGTCCTCTTTTTTTTTTTTTTGAAAATTTTGGTCTATTACAATGATTCTTATAAATTCTTTTTAAACCTGAGATCTTTTTCTTCCAACTTATGTAAAAGATACAAATCTTTAGTGTATAATGTAGTTAGAAAATGACTAAGGGTCTGTTTGTTTAATCGTCAGGAAATTTTTTTCAGGAAAAGTTCATGTTTTAAGTCATTGTTATCATGTAAAATAAAATATGTAAAATAAAATCATAAAATTCTGGATTTCGGCATCCGCACGGAAAAGGCGGATGCCGTTTTCCAAATGGTGCTGCTGCGCCATTTCACCCAGTGCACTATTCATTCAACATGATTTTATTTTTTTTCTACTTATTTAATAGCATTTTCAAATTTAATATTTCTCAATAGTTAATTATTTTTTACTTTTTTATTAAAAATATTTAGAATATTATCATTCAAATTACAATTTTATTTTATTTCTCCAACTTTAAATTATCTTTGTCAAAATACTTATTTTTCATTAGTTATTTTATTTATTTATTTTTTAAAAATATTAAAAAAATAAAATAAAATAAAATAAAAATGAGAATAGTGTTAGTACACAAGGAATATATGACTCTATCTCATTGAGTAGATCATAAGATCTCATATCCTTTCATACAACTTTATATTTTCCTAACAACCAAATACACATTACGTTTCATTTCACGGAAAAATTATTCTGTGGGAAATTATTTTCCTATGAAACTGTTTTATATACAACCAAATGACCCTAAGCAACCATGTTTATCTCTATCTCACTCATGAAGGGGGATAAAAGTTATCCCCAAAATAACTATATAATATTTACTTTTTTAAGAAAATGATGTATCCCCATTTAATACATAAATAAATGATGTTAAATATTAATAAAATAGTGATAACTTTATATATACACTCTATCACATCATATCATATTAAAAATTATCTCTATTCATAATTATTTATCATTAAATCATTCCAAATCAAAATAACTCTTAAACATAGATAATATATATATAGTCTATCCTTAATCTTATCTAGTTATCAAAAAAATCTTAAAATATTGTACACCCTTCGACACCTTCTACCTTGTTTGGTAGGTTTTGGCATCCGGTTGCTTCATGTGCATGTGCACACGCGCGTGCACCACTTACTTCAAGCTTATGTAAAACGACTTTTTCATTAGTTGACCCTTACAAGTTTAGGGTTGCATCATATAAACTCATCTAAGTTTATTGTAAATTTATTTTTAATTATAATCTTAGTTTGAATATTAAAAATAAGTTTTCATAAACTCAAAACTTACTCAAAATTTGTTTTCCATAAACATACTCAAAGTATATTATGTAAAAATACACTTATTATAAATCAGAATGGACTTTTATGGTATATCCCTTCACCTCCTCCTTGCATCCTCTTTTGTGTTTCTCTTCTCTTTTCACCCTTGCTCACTGCCTAGAGAAAGCAAAGGGAAAGCAAGGAAGAAAGGACTCTCCTCAGGTAATATCTTCACTTTTTTTTGGGGGCTTTATCTATTGACGTAAAGCATGACAGCAGCAGCAGCAGCCATGGCCTTGGCGAAATATGTATTTTCTTAGTTTTATTTTGTTTTCTTTATTCTTTTAAAAGTAGTAACCCATGCTTACAATAATGGTGAGTTGTACATTCGTATTAGTTTTTTTTTGTTTGTGATTTTTTATGCAGCAAGCATGTGCCCTCAATTATATTTATTTATTTGCTGCATCTTATTTGATTTGTTTTCTATTGATTTTATTATTTATTTTTTTATGTTTATTTTTTTATGAAATCTATGCGTATAATGTATATTTCTTTTACTTTTTTACTTCTATTTGTTTGATCTTTTGAAAGAAAACATTCCTTCGGTTTACTTGTTTTGCTTGTATATTTTCTTCGTTCTATTATAATCATATTACTACTTTTATGAGTCAGTCTAATATATATATATAGATATATATAAAATTTGAAGTTGGATACAAAGGATTCGTAGTGGATGGGGAAGAAATATATTTATACTGAGATACATGAGGAAAAATATTGTAGAAGCACTTTGTGTTTGTGCAACTTGCCAAGAGATATCTTAGCTTAGAATTTTTACTTTTACTTTTCATTAAACATTTGTGGACAACATTTCATTCATAAAGTTTTTAGATTATGGTGTGATTTAGATCAATAATGTTAAATCATGTGTATATTTGTTGTTTATTTTGCTAATATTTAAGAGAGAGGAAGGAGTGAGAATACTAAAGTTAAGTGATAACCTCACTGTAGTTATCATAACTAATTAGTTTATGTTTATTTAGTGTCAATCAAACAATGGTTATAATAAACCTAATTAAGTTTATGTACATTAATCAAACATAAATTAAGAAAAACACATTTGTCATAAGGTTTATGATAAATGTGTCTATGATTACTCTATTTGAGTTTATGAATGGTTACATCTAAATAGCCCATTAAATTTCATTGTTTAAGAGAAAATGAAAACTAATATTTGTAACACAGGAAAAATGATCAGGGGTTTCCAAAGAAGTCTAGGGATAAATTCTGTGACGCTCAACTTACAAAACCAATCAGGATATGGGGAAAAAGAGGAGAATAAGGATAGGAATTCTTAGACTCCCATTTCTAGGTGTTGAAACCTCTTTACTCGTCGAGACTCATATCTTTCATTTTCTGACCTTGTAGACGCGCCATATGGGAGTAGAAGAGTTGGCACCATTCAAGTGCTTTCACAGTAGACATGTGAATGCACCATACTGGTGGGGTGGAGGTTTGTGCCGTGCGGAGTCATCATTCTCTAAGTCTGCGCCCTCTCCCAAAGAGCATCATCTCGGATCCGATTGGCGCGGAACATGGAGAGGAAGGTTGCCTCAGCCCTATATTTTAGGTGCACGTCATGCAACCCTCGGGTCATACTATGGGATGACAAGGATAGGTCACAACAAGAGTACTGAGATGCAATGCACTACATAGAGGAAGCATGTCCTATGGTTAGGGACTTGAGGCAGATCGGATCGAGGAGTCGGGGCCTTGTGGGATTGGGCCACTAACGTAGGTTCGACTTGCCCTGTGTGGGCTAGAGCAAATCAAGTGTGGAGGTGGATAATTAGATAGTTGGGATAGAGTGGGCGTTGCCTATTTTTCCCTCTACATGAACCATAAAGGGAGGCCCTCAATTAGGGTTATTAGTGGGATGGGTTGTCCCGAGAGGTCTGCGGGCCTTGTCAAATGTTGATTCGGACTGTCACATTTCTTTAAGTCTATGGATTTTTGAGTGGACCTAAAAACTCGGCACGTTGAAAAATTGGATGGGATTGGATTTTTATATTCAGCCTAAGAAGGCCCGACCCACGATTTAAGTTTTCAATCTACCGAACCTCAAATTAGTCGACTGATATTAAATTTTCGATCGATTGATATTAAGATTTCGATCACCAAACTTCAAATCGATCAACCAATATTAAACATTTGGTCGGCTGATGCTATTGTAAATATTTTTTTAACAACATTAATAATTTTTATAAATTATTTATTTAATATTTATGATCAGGTCGGATCGAGGTTGGACTTTATAATTTAGTAAATTAATTAATCCAGCCCACTCGATGTGAAACCACTCGAACTTAGACTGAACTTGGACTTAAAAAAAATGATGTCGAACTTGAACGGAACTCAACTTGGCACATCACGGGTTCGGTATATATATTGACAACCCTACCCTCAATCCTCTTATCCTTACTACATCAGTGCGTAAGTTGATGGTGAGGGAGATGGGTAGATATACAAGTAAATAATATGAGAAGATAACGTAGGTAGTAGGCTCATAATGGAGCCAAATTAGGATCAAATTAAGATGGAGGAAGGCGTACGCCAACTTAGACACCAAAGAAGAACGGAGGTGGTGTAGCTATAGGCTACATATATATGCAGGTTGAGGAATCTAGACGATTGCTTGTTTATTGTTTTATATAAAAAAAAATCATATCCCCATGCTTCTGATAGAAAATAGTAATTGTAGTGGCTATTTCTAGCCACCTAGGCCTATCATTACCTATCAACCCCTGTAGGAAGACGTGGCCCTTCCGCGGGGCGCACATGTCCTCGGAGACCGGTCAAAGGTCCCAGAACGCTCCCGTAGCGTCCAAGCACTCTCAAGCTCCCAAGAGTACATCTCCGTACGTCCTCTACCCCGAACAGTTATCATGTTCGGGTTGTGTATCGCCAACTGAGCAAGGGTCACCTCCGGGGATCCCTCGGCATGTTCGGCTCAGACGCCTGCTTGCCAAGCAGGTCTCTGTTAAGGCATGCCTCAGTCCCGCTGGCACGTCTATTGCCCAAGCAACGTGCACCGAGCAGCAGGCATAGGTTCCGAACAGCATGCCTGCTGAGAATATCCTGTCGAGGGTATCCGAGCAGCCCCTTCACGTCCAACCCGACGGTTACAGCTGATGCGGGCCACGCGCCCCCGTTCATTAAAGTGCATTAACGCAGGACCTCCAAAATGGGCGCCTCAACTCGTAAACTCCCCGCTGGGGGGGTGCTAACCGGCGCGTCGTCTCTGGCGTCATGGACGAAGGGCATTCTCATCCCCTCTCTCAACACCCTTGCCTATAAAAGGCACAGGTAATCCTCCATACAGAGGTACGTGATCTTACCATAACACTGCCCTTGTGCGAGCCACACACGAGAACCCTATTCCTTCTTACCTATTCAGGCTTCTTACTGACTTAGGCATCAGAGGGTTCTCCCCGGTCTTCAACCGGGCCCCCCTGATCTCGTTTTGGTGATGTAGGCTTCCGTCCGCTACCAGCGTCCGTCCTCTCCCTCCATCCAAGTGTAGGCCCGTTTGGTTTCGGCCCAAACAAGGAATCACCTCCACACTTTTGGCGCCGTCTGTGGGAAGCGACGACAGCCATGGCTCGCGGACGATCTTCGTACCAGAACTGGGAGCCATATGACGAGGTCTCGCCAGTCACGAGCGGACTCCTGTCAGCGTGCCCCCCCCCCCCCCCCCCCCCCCCCCCCATCGACGTCACCGTAGCCCCTGCTGCCGCGACCGGAGGCATCCCCGCGCCTGCCGTCGCCATGCCTGCAACTACCCTGGAGGTAGCATAACTCCGGGAGCAAATGCAAGCACCTCATGGGCATATGCCTAGGCCTTCAGACCCAGTTGGCTAGGCAGTCGGCCCCGGGGCCTCCTGCCACAGGAACTTCAGGCGAAGTCGTTTCACCGATGATCTCACGCCCCCCATGTGCCTCAGGAGTAGCATGCGGATTCACCGCGGAGGGTGCGCCGCGCCCCGTCAGATGAGCAAGCACTGGAGCACCGCGGTCATTCACCCATCACTCCGCGCTGGCCCCACGCTCGCCGCGCTCGTCGTGGGAGCCAAATCCCACAGGACTGGGCGTGCAGATTCGGCCCTGTAACACCCCGGCCCCCTTGGGCCCTTGGCCCCGTCCTCGGGTCGCGGCAGGGCGACTGTCGCGACGTGGTTCTGATCGTGAGCAATGTCTGGTTCTGCTTCATATTGCGACAAGGGGTATGTCGCCTTCTTGAATGCGACATACCTATGTCGTCTTTGGTTTGATGGATTGCGACAGGGGGTGTGTCGCCTTCTTGAAGGCGACATACCCATGTCGCCTTCCCATCGCGTCACCCCAGACGCAGTCTGACAGACGTGACAGGCGTCCTTTGTGTCAGTACGGCTCTGGCGGTGTAGGGTGAACGCGACAAGATGGCTGTCGCCTTCACTTTTTCGAATTCCGAGATTTGACCGTTGTCAGTGGCATTGCAACATACCCTATGTCGCCTTCTGGTTCCCAATGCGACACAAGTGTGTCGCCTTTCAGGATCCGGGCTTAAAGCCCGGGCGCCCGAGCTCTTCCCCCTCTCTCGCGTTTTTCCTTTCCCCCTCTTTCCTCTCGCCCTCTCGAGTTCCGGCGGTGTTGGGGGTGCCTCCCCCGTGTTGAGGCGGCCGTGCTGAGGAGGGTGTCGCTCCGTTCGTGCAGGGGTCGCGTTCGTGCCGTGCGGTGCGAGGAGGAGACGTTCTACCTACGAGAAGGCCCCAAGGGGTTCGTTCTTCGTGGAGGTAGGGACGCCCGATCCTTCTCGCCCTAAGCATGCTCCCCTCCCCTTCGTGACGTAGTTTTCTTGTGGTTTGGGGTTGGGAGTGTGAGAACTCCATGCTCGTGTGAGTGAGGTTTCCTCCGAGCGTAGAATCCGTTCTTGGGGTATTCGAGGGTGGTTTGTATGTTTAATGGCTTTCTAGCATGATAAGCATGCTCCCCTCCCCCGTGTGTAGTGTTTTCCCCGTTTCGGGGAGGTTCCCGGAAGAAGAATGCCCGGAACCCCCGACTGGCTTGAAGGCGACACACCCTGTGTCGCCACCTGTCTGGTAAGGCGACGCCCTGTGTCGCCTTCTGACTGGTAAAGTGACAGGGCATATGTGCCTTCCTGAAGGCGACAGGGCCTATGTCGCCTTCTCAGTCCAGAGGCAGGTTGTGCTCCGCCGCTTCCGTTTCGCTTTACTATACCCGTGGCACCTGTGCTAGTTCCCTAGTACGGTCTCACACTAGTCGTTGCCTGGTGCGCGGACACTTGAGGGCTTGTCCGTGCGAGAGGTTGTTACCGTTACCTGGGACCCCCGTCCTCGGGAGCCTGTTGAGGGAGTACTCCGGGCTACGAGTGTGCTCGAGTTGGCAGCAACCAGGCGGACTCTGGAGCTGAGGGGAAAACGGTGGTTAGGACAGTGGCGTGTGAGTCGCTTGCAGAGCTCTCGTGGTTGGTCTGGGACGCCGAGGACAGTTTGGAGTTCTACCCGGCGCAGGCCAGCCAGTCCTTCTTCTCACTGCCTCGCTCCTCACGGCCCCGGAACCGTTTGGAGAGGTCAGGCGTGGGACCGTAGTCCGGCCAGACTACGGCGGTTACTGTTGCGTTGCTTGTGTCCTACCTCGCTCTGACGAGACGCGAGGGCCAGGACCTGGGTCGAGGATAAGACGTCTGTGGACGCGCCTGACCGTCTGACTAGTGGTGTTGTTCCCGTAGCTAGTGTTCCTTGTCCAGGCGGAGTTCCCTCCGTCTGTGTTTACTAGCCGTGTGGTGGTCACGACGAGCAGTCGTACGGAGTTTCCGACCGAGAGTACTTTCCGTACCGAGTTAGCTTTAGCTTCGCTTCCGCACTTCTTTTTGTAGGTAGAAATATATAAACTGCCGTCTTTCCTTTATTAATAATTGTATATGTTCTTTGCCTGTTTTTAGCCAGTAGGAGATTGGTAGTCCCTACTGAGCTTCTGTTGTGAAGCTCATCCCTCCGTTTTCCAGGTGAGTCTTCTCAGCAGCGGCAGGGCGCGCGTCGGGCGGAGGAGACGGGGCGGTAGTCGAGGTCCCCGTAGCTAGCAGTGGTTCCCCTCTCAGTGTACGTCACCCTCGGGGTATGCCCCTAAGGGACTTGTCTCTCCCCTTTCCTTACTTGTACTAGTGTGCGTGCGTTGGGACTGTACTTAGAGCAGTACGCAGCGGTCTCGCTTTACTTTCCTGTTTTCGCTTGTACGCTTCTAGCTTAGCAGTGACGTTTACTTCCGTTACATATCCTGTCAGACGCGTGTTATAGCCCTTCCGGGTCCCGGATCCGTGGGCGGCAATCGAAAAATCGGGTCCTCGGCGTGGGCCGAGGGTCGGGTTCTCGGGTCGTTACACTGGTATCAGAGCTTGGTCTGACAGGACTTGTAGTGGATCTAAACTGCAACAGTAAGTCCCAACAATAGTACAAGTACACTGCTAGCCACCCGAGAGGTATTTGTAACCTTGTCTGTTGTGTTGCCGTGTAGGTCATGGCTCCGCGTAGGCGCAGTCAGGCTAGGCAGTGGTTGAGCAGCAGGATGAGTCCGACATGCCCGCTCAGGGGCAGGTTCAGGAGGAGGTGTCCGTGGAGGAGTCAGTGGCACAGCCTCAGGGTGCACAGGCAGCAGCAGCAGAGGCAGCGGCAGCAGGTGGGCAGCAGCAGCAGAGTAACACCTCAGCCTCAGCAGTATGCAGACTGGTTTCCATGGCGAGCAGTTCTTCAGAGCTATGTACCAGGGAGCGTGGCAGCCGGGCAGGCAGCAGCAGGTGGTCAGTTTCCAGTACCTCCCCCAGCCGTACCAGAGCAGCAGCAGGTAGAGCCAGAGGGGGAGCAGCCAGTCCGCCAGCAGCGGTCAGGTACTGGGAGTACCCGGTCCGGTCAGCGGAGGGCGGCGGTTACGGAGGACAGGACCGCTCTCCTCGAGAGGTTCCTGCGTCTTCGGCCACCTATGTTCATGGTGAGTATGATCCAGATAAGGCAGAGAGCTGGACCCATGAGTTGGAGCGCATCTTCGAGACTATGGAGTGCGCTGAGGAGGACCAGGTTCGTTTGGCAGTATACCAGCTCAAGGGAGCAGCCCATGAGTGGTGGAGAGTTCAGAGGCAGACTCACTTCCAGGGCAGCGGTTGGACCAGATTCTTGGCAGCGGTTTCAGAGGTCTTCCACAGCGAGTACTTCCCCGACTACGCTCGACGTGAGAGACGGGACCAGTTCCACGAGTTGGTGCAGGGGGCGACCTCACAGTTTCTCAGTACCACCAGAGGTTTGTCCGGTTGTTGAGGCATGTGCCTCATGTAGCAGGCAGTGACCAGGCTTGTGCAGAGAGGTTTATAGCAGGGCTGAGACCAGACCTGAGGTGGGGTGTGACGGCACACATGTGTACCACCTTGGGAGAGGCCGTGGCGAAGGCCACGCCTTGGACAGAGAGACTTGGCAGCCTCAGCAGCAGCAGCAGCAGCAGGGAGGAGCCTCTTCCAGGTCCTCGCCGTACCAGCGTCCAGCAGGCAGCCGCGGTAGTGCGACTTCCTCCTCCTCAGGCTCGGGCAGTTCCGGTAGCTCTGGAATTCGCTCGCAGTTTAGGAAGTTGTCTACTCGCGGGGGTGGGAGGAGCGGATGCAGCAGAGAAGCGCAGTCCAAGTTTGCAGAGCAGTCAGTTGTCAGGGTGCTGAGCAGGGCAGTCAGGAGCCAGTGTGCTACACTTGTGGTTGCCAGGCCAATTAGGAGGGATTGCCCCATGGGGCAAGTCCCGCAGCAGCAGCAGCCAGTGCAGTCGGCAGCAGCCACCTCAGTACCAGTACCTCCCCAGCAGCCCAGCACAGCACCGCGTCAGCAGCAGAGAGGGCAGTACCAGCAGCAGGTCCAGCAGTTCCCGCCGCAGCAGCAGTACCAGCGTACCAGCAGCAGCAGCAGTTTCCTCAGCAGCAGTCGCCGCAGCAGCAGCCCCAGCAGGCGCCGCAGCATGGACGTGGTCGTGGTCGCGTGATGGCGCTCACCGGGAGCAGGCAGAGGCATCGAACCTGGTGATAGGTACTCTACCTATCCTTGGCAGAGCTGCTCGTGTTTTGGTTGATCCCGGTGCTTCCTTGTGTTTTGCTTCCGAGGAGTTTTACGAGTCCCTTGCTTGTCACACACCCGAGAGGCAGTGTGACGTATGGTCGATCTCCCGTCCGGTGACTATATGCGTTCCTTCGGTTACCTGGAGGGTGTGACAGTCGAGGTTGAGGGTCACCAGTTGCCGGCCAGGTTGTACGCGTTGCAGCTTTGCGACTTCGACGTCATCCTGGGCATGGACTGGTTGGAGGCTCACTCAGCCGTTGTTGATTGTCAGAGGAAGACCGTTCGGTTCGAGATACCTGGAGCGCCTGTTCTCTGCTTTCGAGGTATCCGGTCTACCCGTCGGCCGTTCATTTCTTTCTGTAAGGCTCGTCGTTTGATCCGTGATGGCTGCGTTGCTTACCTTGCTTCGGTTTGTTCCTTGGAGCCTAGCGGGTCTTCAGTTTTTGATGTGCCAGTTGTTTCTGAGTTTTCTGACGTGTTTCCGGAGGATCTACCTGGGTTGCCGCCTGAGCGAGAGGTAGAGTTCTCCATCGAGCTTTTGCCTGGTACGATGCCTTTGTCCAAGGCACCTTACCGGATGGCCCCGGCGGAGCTGCGTGAGTTGAAGCGCCAGCTGCAAGAGTTGCTTGAGTTGGGCTTCATTCGTCCGAGCCGTTCGCCGTGGGGTGCGCCTGTTTTGTTGTGCGAAAGAAGGATGGTAGTCTTCGTTTGTGCATCGATTATCGGCAGTTGAACCAGGTCACTGTGAAGAACAGGTACCCGTTGCCGAGAATGATGATTTGTTTGATCAGTTGCAATCGGCCCGAGTTTTCTCGAAGATCGACTTGAGATCCGGCTACTACCAGCTGCGGATCAGAGAGTCAGATGTTGGTTTGACGGCTTTCGTTCCAGGTACGGTCACTTTGAGTTCGTCGTGATGCCGTTTGGCTGACGAACGCACCTGCAGCATTCATGGATCTGATGCATAGGGTGTTCAGTGAGTACCTAGACCGTTTTGTTGTTGTTTTGTTGATGATATTCTGGTCTACTCGTCTTCTGAAGAGGAGCACGAGGAGCACCTGAGGATCGCTGGAGACCCTGCGGAGTCACCGTCTTTACGCCAAGTTCGACAAGTGCGAATTTGGCTGAGCGAGGTGCACTTCCTCGGGCACGTGATCTCGGGTTTGGTGTGGCAGTGGATCCGGCCAAGGTTGAGGCAGTGTGTCGTGGGAGCAGCCCACATCAGTTGCAGAGGTCCGCAGTTTTCTGGGTCTGGCAGGTTACTACCGGAGGTTCATTCAGGATTTCGCCAAGATTGCAGCACCGTTGACCAGGTTGACGAGGCAAGACACCAAGTTTGTTTGGTCAGAGGACTGTGAGCAGAGTTCTTGGAGCTGAAGACGAGGTTGACTTCGGCGCCAGTGTTGGTCTTGCCGTCGGGCACAGTGGGTTCGTGGTTTACACCGATGCGTCGAGGACAGGTTTGGGTGCCGTGCTGATGCAGCATGGTGGGGTCGTTGCCTATGCTTCTCGCAGCTCAAGAAGCATGAGGAGAACTATCCCCCACGACTTGGAGCTGGCAGCAGTGGTGTTTGCTCTCAAGTTGTGGAGGCACTACCTGTATGGCGAGGCTTTTCAGATCTTCACCGATCACCAGAGTTTGCAGTACATTCACCCAGAGGGATTTGAACTTGAGGCAGCGCGATGGATGGAGTATTTGAAGGACTACGACCTAACCCTTTCCTATCATCCAAGAAAGGCTAACGTTGTAGCCGATGCCTTGAGTAGGCGCGTGCGCTTGAGTTCGCTGATGGTCGAGAGTGGAGGCTGTTTGAGGAGCTGTCCAGGGAGTGTTCGTTCCGTCGAGGACCAGAGATCGTGCAGTGGCTTCAGTTTGTCAGTTCGGCCGTCACTGTTCAGGCAGGTGTTGCAGGCGCAGCGAGCAGAGCAGAGTTGCAGACCAGACATTTTGCGGATGCCAGATGTAGAGCTCAGCGAAGACAGCGAGGTCAGATTCAGAGGCCGCTTGTACGTTCCAGAGGAGGTTCGTGAGGCAGTGTTGTCAGAGGCTCACAGATCGAGGTATGTCGTTCATCCCGGCTCCACCAAGATGTACCATTGTTTGAGGAGGTTCTTCTGGTGGCTGGGGATGAAGAGGGGCGTGGCAG